>CM066031.1:142056962-142150101 GCA_033557465.1 Ichthyophis bannanicus | reverse complement strand
GCTTCAGGTCATCTACAAACAAGTCAGAGTGATGTCTACCATTGGACCATGGCCATCTTTAGATTTCCGGCTAAATCCATATCCCAAAAAATTTAGGAGAATACTCATTGGCTTGAGCAACTTCCAAAACAGAAGTGGTTACCGAGCATCTGCCTGTAAATAATTCCTCACTGGATCTTGAATGTTATAATGATGTACTGACCATCCTTTTCCTTCAAAAAGAAGTGTGGCTTGTCAGATTTTCATGTTGAACTTAATGTACTCTATCACCCCCCCGTTTTTTATTTTATACTATTAAAGTCAATTGGGTGTGGTTGAGTTTTGCGCATGACCATGAGACTCCATGAATCTCACTTCCTAAGACAGGGTAGGAGGCCTTATGCTCTCAGTTTCTCAAATGTACTGCTCAATTATTTCCACTGTGTATCAGTTTGATGTGCTTTTTAAGATGCACTGATTGAGTGAAACCCTTGTTGCATTCAGTAAACATATAAAACGTTTCATCCCACTTTTGTGGATCATTTTAGAAGGCTTTTACAAATGCCATGACTGAGTGGAACTCTTGTCGCACTCCAGTTACACTCCGAAATCGTTTTTTCAGGGACAATTTCTCCAAACGGGTAAAGGTTTTGCACATACCATGGCCGTCAGTAACCTCACGTCTAAGGCAGGGTATGTGGAGTATAATCGCAGTTTCTTCTTCAATTTACTGCTAATGCTCCGCATAGTACTTGCATCGTGGCAAATAGAACCTCCCTTTGGCGTTTGTAAGATGTCACATGTATGCTTAATTTATCAAGGTGGTGCTTGAATGTTCCTCTTAATTAAGCTGGTGAACACAACACCATGATGAACAATAACTCATTATCTTTCTGCCACAGTTTCTTGGTCTTCGACGGCATTTCTTTGGTACTTGAAGATTTTAATACCTCTCACTGTAACCTGCAAGTCCCAAGTAGTCCACCTTTGAAACGATGCCGCTATAATCAATGCTGTTCTGGATGTTTTTCTTCTTTACCACTATATCCAGCTTTCCTCGCATCAACCGGATTGTTATCGTTCAGAATGGGAATATCCCAGGTGAATAATAACCTCTTCATTCTCTGTTATGCTCTTAGGGTCCTGATCCCATTGCTTTTCAGGCACAGCGATGTTGCGGTGCGTACAGAGTTTCTAATGGATAAGGAATGCTAACTTTATTGTAGCCTTTTTGTATTGAAAATTTTCTGTCCTCAGAACGTCACAACCAGCTATTAGGGGAGTCACTGTTGCGCAGGTCTTTTCGCCACAGGAAATCGAACAAATGCCTCTGATTTGCCAGTTTTTTTCAAGTGCCTCGCGTTATAGCCCATACTAGTCTTGTCAAGGGCCGACTGTGCTCATTAGAGGTTGTTGTTATTTTTACCTGAGGATCTGTGTACTATCATCAAATTCAATCCTATCGGTGGGGAGGTGGCGGTTGATAATCAACAGCTCATGAGCCAGATGATCATGGAGGCTTAATAGATTGCGGATGCCGTTTTACAGCAATCATTGGTTTCTTCCTTAACACCATCGCTGGATCTTTTGACTGGATTTTAAGACTAGGATGAAGCTGAGTGAAAACTCTTAGTGTTGTCACGGCGTAACACGTAGAAAGGTTTCTTTTCCACTCGTGCGATCATTTGATGGGCGCTGTTAAGAATTCAGGATGACTGAGTGAAAATTCTTATTGCACTCGGTAACAACATATAAGCGGTTTTCTTTCTTTCCACATCTGTGGCATCAGATTGATGGCATTTAAGAGTCCGGGATGATAGAGGGAAACTCTTATTGCACTTACATCCGTTTACCTGCCAAAAGTGTTATCTTTTACCGTCTGTGTTGATCATTTTGCTGGCTTTTGAGATATGTTGAGGTCGTGATTGATGCGATTGAAACACTTGCTATGCAATTCTAGGAGCCCATACCAATATAAAATGTTTCATTTCCACACATTAGGTGGGTCTCCTTTTTTACTTGCTTTTATTTCAAGATTGATGTATGCAGAGTGCAATGAAACCCGTTTTTTTGCCCCACATCAGTACGGATCTCAAACGTTTCATTCTGCACTGATGGGCATCATTTGATGAACTTTTAAGAAGTTTGCGGCGAATGAGCCGAGTGAAACCCTCATTGTTGTGTCAATAGTTCGTACACTCAGTCCATATAAAAGGGGTTCATTGCACTGTAGGAAGTCATGGTTGATTGAGCTTTGTAAGATGGTTATAGGCCATGACTAGAAACTCTTGGTTGTGTGCCACTCCGCGCTACATGTGAAAGGGCAAGGTTTCTATCTTTCCACGACGTGTGATCACTTTCTGAGTGGCTTGTTAGAGATACGCTGGAACGGAGAAATTGAAACCCCCTTGGTTTAGCCACTCTAGTACAAAGTAACATATATTAAGGGCTGTCTATTCTCCACTGTGGATCATTTGCATGGGCTTTTTAAGATTCTGCGGATTGAAACCTGCAAGTGGAACCTCTTAATTGAACTCAGTCCAGAGAATAACAGTTTTCTTTCCACTGTAAGAGGGCGCGATTCATTTCTGATTGGCGTTTTTTAAGATTTCGCATGGACTGAAGTTGAAAGTTCTTATTGCACTCAGTACATTTACAAGGTTCTTTTCCACTGTGTGATCATTTGATGGCGTTTTAAGCGTCGATGACAGAGTGAAACTCTTCTTGCACTCAGTACCTGTAAAAGGTTTTCTTTTCTCTGTGGATCATTTGATGGTGGTTTTTAAGATTTGATGAACGATGTGAAACTCTTAATTGCACTCAGTATACATAAAAGTTTTTCTTTCCTCCACTATGGATCATGTGATGCATTTTAAAGATTGATGAATCACTACAACTCTTAATTGCACTCAGCACATTTACCAGGTTTCCTTTCTTCGGGGGGCCATTGTCTCCAAATGGGTTTTCCTTCCACTGTTACTCATTTGGTGTTTCTTCATTTGGGCCACATACATTTAAGCTGTTATCACACTCAGAACATGTATAATCTTTCGCTCCCAAAGGATGGCTCCTTTGGAAGAATTATTGACTCTGATCGACCAGTGAGGCTTGTTCCCGTATCTCTCCCCTATGTTTGAATTTTGGGCCATTGTTAAGAATTGCTTGAAGCTACTAAGGTTTCATAACTTTTTGTTCTTTTCAAAAGACATTTTTTCCAGTTGTGTGTTATTTGGCTTGTAAATAGATAGTTCCTTATAACAGCAACCTTTTCTAAATTCATATATATGGAATTGGGCTTCACTTCCACCATGAATTCTCTGGTGTAATTTTCCAGCTTAAACTTCTGTTTGAAGCATTTTTCCACACTTGAAAGCATGGAAAGGCGCTTCTCCCCACTGTGGGTCCTCTGGTGCAATAACAAAGTGATATTTCTTATCAAAACTCTCATCCACAGGTATCACACAGAAAGGAATTTCTTTCCCTTTCCTTTCTCACCTGGTGGCGTTTAGAGGTCAGTTTGATCACTGCATGTTAGTTTGGAGGGATCTTCTCTGCCCTCCCGGTGTCCTGCGGGTGCTCATGGAATGTTTTTTCTGAGCTCACTGTCACTTCTCTCCAACTCAGTAACTCCATTCCGGTGAGTCTCCTGCAGGGTCTCTTCTGCATTCTTCTCTGATTCCTGGACAGTTCCTTGTCTTCCTACCTCCTCAGTCCTATGGGAAACTATTCTCAGAAGCATTTCTTGACTGTTCTATTCTATAGGAGGGTTCTTCTCGATTCTCCTTCTTCTGTTCCTCTATGGCCTGATTATCTTGCAGGATACAAAACAGAAGAGCATAAATGATGCATTAACGGACTATGGATAAGCTATTACTGATCCAGAAAAGAAGTTTTTCTAGGGTTCACACAATAAACATCATGGGATCTGTGCATAGTTAGAAAATTCCAGTGGGTTAGCACACCAGGTGGCCTCAAACACTTATTTCATGTGAAGAGCCATTAGTAGGAATTTCAGGAGAAATACTGCAGCTCAAGTGGCCCCTGCAAATTTAAGGAAAACTGGTGCATAATTACAGGGCAGTATCAAAGTGTATTAGGCGCCCAAGGCAAAACTTTAGTATTGAGCTCCTTCGCAAATTAGCTTTTTGGAACCCAAGCCCACTGCCCCCCACCCCAGATTTTAATTATTAAACTCGGAAATCTTATCATCTCACCACCATCCCTCCAAGAGCAAGGCTAAGGATTAAATGCATTTTATGGGACTTCCATAAGGTTTAAATATTACATTTTGGTTTTTGTAAAATATATGAGTGTCATAATGATGAATGTTTCAAGAAGGTCAATTGCAAGGAGAAATAGACTATTTGAGCATATTACCCATTCTTCCTGCAGGTAAAAGCACGATGCTGATTGACTTTGAGTTTGTGTGGCTGTTAGGCCCCGTTGCTTTGTTTTGACTGTGTCTGCGCTTTGCGGCCCCCTCCTCCCCAGAAGCTGCTGCCGCTGGGGTGACTGCCTGGTTTGCTGGTAGGTGGTCCTGGCCCTGCAAACTTCCTTTACTGGCCTAGCTTGCTTGGAACTGGACTGGAGGGCCTATGAAGAATTTAGGTGAATTTTTACTTACGCGTTTAATTTCCTTTCTTGGCATCCTGTCTAGACCAAATCGAGGACTAGTGGGTTGTGTCCCCCTGCCCAGCAGATTGCTGAGACCGAGAAATCGCAGCGGTTTGTGAGTACATCCCCCTTGGCATATTAATATTCTCCCACTCCTAGGGGTTAAGCTTCAGGATAACCCTGAGCACGCAGTAGGACTACAGAACAGTTCAAGACGTCAAGCATAACAGATTGAAAAAATCTGAATATGAACATGAAGCTAAACGAAAACCAAGGCTCTTGGACGGGGAGACTGCATAAACCAGCGAACCACTAACCTGACCCAAGACTGGAAAGTATCTACAACTATATTTGGTATGTTGCAGCCCTAGTACATAACACTTCTTAGAGGCAGCGAGATCGTGTCCAGGAGAGGGTCCTTGACTGGTCTAGCAGGATTCCGGGAAAGGAAATTAACAATAAGTAAAATGTCACCTTCCAATCCATCCTGCTAGACCAGTCCAGACTAGTGGGGAGTACCAAAGCTCCACCACTGTAGGGTGGAAAGACACTGCAGCCAAAACAGTGACTCCAAAATGAGCTGCTTCCCTAGCATGGAGATCCAAGTGATAATGATGAGCAAATGTAGACAGGGACAACCAAGTTGCTGCCTTGTAAATATTGATCTGGTGGACTTGTGATCTTTCGGCCCAGGAAGTGGCCTGAGTACAAGTGGAATGTGCCTGAAGCCCAATGGGGTGGGCTTATTCTGGAGGATATAGGCTGACTCAATGGCCTGCTTAATCCATCACACTATTGTTGCCTTGGAGGGGGTCGCAACCTTACGGAGCCCAGCAAGGTGTAACACAAAGAGGTGGTCCAAAAGATGAAAATGATTGGTGACCTTGAGGGACAGCGACGCAAAATCCTACTTGATATCCAGAAGATGGCAAGGCCTGCTTAGGATCTGAATACTTGTCTAGTCAGAAGGTGGGCAGAGACACAGGCTGATTAAGATGGAACTCGGAAAGGACCTTTAACAAAAAAGCCGGTACATATGAATAGTGACCATTTCCCCTGAAAAAGACAGAAAGAGTTCCCAGCAAGATAGGGCTTGGAGCGCCGCGATATTGCCGGGCAGACATAACTGCAACCAGGAACCCTGTCTTCAGTGTGAGATCTTTAAGGGATGCATCACAGAGTGGTACGAATGGTGCACAAGTTAGGGCGTGAAGCACTAGGGAGAGATCCCAACCAGGGACCACCAGGCGAACCGACGCTAAAGGAAGTGGACTTCTTGGAGAAAGAGGTATATATCTGCATGAGAGGTGAGGGAACGCCCCCGAAAGCACTTTAGGGCAGCAACCTGTACTTTCAAAGGAGTTAAGGGCAAGGTCCCGATCGAACTCATCCTGAAGGAAGGAACGGATGATCGGCACCTGCACTTTCCACGGAGAGACAGATTGGCGAGAGCACCAGGAGGAAAACAGGTGCCAAAACTCAGGCATAAGCCCTAGAGGTGGAGGGTCACCGGCCTTGAACAACAGTGGCAACTACCTGTGGTGAATAACCCTTTCACTATAGCTGGCACCACTCAAGAACTGTGAGTAAGGAGCGGGATCATTCATGGAGATGGGCCCTTGTTGCAGAGACCCCGTCACATGCCAAGCGGCAGAGGCGACTTGTGTAACAGGCTCACTAGGTTGGCATACCAGGGTCACTGTGGTCAATCCAGCGCCACCAGGACTACTTGGTCGAGATGTGCCTCTATTCGGCACAGAATATAGCCAATCATTAGCCACTGAAGAAAAATGTACAACAAGCGAGATTGGGGCCAAGGCTGAGCCAGGGCATCCAGACACCTTAGGAGAGTGGTTCCTTTCTCTGACTGAAGAAGTATGGTGTCTGGTGTTGGAGGAGGTAGGTGGCCCATATCGAGTGGGGCACCCCCACCGGCACACTACAGATGAGAAAGCACATGGGGCGAGTTCCCATTCAACTGGGATCCTCTGTGTTCTGACTGAGGAAAATCCACCTGAATGTTCTCCACCCCCACTATATGCTGCGCTGAGAGTGCTTGAAGATGGCGTTCTGCCCAAGGGAAGAGGAGACTCATCTCCCTGGCCACTCAGTAAGACTTGGTTCCAATAGGGGAGACTTGGTTGAAATAAGCCACAATTGTGGAATTGTCTGAGAGGATGTGCACTGCACGATTCCGAAAGTAGAGTGTGAAAGGAGCCAGGCAGATGGCCTGCACCTCAAGCCAACTGATCGTCCAGGTGGATTTGCAGGCTGACCAAGAGCTCTGCACTGTGTGACCCAGAACAGTGCACTCCCCAGCCGGCCAGCCTGGCATCTGAAGTCAGAATTATCTACTGTGAGGTGGCTAATGGCACGTCTTTCAACAGGTTCCATGGGCACAGCCACCACTTGAGGTTGTGGCAAACCAAGGGCTGCAGGGGCAGCCAAGTCCAATACTCCTGGATGGAGGGAGACCACCATGACAGTAGGGTGCATTACAATGGCCGCATTTGTGCCCTGCGCCCAGGGTATTACATCAAGGAGTGGCTGCCATGGTGCCGAAGACCGGAGGATAGTCTGGAGGCGCTGAAATGTGTGGAACTGATCGCATAGCTTCCGGCACCTGTCATTGGTGAGAAGGACGTGGCAAGATACTTAATCAAACAAGCTCCCAGGAAATCTAGTGCAGGCATCATCTGAAGATGACTCTTGGCCTTGACCACAAAGCTGAATTGCCTTCGGGAAAACTGACCTCCTGAGTCACGACTAACTGTGCCTCCTGGTAGACTTGGCTCGGATGAGCCAATCATCCAGGTATGGATGGACATGGATGCCTTGACATCGCTGTGCCACTGCAATGATGGCCATGACTTTGAAAAGGGCAGGACTTGAAACTGATAATAAATCACAGATACTGCTGGTTGTTATCTGCAGATTGGAATGTGAAAGTATCTTTCTTCTCTTGCTTCTTTAATCCTTAGCAGGCATTTGGTGAGCAGGTTGTCTTCTCAACCAATATGCTGCTATAGGTGCTGCTGGATTCTGTGTGTTGTTCACAATATGCTTCCAACTTGGCGATCGGTGGCAATATTTCTGACCTCGCCGATGGTCAGTCGCTAGTTCCTTCCCATATGACTTCCATAGTAATGCTTCTGCGAGATCCAGAGAGGCAAAAAACTCTCCTGGGAACACTGCCTGGATGACAGACGTAAGAACATAAGAACATAAGATATGACATACTGGGTCAGATCAAGGTCCATCAAGCCAGGTATCCTGTTTCCAACAGTGGCCAATCTAGGTCATACGTACTGTGGTGAGGAGAGTGTAGCACAGCCCTGGGAAATAGAGGAAAAAGGAACTTTTGCTTCTTTAAGGGGGATGGGCTCACCTAAACACACATGTGCAAAAGTAAAAGCAGTGAAAGAAAACCACGCTTGCAGAGCTAGGCTGAAGCCACACCCAGACTCCATGGCAACCCTAAGTAAGGATAAGGGACACTGTGGGTGGAGCCAGAGGGGGAGGCACACTGCCCAGCATTTAAGGTTAAGCAAACAGAAAGTGATAAGATCGGTAGAACTGTTAGAAGCCTTGGAGGTGTTGGAAGCCACGGGAAAACAGCTTGAGAAGCAGCAGCTGGGGAAAGGCCAGAGGACAGGCCAAGTACTTTCCTTCTAGGAGAGAGAAGGGCAAAAGGCTGGCTGTAAGAAAGCTACTCAGCTTTAATGAGTGAAACGCAATAAATGGCGCCGAAATAACTGGCGTTGGGGTACCTGAAGTGAAGTTAAGTGCAAATGCTTTTTTAATATTTTGCCATATGCTGTGGGTATATTGGAAGCACTGAGTTTGAATACAAAAGAAAGTTGTTATAAGCAATTTAAAAATAAATACGAAGAAAGCAGTCATAAGCACTATAGAAACATTGAAAAAGTGCTTTGGGCCGGTGGACTGTCATTGATGCTATCGTGGCACTGATAGATGTTTTTTGTCTGTGTATTGTGCCATCAGTCTGAGGACATCCCCGTGCCATTTTTTGGAACGGCACCCACGAGTTAATTTTCACTTTTATTAAGTGTTGGTTATAATGGAGTAATTCTATTATTTTGGTGTAAGAAAGCTAGAGCAGGAAGGCTCAGCTTCTTCTGAAGAAAGACAAATCTTCAGGCTGAGAAAGCCCAGAAAAGCTGGAAGAAAATCCTGCAGTGATTCCCTGAGCAGCTCTGACTCAGAGGACGCTATCTCCAACCAGATGTCACAGCTGTGAAACTCCCACAGTTAAGCTCCAAGGTAGAAGAGGAAAGTTGGAAAGAGTTAAGGCTTATAACTCTGACTCAGATACTGAGGAGATAGTCATACCTGCTAGCACGCAGAACAGGAAGAAGGCTTTTGTAGATAAAGCCAAGCAAACAAAGCCTGTTAATGTTTTACCAAGAGAAAGAAAGGCAGTTCAATGGGAGAAACTGTTTTAAGCTGTTAAAGTATATAAACCTTAAAGTACCTGAACGTATTCAAGTTCCACAATCAGGCAGTGCAGAGGAAGAAATGGAGGTGGATTATAAGGAAGATGACCTGAGTTCCCACTTGCTCTGAAATGGAATGTGCTCTATGTGTTACTGCTGATTGAAAGAAGTAAAATACTAGGGAAGAATCTCAGGAAGTAGTTCTCAGGTTCATGATAGCTGAAAGCTTTGAAAAGAGAGAAAGGAAATCTCTTAGTCTAAAAACTTGCAAAGCTCTGTCTGTTGAAGAGAAGTAAATGATGCAATTGAGTTCTGTGCTGACCAGCTGAGAAGTGTTTTAAACTGAAGCAGCTAAAGGGAGCCGACAGAATTACTGAGTTCCGTTGTGTGCTTTAACTGCCAATAAAGCTGTTGTTTCTGAGATGAGAAATTTCCTAATGAAAGAAGTAAAGACATTTACTTGTAAATAATACCACTGAAACACACTGTTTGTAAAGAACTTTATTTGGGAGAAAATATCCTTGTTTTCTGTTTCTGAGTTTGGAATCTTTCTACAAAGGACTGTTACTAAACTGCACCAAGTTAAAAAATCAATAAAAATTCCTGTGTTGCTTTAAAATCACTTGGACTGCTTTTATACACAACTACACGTTTACAGCTAAAAGATACAAGATGAGAGCCCGTCTTCACTAGGCAACCGCCTAGTGGAGGCGCGCCCGCCACAGTACCTAGAAGTATCCCCAAAAGACACAGGTTCCACAAATGCTTTGTATTGGGTCAAGCACTGATATCCTGGGTCCCTTTTTAATAATAGTTTATGGACCTTTCCTCCAGGAAACTTGTCCAAACCTTTTTTAAGCCCAGCTACACTAACAGCTCTTACTACATCCTCCGGTAACAAATTCCAGAGTTTGATTCCACGTTGAGTGAAAAAATATTTTCTCTTATTGTCTTAAATAGGTTACCCTGTAGCTTCATTACATGTCCCCTAGTCTTTCTATATTCTGCTAGCGTAAACAATCGATCTACGTTTACCCATTCCACTCCATTCATTAATTTATAGACCTCTATCATATCTCCCCTCAGCCGTCTCTTTTCCAGGTTGAAGAGCCCTAACCTTTGTAGCCTCTCTTTATAGGAGTAGCCTTCCATCCCCTTTACCATTTTGGTGGCTCTTCTCTGTACCTTTTCTAATAACACTATATCCTTTTTAAGATATGGCGACCAGAATTGCACACAATATTCAAGGTGCGGTCGTACCTTGGAACGATACAGAGGCATTATAATATCCTTTCTTTTATTTTCCATTCCTTTCCTTATGATACCTAGCATTCTATTTGCTTTCTTGGCCGCCGCTGCACACTGGGCGGAGGGTTTTAACATGTTATCCACGATGACTCCTAAATCTTTTTCCTGGGTGGTGGATCCCAATGTGGAACCTTGCATCGTGTAACCATAGTGTGGGTTGTTCTTTCCTAGGTGCATAACTTTGCACTTGTCCACATTAAATTTCATCTGCCATTTGGATGCCCAGTCTTCCAATTTATCCAGATCCTCCTGCAGTTTTCTACAGTCCTCTTGGGTTTTAACAACTTTAAACAGGTTTATGTCATCTGCAAATTTGATAACCTCACTAGTTATTCCCTTTTCCAGGTCATTTATGAATATGTCAAAACGTAGCGGACCCAGTACAGATCCCTGGGGTACTCCACTATTCACCTTTTTCCATTGGGAAAATTGGCCATTTAGCCCTACCCTCTGCTTTCTATCTTTTAACCAGTTCCTGATCCACAAAAGTACACTGCCTCCTATCCCATGACTTTTTAGTTTTGCCAAAAGTCTCTGATGAGGGACCTTGTCCAAAGGCTTTCTGAAAGTCCAGATACACTATATCAACTGACTCACCTTTGTCTACCTGTTTATTCACACCTTCAAAAAAACATATCAGATACTAAGACCTGAATGTCTCCATTCAGAAGCGTGGCACATGAAGGCAGCAATTGACCTCATTGAGGTCCAAGATGGGGCGGAAGGATCTGTCCTTCTTGGGAACACACAAAGTAGATGGAATAGTGCCCGGTGCCCCTTTTGGCCGGAGGTCCTGGGCAAATAGCCTGGAGCTGGAAACAGACACTGAAAGGTAAGGTATATTGCCCCCTTCTTGGTGGGGGACCCACATATGGAAATCAGGAAGGTATTCAGGATGGGCGCAGCCAGGTCTAGTGCATAGCCCCTTGAAACTACTTTGAGCACGCACTTGTCTGAAGTTATTTGGGTCCATATACTGGAAAAAACAACTCATGCTGATCCCATATACATGGCACCCTGGAATGAATCCCGAGCCCATCAATGGGAAGGTTGGGAAGAACCCGAGAACGTGGCAGCGGTGGAGTAATTTATTTATTTAACAGTTTTTCTATACCACCTTATCTTGAATCAAGGTGGTTTACAATAAAACGTCAGTTTACAGAGAACTTACAATGGGAAAAACAACGCTTAATGAATTACAGATTAACTTCATTGGTATTCACAAAGAGATGGGAGAAACTGGGGGTGCTAAAGTTAAATTTATGTACAAATGTGTGTGTAAGTGTTCATGAGGGAGGGGGCAATCAGGTTTCATTGAAGTGTTCTATGAAAAGAAGAGTATTGAGCTGTTTTCGGAACTCCTTTATGTCTGTGGTGGTTCTTATTTTCTCTGGGAGATTGTTCCAGATAGAGGGAGCGGCAAACGAGGAAAGCTCTCTTAGAAGTAGTTTGTTTGGTTTTTGTGAACAGATTGGGTATTGGTAAGGTATTGATGTTGTTGTTTCTCACATTTCTGTTAGGTTTGGTGCAGATGAGGTCTTGGAGACTTCCGGCTGTCAGGTTGTTTTTGATCTTGAAGATGGTCAGGGCAGATTTGTATTTGGCACGTAGTGTAATTGGCAGCCAATGCAGTTGGTACAGAAGGGGCATTATGTGTTCTCGCCGAGATGATCCATGATGGTTTGGGCAGCGGTGTTTTGGACCAGTTTGCAGGGGTTGGGTCGTTTGTTTCAGCAGTCCTTGTAGGAGAGCATTACAGTAGTCAGAGATGGCGTTATGATGGACTGACATACTGTGCGGAAGTGTATTATTGCACTTAATTATTGCAAGCCTGTAGAAGGAAGACTTGGAGATTTTGTTAATGTGAGCTTGTAGGTTGAGGTTCTTGTCTATAATGACACCTAGATACCGGACTTTGTCTTTTATTGTGATTTGTGACTGGAGATTTTGAGGAAAGTAGGTGGGTTGAATTCAGTGTTCCTTGTAATGATTATTGCTTCTGTTTTTCTTGATTTGTAAGAGGTGTTGTTTTCGGTAAGCCATGGTGTCATTTCGTGGAAACAGGTTGACATTGTAATGAGGTCTAGAGAGTCTAACTGTATTGGTGTGTAGGCATGATATCATCTGCATATATGGCATATTGTATGTGTTTCTTGAAAATGTTGCAGATTGGCTGTACATATATTAAATAGGAGAGCAGAGAGCGAAGATCCTTGAGGAAACTCCTTGGATAGTGTGGAAAGTGGTTGAGGCGAGTGAACCAGATTCGACTATCTGCTGTCTGCCTTCAAGGTATGACTGGAACCACTTAAGGATGATGTCTTGGATCCCAATTGATGACAGTTGCTCCAGGAGGATGTGTGGGAGGACTGTGTCAAAGGCAGATGATATGTCGATGAAAGATTAAAGGAAACCTCTTCTTATGTTATCAATACCTTTGAGCAGATTATCAAACAGATGATGAGGAGTGTCTCTACACTGTGATTTGGGGCGAAAACCATGTTGATGAGGATCCAGAGGGGCAGTAGGTCAATGTGGTCCTGGAGCTGTCTCTGAACAATTCTTCTCAATTATTTTAGCTAGAAATGGAATGCTGGATATTGGACGGTAATTTGCTGGGTCGTTGCTGTGCAGAGGTCTAGTCTTTGGGATAGGGCAGATGGTAGCTTGCATTAGCGCCAGGGGCATGTATACTTGAGTAAGTGAGGTAATTATTATTTTTGTATGAATTTAATTAGGTCATCCTTGATTGATTTGATCCATGCCACTAGACAGGAATCTGATAGTGCTGTGACAGAACCCTGTGGCTGAGAGGGAGCCCCGTCGCACTCCACATGTGGGCTTGGGCATTCTGCGCCGCCACCAGGAAGGCCCATGGGTAAAATAAAATAAGAAAATGCAAATGCCTATAGCCCCCAGCGTCTGGAGCCCTTGTACATCGTCTAACTCTCCTTTTTAACCCTGCTGGCTTACACCCGACGGCTCCCAGTCACGGCCTTCAACACGTGGCAAAAACCAAAATGGTGCCCTGTTGCTTCACCTCAGTCTGCTAAAACCACAGAGTATCCCCAACAGCTACCCCAGCGCCTTGAGCACCAGCCTGCATCAAGATGACACACCGCAACTGAGGCCGCCCCCTCAAGCAACCTCCCAGGTTACCTTTCAGCTGTGCAGTGTCACACTTCATGAGACTAACCCTCCCCCAGACGGCAGTTCCTGTGTGCTACATAGGAATCCTACTATGGGCCTTCCTAGCACCTCCTCTCCCTCCTCTCCCACAGAAGGGATCAGGAAGTGCTAAAAACTGCGGCGGCCGCTCCAGCCCAGGCCTGCACAGACTGACCTTTCCCTTATCTGGTTCTCCAGTGCTGCCGTGGCTCCCCTTTATTCTCTTTATTTTCATTTTTTAAAATTGTCAGATCCTCAACTTTAACACCAAAACCTTGATTAGAAGGTAAGACTCAAGTACCTTCAAACCACCTCTTTGTGCTACTATTGTTGGTTTTCTTTTTTTTTTCCAATATCTTTTTCCAGTGGAGCCCACACCAATGGGTCACCTCCAAGCTGCTTGGAGACTGAGAATACTGAGCCTTGAAGGTACTGCCAGAAGCCTAAGTAGGGTGACATCATCAAGACTTGGCGTGCTCAGTCTCCAAGCTGCGAGTGGAAGGTGACAATGCTATGGTCTGGACTGGACTGGAGGAATGGTAAGGAATGCAGCTATTTCAATAGAAAGTTATCATCTTATTTTCCTTTTCTATTTTTCCTTTTATTTAATAACCTAGCAAAACGATAGGGCAGAAAAATCCATTAAATATTATTATCCAGGTGGACTTCAGAGAGCTACTGCACACTGTGGAAATTAGCCATCAGAAATAGGTCTACATTATGAGGTCTGCTGGGTGCTTGTAACCCAGTTTAGCAAATGGCGGAAAGAGAATGCCCTAAGTCTGGACTCAGCTTGGCGTTTCTTATCTGTTTATGTATCTAATCAGTACAAAATTGATTCATTCACATCAATTATTTTTTCTCTTGTTAATTTAATTTTACAAGCATTAATTCTGAAATAAACTGAAATAAATCCAGAAACTAGCCAAAAGAAATTTAAAAAAAAGATCTGAAAATAAACCAGAATTTTTTTCCATACACACCCTCCTACAAAGGTGCTAAGTCTCACTCGTTAGGAGTGTGTCCTAATCATATGAAGGCTTTCTCACTCTCACATTCTTTGGGCCCCTTCCCGAGCCTCAGTACCAATGCGCTAATCCTGTCCACTGCTTTCATAAGAGACAAGCCCAAGAGAAGAAAATCAAGCAGCCCAGCCAGTGAGAAGAAATCTGAGCCCATCTTCCTGTGTACTGCCTCCCCCAGTGCCAGTCCAGGTGCCGTGAAGCCTCGGCACATAGTTTTAGCCACTGAGTGGAGAGAACGAGGTTACTTACCTGCAACGGGGGTTCTCCGTGGACAGCAGGATAAGTCAACCATACTTGGTGATGTCCTCCGGGCGGGCCATAGACAGAAGTGCTCTCCAGAGCTCAGAAAGGTGAAACTTTCTGAGCATGCACAGGTAGCCCCACCTCACCGGCACTGCTTCTAGCCCGGCCAGTGTGTTCCCAGTTAGGCTTTTCCCAGCTAGGATGCGTGCTGGTTCAGGCCGACCTCGTCCAGGGAAGGTGGGTGGGATTGTGTGGCTAACTTATCCTGCTGTCCACGGAGAACCCCCATTACAGGTAATTAACCTCGCTTTCTCCATGGACAAGCAGGATGTGTCAGCCACACCTGGTGCCTCCCTATCTGTGCGGGATGTGCGCAGAGGTGGAGGAGGGAGGCATGAACATAAGAAAGACTACTGGTCACCGAGTGTAAAAGCAGGATTATTTTAATCGATAGTGAACCAGATCAAACATAACCTACGGAGCTTACAATGCAACGGTTAGTGAACACAGTGCAACATGGAGAACTTTACATGTAATAATGCAAATATAACAACTTGTGCAACATAGTGCAGTCATTAACAACATGTGCAACATGCAAACAGTGCAAGATAATCACAGCACAATGATCAACAGATTTGATCCACCGCGGTGGCGGATGGAACATCAGCATAGAACGTACACATACTGCAATACACATGGGTGTCAGAGTCGGAGAGTCTCTAGCGCATACACCTAGTGCGGTACAGCTGGGTAACAGAGTTCCCTTGAGTCTTGGGTGGTGCATCAGTTCTCATTGCGCCCGGCTGAGTCGGACCGAGGGTGCTCCATCCGGGCTCCCTCCACTGCGGTGGAGAGTATGGCCCTACCGAGGGCATGGTCATTCTGCGACCTGAGGTCAAGGCAGTAGTGCTTCTGGAAAGTGTGTAATGAAGACCATGTGGTGGCCTTACAGATGTCGATCACAGGAGCTGAACGCAAGTTAGTTAGGGAGGTGGCCAGCGCCTGGAGTTGGTGTAGCCTCACTCTTGAAGCCTTCTGCGTGCCAGTCAGGTCGAGACAGTAGGTGACGCAGGTGGACACCCAGTGCGAGAGTGTCCTCTTCGTGACGGGCTTGCCAGGCCTGTTTGGGTCAAAGGATACGAAGAGTTGTTCACCCTGCTGGATGGGTTCCATTCTGTGGAGGTAGATGCGGAGGGCCCTGACACATTCCAAGGTGTGTAGCTGCTGCTCCTCTGCAGAAGCATAAGGCTCCAGAAAGAAGGTGGGAAGCTCTATGGATTGGTTTACAAGGAATGAAGATGGCACCTTTGGTATGAACTTTGGGTTGGTGCATAAAGATGCGCAGTCTTGGTGGAGCTGTGTGTACGGTGGGTGGGCTACTAGTGCCTGTAGCTTGCTGATTCTCCTAGCGGATGTTTCCAGGATGCAAATTTTAGGGCTACAGACTGGAGCGGTTTGAAGGGTTCTCACATCAGCCACTGAAGGACAATGTTGAGGTCCCAGGATGGTACCAGCGATCTAACCGGGGGGTCTGAGGTTTGCCAGCCCCTTCATGAATCGCACGACCAAGTGCAATGCTGCGATTGAGTTATTTGTGATTCTGTCTGCCGGGATATGTAAGGCTGCTATCGCGGAGAGGTGGATCCTGATGGATTGGGTCTTGAGACCAAGCTCGGAAAGAGAAGTGAGGTACTGCAGGATATTTGCCACTGGGCACATGATTGGGTCGAGGCCGCGGGGCGCGCACCAGATGCTGAATCTCTTCCACTTGAGGCTGTAAGATTTCCTTGTGGATAGCCTCCTGGTCACCAGGACCACGTCCTGCACTTCCACCGGTAGGTCGAGTGCCGAGAGGTTCAGCCTCTCAACCTCCAGGCTGTGAGTGCTTGGAGGATGGGGTGTCTCGTTCTGCCGGTGTTCTGTGTGAGCAGGTCCGGCCAGAGGTGGAGCCGTATTGGAGGGCCTTGGGCAAGGCGTAGCAGGAGCACGAACCACATCTGATGTGGCCAGTGGGGCACCACTAGGATGACATTTGCTTTGTTCTGGATGACCCGCTGCAGAGTTGCCAAAATCAGGGGGGGGTTGGTGGGAAGGCATATACCAGTGACTACTCTCCCCAGAACACATTGAATGCATCCGCTGCTAGCCTTCTCGTTGATGGATGCTTGGAGCAGAACAGGGGGCACTTGGCATTCTGTTCCGTGACAAAGAGGTCGATCTGTGGTGTTCCCCATCACTGGAAGACATAGTTGGCGTCCTCTGGAAGTAGTGCCCAATTGTAAGGTTGTAACTGTCTGCTCAGCTTTCTGCCAGGATGTTCTGATCTCCCAGGAAATAGGAGACCCGTATCCTGCAGTTGTTGGTGAGTGCTAGAGACCATATCGCCAGCGCCTCCTTGCAGAGGGAGCATGACCCAGTCTCTCCAATTATTGATGTAGAACATGGCCACTTGGTTGTCCGTCTGGATCAGGACAGATTTCTCTCTCAGAGGCATTGTAGGAACGCACCTAGTGCATATTTGACTGCCCTGAGCTCAAGGAGATTGATGTGCAATTTCCTTTCTTGCGAAGTCCATGCCCCTTGGGTGTTGAGTTGCAGAAGGTGCGCTCTCCAACCAATGTTGGAAGCGTCTGTGGTGAGCACCACCTGGTGCTCGTGTTGGTGGATGTCCTTGCCCCCTGAGAGGTTCGCTGGCGAAGTCCACCAGCGGAGCTGTTTCTTGACACGGGGGCTTACTGGAATACGTGTGGCGAGGAGCTGAGAGTATTTGCTCCAGTGAGCATGCAGGTGCCACTGGAGTTCATACATGTGCATTCTTGCTACTGGAAGGACAGATGTCATCGCCGCCATAGGCCCTAAGAGGCGCAAGATAGAGCGTGCAGAGGCTTGTTCCACTGCTGACAGGTCCTTTGCTAGAAAGGTGATTGTGCACATTCGGCGGTCTGGGAGGTAAGCCTTCGAAGTAAGGGTGTCGATAACCGCCCCTATGAATTCCAGTCACTGGGAGGGCTGCAACTGTGACTTGTTGCGGTTGATGATGAAGCCCAGGATGGACAGCAGGGCTGTGGTCTTCTGCAGTAACTCCTGTAGCTCTCAAGCTGAAGGCGCTGCGAGGAGCCAGTCGTCCAGGTAGGGGAAGACGTTGATGCCCTATCTGCGGAGCTGCGCTGCTGCTACAGCCACGCATTTTGTGAAGACATGTGGTGCTGGTGACAGACCGAAGGGAAGAACCCTGTACTGGTAGTGTTGTCCCAGTATGTGGAAGCAGAGGTATTTTCTGTGGGACTTGTGTATGCGGACATGGGTGTAGGCCTCCTGAACGTCCAAGGATGCCATCCAATCCCGGGGTTGTATCAGAGGCAGGATGGAGTTGAGGGAGTACATCCTAAATTTCTGCCTGGTGATAAACTTGTTTAGCTTGCGAAGATCCAGGATGGGGCATACTCCGCCTGACCTTTTGGGAATGAGGAAGTATCTGGAGTAGAATCCAGTGTTGGTTTCATTTGCAGGCACCTCCTCTATGGCCTGAGAAGTCAGGAGGTGTATCAGCTCTGTCGCCTGGGGGCTGTCAGGTGAGGTGGCATGTCGCTGACAAGTTTGGAATGCTGAAAGGGTGGAGCAAAGAACCGTATACGGTATCCCTCCCAGATGATCTGGAGGACACAGTTGTCAGTAGTAATTGCTTCCCACGCCCCTAGAAATTTTGACAGGCGTCCCCCAACCTGGGGGACCGCCTGCTGATGGCTGTCAAAAGGAGGGCCCGCTTTTATCCGCCTGGGGGTTAGTATGCTTCTTTTGCTTGCACTCCCTTTGATTCTGGTGCTGATGAGAAAGACCGTGGTAAGCATTGTGTTTGTACCTGGGGCCCTGCTACTTCCGGTTGGAGGTGTACCTTTTGGTGGTCGGGTAATAGGGCTTGTGCTGGTAGTTGCTCTTCTGGGTGCTGCTGTGGCGCTCAAGCCCGTCCTCCGCCAAGGTCTGTAAGGTTTTGCAGTGTTTCTTCATGTCATTCACTATGTCCGTTAACTTGTTCCCAAAGAGTGATTCCCCCGTACAGGGTGCATCAGTGATTCTGTCATGTGTGTCGTTGTGCAGACCGGAGGCTCTGAGCCATGCCCATCACCTGGCGGAAATCGCTGTCCCAGCGGTTATGATGGCTGTGTCAAAGGCATCAAAGGTTGTGCTCGCTAAGTGTTTGCTGCATTCGGCTATGTTGGTGAGCGTGCTGGAGATCGAAGCCTGTGTTTCTTTAGGAAAGGTTGCGATGGAGCTTTTTATGTTTGCCATGAGAGCATCCTGGAAGAGGATGTGCTGAAACTGGTGCGCTGCGATTCTGACGCTGAGCATGGCCCCTTGGAAGACTTTCTTTCCGATATCATCTAGGAGCTTGTGATCTCAGCCAAGTGGGTTGTTGGAGTGGGTGCGTGACGATTTCACTCTTTTTAGAGTGGAAGACACAACGATAGACTGGTGGGCCAGTTGAGGTTTTGTGAATCCAGGTATGGGCTGGACCTGGTACTTGCAGTCCAGCCTGCTTGAGTAAGGGTGTCCCGAGGCAGGAGTCTGCCATAATCTCAGATGATTGTCCCACAATTTTTGGTGGACTAGCAGCGCGAAGGAGAGCTTTGGAGAGTTAAGGTACTTCAGGACCTCCGGTTCTGGTTCCCCTGACGCTTCCGGTAGCGTCAGGGCCACCTTCCTTCTAAACCTGGGGTAGGTGAGGTCCTCCGGGGGGAGGTAGCTGAACCTCTGCGTCCAAGGAAGATCCCTCCTCTGAGGGGGTATGATTCATGGATGCAGAAATGACGACAACCGCCTCAATATCTCATTTCTCTGCAGTACTGTCCGGTGACTGTGTACAGGGGGATAGCGGGGCAGGGGAGGTGGACTGTGTGGTCTGGGATGCTGCGTGCCAGGGACAAGGGACTTGCAGGGGCCATGCAGGCTGAGGCCATCAGAGGCAGAGGTGCTGTCTGCTCCACTAGCTGTGTGAGGAGTTTAAGAATGGCAGTGGAATTGTCAGTGCTTATGTCCCAGCGATGGCGCCTCCTATGTTTGCTGTGTCGGCTGGAGCTGGAGGTGGGGGAGTCTGATCATCCTTTGTGCCTGATCCGCTCACTGCTTCTGCCATCTTGTCGGGAACTGTGATGGTGTCGGCTTCCAGACTGTCTGCCACAGCGTTCATGGCCAATAAAATGTCTGCTGCGTCTCCTTGGCTGCCTAATGCTGGATCTGCTGCTGGCCCTGCTGGCCCTTGCGCCTCTTGCCCCTGTGGCGTTTCCTGCGTGGTGTGCTGCTGCTGCTGCTGATGCTGTCTGTGCTTTTGCCATCCTCACACCGGTGCCTCTTCCCCTTCCTGCTGTTGCTTCCGCGATTGTGGAGTCTGCGCCGATGCAAGGTCTCACCATCGCAGGTCTCGTAAGGAGGTGCTGCTGCTGCTTGGTGCTGCTTTGAGGGGAGGAGGCTTGATTCGCACTGTGGCAGGCTGTGTTGTTGGCGAAGCTTCCCGAGTCGGCGCGGTGACGTTGGGGGTTTCCAGAGTCAGCATGGTGATGTCGGCTTCCAGGGCTGCAGTGGCCTTGGCCAATCGAGCAGCGGGGGGGCAGAGTTTGCGGTCACATCAGCGGCATCATAATGGCGGCCTGCATAAGCATACTGGGTGGAAGCCGCAGGACTGCGTTTGTTGGCTGCTGAGTCTGCAGGGGTCCGGAGGATGCTAGGGGAGCCTCGTGAAGTAGCTTGACCCACTGCGGGGCCACCGAGGGCACCGTAGTCGTCTCAGCAGAGCGGTTGGGGATGGAGGTCCTTTCATGCACATCCCATGCTGGGGTCTGGCCAGGAGGACGTGCAGAGAGAGCTGGCTCCTTAGAGGTCAGGGAGTTACCCTCCTGCGGCTCAGCGGAGGCTGCCAGGCAATCTTTCAGTGCATGGCTTCTAGATTTCCTGGATCTTGGAGACATTCTTGCACAGTGGGAGCACTCTTCCACTCTGTGCCCGGCTCCCAAGCATCGGAAAGCACATCATATGTGTCCGTGCAATTCATTTTCCTACTGCAGAGAGGGCATTTCTTGAAGCCCGGTTTGGGCATTTTACTGATATTCTTGATTGAAGTAGCTGGAGAGCTGGGATCCATCTTGCTGGCAAGGTGGAAGAACAAAGACTGGCTGGGCTAGGAGCGGGCCGGTGAGGTGGGGTTACCTGTGCATGCTCAGAACGGTTCACCTTTCTGAGCTCTGGAGAGCATTTCCATCTATGGCGCTGCCCAGAGGACATCACCAGGTGTGGCTGACGCATCCTGCTTGTCCATGGAGAACAATTTTCAGCACAAAGAATTTACTCATATTGCCTCCACTATATCTATATCCTTTCAGAGTCTCCAAAGAAAAGCAAATATTTTATGCTGTTTTTTTTATATTGGGAAAGCAATATTACATTTAAATCTTTCCATCTGAAAAAATCTCACTCTTTGAAGTTCACTCTCTGGGATGGTTTAGCCTTGGTATCTCTGCTCATATCAAGCAGCTATGTACCATGTCAGCAAGCGGGGAAGAACGGAATTATACTTCCTGTGTCAGAGACTGTCAGAATGCGGAACTCAGCCAACTCACATGAGATAACTCCATGTATCTGGCTGGAAAAGACAATGTCATTGCAGACAAACTAAGTTGAGTTCTTCAACCACATATTAGAGTGGAGAACCTCTTCCCATCTCCTCTGAACAGGGAAATTCCCTAACCCTCATCATGCAGCTTCAGGGAACTCTACTACATCCCAACATGAGGACTCTGGTCTTTAAGGCCTGGACGCTGAGCGGGTAACTGCATGATAATGGGGGGGGGGGTATTTTAGAAACACCCCACGTGTAAACGGCAGCATTTACATGTAGAGATTGGCACACATGTGCACATGCCATTAGAAGTCAAGAGGGTGTGGCCAGGGCAGGGAGAGGGAATGGTTTGGGCAGGCCTAAAATATAGACGTGGATTCCCCATTTCACATAGGGAATCTATGTCTCTAGGAAAAAGCATAGATGTTGGCATTTACAGCTGCCCCAAGGCACGTATAAGTGCCTGCTGGAAGTCCACCCTCCCCCAATTACCCGTCAACATCCAATTCCCTCTGGACCACTCGAGAGACAATTGCCCTGACCACCTTGGTCCGCATCCTCCCCACTTAGATCCAATCTTCCTAGCCGATCCCACTGTGGAATGAATCACCCGCTGGAAGCTCCCCACCCTCCAATCCCATCCCCAGTCTTACTGGGTGTCCCTCATGCAAAGTGGAGCAGGAGAACTATCCAGTCGCTCCTGATCTTGGTACCAAGACCCCCAGAGGTAATCTCATGGTTTTACTTCTAGGACTAAGGCTGCATTTTCCCCTTATCTAGGGAGGATCAGACAGTCTAAGGGAGTGTCCGAGGAGCTCAGATGATGAGGCTACTGATGTTGTAGGATTGGCTGCCAGTCTATAGGAGGAGCAGTAATTTTACAAAATGTTCTCACGTATATTGTATCTGAGGGCAATTTCTATGATTTTTGCTCATGTGCAGTTTTCGAAAATCATTGCTCCTACTGCATGTGAAGAAACATACACATGCAGTCCTGCACCTATTCTACAAGAGGCTCTCTGTTTGGCACAGCCTCCTATAAAACACTAACAGGCTCATTCCATCCAGGACATACACCCCCTCTGTACGTCCACTCTAACCGGACGTACAGAGGGGGTGGTGATTCTGATCCCGTGGGACATGTCTAGCCTCACGGGATCAGAATCGTGATCAGTCATGCATGTGCAGGCCAGGACTGCGATTCAGCCCAGCCTGCACGTACATGATTAGCCCGAATAACTCGGTCAGGGCTTTTAAATGGAGCTGTGGCATCATGGCACTGCGGCTCCATTTTAAAATCGTGATGCCGGCTGCTGGAAAAAAAAGCTTATTCCCCGCAGCCCAAACCCCAATCTGGCCTCCTAAGGCCAGGGTCGGGCTGTGGGGAATGTCTTCTGGCTGCCCCTCTCCCATCTGCGCCCCGGGCACCAAAACAAAAAACATCCAGGGAAGTTATTACACCTTGGAGGTAGAATAACTTAACCGCACAACTCGCCAGCCCTGGACGTACAGAGCTGACATTAGAATCGGCCCTGTATGTCCAGAGCTGGTGACTGCCTACCGCCCACCCAGACTCCACCCCTTCCCCGCCTCCATCTAACTTCCCTGCACAACCGGCAGGGAGGTCAGACGCCGGCAGGGGAAGGGGCACTATTCATTGCATAGAATTGGGTCCTATGGGAATTCTCCCGGTCCTGACTTGAACATGCATCACTTACCTGTGAAGACTTATATTCTCCATATGTGAGAACACAGGGTACAGGTAAGTAGATTGCATTACTCAGCTGTACTCTGTAATATTTCCTGTTATCCAGTACAGTATTTATTATTACTCACCTGGGTATGAGTCAGTAACTGCTCTTTCTCCTGATTCCTGAAGATCCCAGACATTCGGCTCTTCCTCTTGTTTAATCCTTGATAATATATCAGGATTGATTCCTTCAAAGCCTGTTTCCAGGAATAAACATGAAAAATGAGTTATATTTCCCTTATAGTCATTGAAAAATACACAGCAGTAGCTCTCAGGGAGCAGCACACGGTGTGCAAGGGGAGGGAGTGTTTACTACTGGCGTCCACCATAAAGCAGAGGGATCTGGGGAGGTTATTATACCTCACTCCGAGTATTCTGGTAGTGGAACGAGTCATACATTTTTATAATAAATAACTTGAATCAATGAAGAAAGGGGGGCTGTGATCACTTGATATCCACCACATAGATTTTCAAGAAACTGCATGTTATGAGGTCCCTTGGTATTAATGATTGATTTAGGAAGCTTCAGTGACTGTCTTGCAGGATGACTACTGAGTCCTTCAGTATCTTCCTTCAGAATCAGACGCAAGATTTTACACCCCATCTCTGTGAGAGTATGAAATTCTATGAGAATTGAAGAGGAGAAACACTTGTTGATGAAAGGGAAGTCGTGGCCTAGTGAGGGCAGGGTTTAAATTTTACTTTCCCCCATCATTCCTTCTGACTTTGGGCAAGTCCATTTGGGAGTAATTTTATAACTGCTGACATTAGTGAGTAACGTATGCTGTGCTTTTCAAAAGTATCACTTAAGAGCAAACTTCTCCCTTAGAAATCCCTTCTCAAACAGCAACTTAATTTAGGTACATACCAGCCATACAGACGTAACTTTACTCTACAGAGGGGGCACGATCACAGTATATAAAACCCATTTCCACTGCTTAATTCGAGGAAATAGCTTGGAAAATTACCCTCCCTATCTCCCCTCAAGTGCCCACTAAGATTGTGAGCTCATTGGGGCAGACAGACTGTGCCTCAATTATAAAAATGCTATAAGTCCCCTTGAGCTAAAACTGGAAGGAGGAGACCTGTAGGACACATTGGATGGCCTTATAATCCCTCAGACCTGGATCTCATTCTGCCATCTTAAGACAGACAGTAGGGCTGAGAGAGATCCTGCTCATATCTGCAAGTTCCTGGAGTGGAGGATGTACACAAAAACAACTCCTATTCCTGTGTCTGCTAGAAATACAGATTCAGTCCTTACCTAGGGACATCAGGGTCTCATAATTCTCCTTCATCACCTCCCTGTACAACGTTTTCTGTTCTTCGTGTAAATACCTCCACTCCTCCTGGGAGAAAGAGACAGCGATGTCCTCAAACGTCACCCGCAGCTGAAACACAAACCAGAAACACTCAGGGGCAATAGAAGGTGCTGAGTGCCTTAGATTTCAGCTGGTAAGGATGGTACTTCAGTATTACATTTTCAATTGCAGGGGGCAGGCGGCAGGCAAGATTTGCGGGACTCCTGGGGAACCGCCTGCCACTTGGAACTGAAAATGTGACATTGATGCACCGTCTCCACCACCAGGACTCATGCAGCTTAGTGGATGTTTTGGACCTGTGTCCCCCTGTGTGTGGCCCTAGAGTCCATTTCCCCCTTGGACTCCCAGGTTTGCTAATCTAACTATAAAAACGTCTCAAACACAGGAGACAGAGAATATCAAATGTCACTACCTGGATAAATCAGCCTGTAATAAAACCCGGACCTGAGCTTTCAAGTAACAACTGCACTTGTTAAATCAGAAATTCAACTGACATTTTCCGGTGGATCTGAAAATCACCCTGTAGCAAAATTAAAGGAAACATTTATGGGAAGCATTAATGGTGGTACTGTGTGACTATAGGGAGGTAGATGCTTAGAATGCACTAATGTCATAAGCGAAGTGAGCGCATAATCTCCTTTATGACATAGGTGTACGTGCTTTGGAATGTGTGCGTGTCATAAAGACATTGGGGTATGTTTACTAAACTGCGGTAATCGTGAATAACGCACGTTATGTAACATTAACGATCGTTAGCGCGTCATAGCTTTAGCGCATCATAGCACGTGTTATGACGCGCTAACGATCATAATGCCCCGCTGCGCGTTAAAACACCGCAGAAGGTGGAGAGAGGGCGGAGAGAAGGGGTCAGTGGGCGGGGAGAGGCTCCCTTCACACTAACGCGCTGATTTTCAGAGCTGAATTCCAACGCGAACGAAAACCTGCCGTTAAAGGCATATTAAAGGGGAGAGAAACCATTTAAATGTCAGCAATGTACAGCCCAGGCAGGGAAACCAAAAAAACAGTGATAAGTGTGATACATGTGCACAGAACAAAAGGGCACAGAAACACTGAAAATGACCCCAACAAACTGGAAAAAAACAATAACCAAGCTGGCCAATAGTGGTATCAATGAGAAACATCAACCCCTCCCCCCCCCCCGAGTAAGCACCATAGAACAGGTATAAATCGTGGAAGGGTCTATACTCCGTCCCCATACAAAGTGAATGGGCCCACAGTGAAATAGCGCTGCTCAGGGTTTTCTCCAACATCAGACAGGGTTCCTATGGCATGCACATGTCTCGCAACAGCAGGGCGGGCATGTCAGAACGGCAACTGGACAGATGCCGGAGAAGGGGATACAGAGGGCCGCAGGTGGCACATGCTGTGGTGGAGCTGGGCCACAGTGCGGACTAGGGTGATGCCTAGGTGGCCCATACGAATGCTGAAACAGCGGAGCAGCCAGACAGCAACTGCTGAAGGCCCAACATGGGCACGAGTGGGTTTCCCAAAGTGTCACAGGGGATAGTACCCAACAGCTACCCCCAAGGGCACGGAACATTTGCAGGCAGGGCTGGGGGGGAGCGTGGACGTCTATGCAGGCACCCCTACCCCAGAACCCGCACCATAGGCAGACGCCTACCTGCATACTGGATGGCCTGAGACTGCGCACCACCAGCTCCACCAGCAGAAGGGCATGTCAGCATGGTGGCTGAGGGATACTGGTGGTGGAGGGGGCAGTGGAAGCTGCCCAGAGCAGACCCTGGCCTAGCCCTGTGTAGGTGGGTGCCATGCACTGCAACAGACAGGCCCTGTCTGACCAACAGTCATGGTATCACCAGGGAACGCACCATCTCTGTGATAACATGGTGGTGCAGTGCACAAAACCAGTATATTCAGAAGCAGAAGGTCACAGGTTCAAGTCCCAGCTGTGGTTTCTGCCAACCCAGTCCTCATATTTTACCCACTACTATAACGTGCTAATACAGACAGAACCTTTCTTGCAGATGACGTGAACATGCCCAAAACACCTACATTTTACCCTACAGAGCACAGACACCATAAACATACACATTACCTAGAGCAGAGCCTCCCAAATGCAGTCCTGGAGGGCCAAACACCATTCAGGTTCCATGCTGCCTTTGATAAAGATGCCTGTGCTGCATTTCTATGCGCCGCCCCCATGGTATGCAGATGTATCTCATGCATATTCATGAGGAACAGCATGAAAACCCAAATAGTGTTTTGCACCGCAGGACTGGAGTTGGGAACCTCTGCCGTAAAGCAGCAGCCAACAGGGGCAGACACACCCGCACCCACAGGCCCCATTATCCAAAGCCTCCTGGAGAGGCAGGACTTTGGGCTCTGCGTGCATCTCCCAATACTAGCACTTGCATACCTTAGTAATGCCACCCTAAACCTGGGAATATGGTACACAGCTATCAAAAGGTTGCTATGAATACTGGCAGATAGCAATTCCTAGGTTAAGTACAATTTTCGGAGTGAGCTGCATCATAGCAACCTTTCTGATGTCTGTGGAGTGTGCTACAGGTCTTGTGTCTGACAGTGTTTACCAATCTGGGGAGTGATTCCTACAGTATTGCGTACCATAGCCATGCCTGCACTGTGCCCAGGACTTGTGTGGTGGCCTGGGCTGCCCAACACCTCTATAGTTGCACAATGCTGGCATAGGTGTGGGGAGTGTGTGTCTGTCTATCCAGTGTGTGGTGGCTGCCAACACCCTCCACAGCCCACACTGCTAGCACTGTTGCCAGTATTGGCCTGCCAATGTGCATAATGAGGAGCAAAGTACCGTGGGAATAGCCTGGATAGGGTGGCCTGGCCTGTCCGCATCTGCACAGGGCATAGGGCAATGGCCGGACATTGTAGTGCCCGGTACCACCTGCACGGACAGGGTGGCCATAGCATGTCCTGTTGGGAGGTCACTCTCACCCTGACTGAGCAGTGACCATGGCATGGCTAGGTTCCCCCATAGTGCTATGTAGTATTTCTCTTATGTGATATTTATAGGTTTCTTTTTGGGGCCCAATCACTGACTTATCTGCTTGGTGTGTATGCTGATATCCCCGTTCTGGGTACATGCATCTCCTGCAGGACCATGCACTATGGACTAGCTGGCGGACTGTCTGCAGCTAGTATGTGTCTTGCTGGAACACCTTGCAGGGTGCAGCAGCTGGAGGCTTGCTGCTGGAGAATGTCAGATAATGGTGGGGGGCAGCTGAGCATTTCCAGACCTGCCGTCTGTCTGCTATTGTGTTATGGATGTGTACTGCTCAGCATTGCCTGCCCTGTAGGGTGTTTGAGCCCTAGCAGGACTGGGGTGATGGTCCCCTCTACTGCCACCATTTCAGGGGGTTGAACGTGGATCTGTTGGCGGGAGATCCTGTCCCCCACCCTGAGCCCCAGAGGGTGCGTTGGGTGGTGGTATGTAATCTCCCTGGTAACCACAGCAGAATGTGGGTGTGGTGCCGTGCAGTCCTCCTGTAGCCAGCCAGGTGTTTATTAGCAGCTCTAGCCCACTGCTTACTTCACTGCCCATGGAGCCAGAGGTCATAGGTTCACAACCCACAGTGGGGTTCATCGATAGGGCTGTCTTAGGCATTCTCTATTTTTATTGTATATTAGTGCTGCCAGCAGAACCACCCTCAGGGTACTGTCACCTTAGGGTGGCTCATAAGGAGCCCTATAGGGCGCCTTATACGTCGCCCTATAGGGCGCGCCTTACACTTCGCCCCATAGGGCGCGCCTTACACTTCGCCCTATAGGGAGCGCCTAAATATTCCTATCAAATGGTATATAATACATGACCATGTCAGAGGGAACGTCACTATTGGAACATATCGCATAAGACAGGTACGCGCCCTGTAATGATCGTTGCTGCGCGGCACGTTATGGCGCGCGTTATCACTAACGATGTACCGCCCATGTCCTTTTTTGGCATTTCTTCCACTAACGCGGCTCCTAACGCGAATCACACTAACGCAGTTTAGTAAACATACCCCCTAGAAAAGAAAGTAGGAGCCTGCGTAAATATGCAGTAGGAGTAAGCAGGATGCCTTCTTTGTTACTATTCATTTTACAAATTAAACAAACAGCCCCTTCAGTAAATATTTGGTTACAAGTTTTGAGGAACTACACATAAAATGTTATTCTTTATTAACATCTTACTAATTTTGAGCAATTTTGCAAAGCCAGCAGCAATGGTAAGGAAGGTATTTGATGAATATAGTGATAAATTCATTGATGAATAAATGAGAATTTTTAACTCTAGAGCACAAATTTCACTATGTGCATGTCCTGGTTTACACTGGAAGAGCACCAGGCTGAGAGTATGAGTTTAGGGTTCTTCCTTACAGCTCAGCCCCACACTCTGAAAGTGCGACAGATTTGTACTGTGAGTCCTAACAGAAAGCTACGGAGAGCAGTGAGGACATTTTAATAAATTCATTGGTCAATATTTCTCTGATCTTGTTATTGAGCATCACACCTTTCCTGTTGTTTTGGCTGTTTGGAATCAGAAAGGTTTAAACTTTCTTTTTCATTTACAGAAAGATAAAATTTTTAATTATAGTTTGCTCATGTTAAGTTAAATCCAGTTAAGTTTGCCTACTCTGTTCTCTGTACCTTTCAGTTAAATTGTTATCTGTACATTGCCTTGACAATCTGATAAGGCGGTTTATAAAACCAGTTAAATTAATAATAAATGATTAATATTGTGATCTGAAATTCAAAATTTATCTGTCTTTCTATTTTGCTATATATTATTTTTTAATTTAAAGCTCTTATTTTCTCAGGGTTCACTCAAAACAAAGTGCAGAAAGGAAAGAAAGAGACAGAGAGGAAGGAGAATTTAGGAGATGAGATGAAGCAGAACGCAAGGGCATAAAAAAGCCAGAGGAGAGGCTACTGTGTGAGTGGAGGGGAACAAGGAAGAAGAGCCTCAGTGGCTTTTCTGGACTGAGCAGTGTCAGGCTCATTTTTTCTTCTGTTTCCCCGGCTGGATGGCATTGCCTGGCACTGTGTCCCCTGCTACCCACCTCCTGCCAGTCTCCTACCTGCTGAGAAGAAAGCCCTGCAGCCATTCCCCTGCTCTTCCCACAGCACCAACTCCGGCCCTGACTCTCTACAGGGCCCCCTGGGCTGCAGTTTTGGTTTTGGAGGATCAAAGCCCAATCTAGCTTCTCTCTGGTGTTGCAGGATATCAGCACTGTACAATACAGTAAGTAACAGTACAGCAAGCACAGCTCCTTCTAGGAGGAGATGATGTCACATAGGGGTGGTCCTGCAGCTGTAGACATGGATACTGGGAAATGTAGTTCTTTTGTGCCCTCCAGCTAAAGGGAGACTGCGACTGGTGAAAAATGCAGTCCTGTAATATTTTAAATAAAAGCTCAATTTTACTGTGGCAAAAAGGAAGAAGGGGAGAGAGGACAGAAAGTAGAAAATAGAAGGGAAGTGAGAGAGAGAGACAGAGATCCATCTTTCCCAGAGTGAGAGAAAATCAAAGAATGAGCATGAAATATTCTCTATAATCTTGGGGATAAAGAGGAGACACAGCAACAAAATATATTGTATCCTGCACCAGGCAAGAAATGTGAACTGACCCAGAATAAATATGGACCAGGGCATATTGCCCCATTATTACTATTTTATACATTTCTACTTGGTTTCACCTTAACCTCTGAAAATATTCATAGTGCATTTTGAATTGTAGGTTTTTATCTGTGCATTATTATTAGTAGTATTTTACTATTACTATGTACAGTCTACTAGATATTAGTGACTGGATTTCGGTCTCTGAGTATCAGATCTTTCCTAACAATCTGAGATAGTTAGAGGTATTGTCGTAAGAGATGGGCTGTGCTACTATTTGTAGCTGATGGCTGGAAATTTTATTGACGCCTAATGTGTTTACATGGTGGTTTCAGTCTTTGAGGATTGCACCAAAAATGCCAATTACTACTGACACTAATGTTGTGTTTTTTCTTCACAGTCGCCCAATTTTGATTTTTACATTAGAAGCCTGTCCCTTTGCAGAAGTGATCCCCTTATATCAGCGGTTCTCAACCTGTGGGTCGCAACCCCCACGGGGGGTCGCCTCACTCTGCCGTTAAAAAAAAAAAAAGCGCAGAGGTTGCTGCCGCTGCCAAGTTCACTTCTTGGCAGCGGCAAACTCACCGCTTCCCTTCTAATGCAGCCGCGGCTCCCTGCCTCTTAGGGAACCGCAGCTATGCCTGTAAAACCATTGCAGAGCCTTCCTGTCTCTTGATGGGCTCCGTGCAGCATTGTTCCACCTCCAAAGGAAGTTGTTTACCACTTCCTTTGGAGGCGGGACAATGCTGCATGGAGCCTGTTGAGAGACGGGAAGGCTCCGCAACGGTTTCGCAGGCACAGCCGCGGTTCCCTAAGAGACAGGGAACCGCGGCTGCAGAAGAACAGGGCAGTAGCAGGCAGACAGGGAGAGGGGAGGAGAGGGCAGGGAACCTGCAATGGGGCTGACATGAGGGAGGGAGTGAGGGAGGGGGCTGACATGGAGGGATGGATGGAGGGAGGGGGCTGACATGGAGGGATGGAGGGATGGAGGGAGGGAGGGCTAACTGGCAGGTCAAATGCAAGGCATTGATAAAGAAGGCAAAGGGAGAATTTGAGAAGAAGCTTGCTGCGGATGCAAAAATGCGGAATAAAGATTTTTTCAAGTACATTCGTAGCAAAAAACCTGTGAGAGAGTCGGTTGGACCATTAGATGATAGAGGAGTTAAAGGGGCACTAAGAGGCGACAAGGAGATAGCGGAGAGACTGAATGAATTCTTTGCTTCAGTCTTTACTGAGGAAGATGTAGGGATGTTACCCATGACTGAAGTGGTATTTAAAGGTGCAGAAGAGTTGAAGGAAATATCGATACATCGGGAAGATGTATTACAGCTATTAGATAAACTGAAGAGTAGCAAATCACCTGGGCCGGATGGTATACATCCAAGGGTGTTGAAAGAACTGAAATATGAGATTGCAGACCTGCTATTAGTAATCTGTGAACTATCATTAAAATCATCTCTAATACCTGAAGATTGGAGGATCGCCAATGTAACACCAATTTTTAAAAAGGGTTCCAGGGGTGATCCGGGAAACTACAGACCGGTGAGCCTCACGTCAGTACCGGGAAAAATGGTAGAAACCATCATAAAGAATAAAATTACTCAGCATGTAGATAGTCATGGCCTAATGGGAGACAGCCAACATGGCTTTAGATAAGGAAGATCTTGTCTTACTAATCTGTTATGTTTTTTTGAAAGTGTGAATAAAAACGTGGACAAAGGTGAGTTGGTTGATATAGTGTATCTGGACTTTCAGAAAGCTTTTGATAAGGTCCCTCATCAGAGACTTTTGGCAAAACTAAAGAGTCATGGGATAGGAGGCAGTGTACAATGTGGATCAAGAACTGGTTAAAAGATAGAAAGCAGAGGGTTGGGCTAAATGGCCAATTTTCCCAATGGAGAAAGGTGAATAGTGGTGTACCCCAGGGATCTGTGCTGGGTCCGCTGCTTTTTGACATATTCATAAATGACCTGGAAAGTGGAATAACGAGTGAGGTTATCAAATTTGCAGATGACACAAAACTATTTAAAGTTGTTAAAACCCAAGAGGATTGTGGAAAATTGCAAGAGGATCTTGATAAATTGGAAGACTGGGCATCAAAATGGCAGATGAAATTTAATGTGGACAAGTGCAAAGTTATGCACCTAGGGAAGAACAACCCAAACTATGGTTACACAATGCAAGGTTCCACATTAGGAACCACCACCCAGGAAAAAGATTTAGGCGTCATTGTGGATAACATGTTAAAACCCTCGGCCCAGTGTGCAGTGGCAGCCAAGAGAGCAAATAGAATGCTAGGTATGATAAGGAAAGGAATGGAAAATAAAACAAAAGATATTATCATGCCTCTATACCGTTCCATGGTGAGACCGCACCTTGAATATTGTGTGCAATTCTGGTCGCCGTATCTTAAAAAGGATATAGCGTTATTAGAAAGGGTTCAGAGTAGAGCCACCAAAATGGTTAAGGGGATGGAAGGATACTCCTCTTTCCCCAGTTTCCTCCTCAACAGCAGTTTCCCCTTGTGTTCCTCCTCTTTCCCACTGCTGGTCTGTTTTCCGGCCCATCACACTTCCCGAACTTTCTGCTGCCCTTTCCTCCACCCGGAAAACCACTTGCCCTTCCGATCCTATTTCCTCTCACTGGTTCACCGAGTCCTCACTGGCTCTGCTTCCTTTCGCTCTCTCTATCTTTAACACCAGTCTTTCATCCGGTACCTTCCCCTCCCACTGGAAGCACGCTCTTATCAGTCCTCTTTTGAAGAAACCCTCTCTAGATCCTTCTTCTCCTTCTAACTGACGTCCTATCTCTAATCTCCCTTTCCTTTCTAAGCTTCTCGAAAGGTTGGTTTTCTCTCAGCTATCTTCACACTTAGAGGATTCTTTGGTTCTTCACCCCCGCCAATCTGGTTTTCGTCCTGGGCACAGTACTGAAGCTATTCTCATTTCTTTTCTTAACGAATTGCACATTGCCCACGATCATGGTTCTATCTCTTTGGCTGTCTCACTTGACCTCTCTGCCACTTTCGATATCGTTGATCACCGTACCCTTCTCCTAAGGCTTCGTTCTATTGGTCTTTCTGGTTCGGTTCTTCGTTGGTTTCACTCATTTCTTTTCGAGCGGTCGTTCTCAGTTCTCTCAGGCTCTAATTCGTCTTCTCCTTCACTTCTGCCTTGTGGTGTCCCTCAGGGTTCTGTGTTAGCCCCTCAGTTGTTTAACATTTTTCTGGCCCCCCTTGCTTTACTTATCCAGCAGCACGGTATCTCTGCGTACTATTACGCAGATGATATCATCCTCCTCTACCACACTTGCCCTCTTACCCCTGATATTGGCCCCCTCAATGTCTGTCTTTCCGCTGTTTCTTCTTGGTTTTCTGAGAACTTTCTGCAAAGGGAGATGGGGGAGGTTCGGGAGTTGGTGAACGTCCAAGTTAAAGATAATAATGTCTCTGGTAGGAAACTGGGGGCCAAGGTGAGGGTATTTCCTGATTTTTCTCGTATTACCCAGTTGCGGAGGAGGGAGTTTTTGGCTCTTCGCTCCAGGGTCTTGACCTTGGGCGCCTCCTTCCAACTTAAATTTCCTGTTAAGTGTTTTGTTAATTACAATCAAAAGATGTATTTGTTTTTTGACCCCAAGCAGCTGTTAGCTTTTCTGGAATCTAGGGAAAGGAGTAGTATCGAGGTTGTTATTTCTCCTCATACAGCTGACGTGTAAGTCTCCCTTCCGCCTTAATGTTCCATTTGTGTTAATGCTAGGATTTTTGGCAGTATAAATTATGTTACCTGGTACTCCCCTATTTCTTATTTTATGTTGGGGTCTAAATGGATGGAGATATGTGGTGGTTTATTTTTTATTTTTACTAATTGTATTGAGAGAATTCCATTGTTTTTCCTATGTCGTATATGGTATGATATTCGATTGTTATTTGATAATTGATAAATAAAAAAAAAATTTAAAAAGAAAAAAATAATAATAAAGAAAACAAGCCCATAAGGACCACAATTTGGAGGTCATTTAAACTCAGACTTCACCCTCCCCAGCTGTACCCTGCCTATCAGAGAGAAATTTTTCCAGGTGAGAAATATCAAGAAAAACATAAGAAGTTCCCTCATAATTGACAATGCATTTACACGGAAAGCGTAGGAAAAACGTAGCTCCTAGCGCTAAAACACGGGGCTTTAAAGATAGAAACTGCCGCCGGCGCAATTGGGTGCTACGCGATACATCAGGGAAAACACTAACCACCTGACCACAAAACCTGGCCGCTTTCGCCTTAAAAAAAGCTTTCAGGATACGTTGTTTAACTAAAATAGACGAAAAGGTAACCAATAATGTGGATCTTTGAGTGATTGTATCCAGGGAATCCTCCAAAAAGGTAGTTAGATTAGATATAGATGGAACTATCTCATCAAACTCGCCCTCTGCAGCGTTAACTTTTTTAGATTCAGAAGGAACATAATAAATCTGAGTAACATCAATACAATCTGAAATAGCTAATACTTCCTTAAGATATTTATCCAAAAGAAGTTTGGCCGACCAAAGAGAAGAAAAGGGAAAATTCAAGAAACGCAAATTGTACACCCGGGATGAATTTTCAAGGGCTTCCACTTTAGAATGCAAAATCAATGAATCCTTAATCCCAACCACATTAATTGATTGTAATGGGAGCACCTGAGATCAGTCAAAGAAATTTTCTCATCGAGTTGCCGAATAGACATGGCAGCTTCCTGAGAAAATGTGCACAAAGAGCTTACAGCTAGGGAAACCTTAGAATCAATACATTTCAAAGCTCCCCAATGATCTCTTAAAGTAACCTCAGCATCGGAGGACAAAACTGGAAGGTCCGCAGAACCCTCCGCAGCTGTTAATTTAACAGGAGTAGGAAAATCTACAACTACTATATCCTTACGATCCTGCCCAGAAGGACCCCCAAAATTAACCATTCTCTCTGAACCCGGGCACAGTGGGTGAGATCTCCCTCCGGGGCTCAGAGAAGCACCTTTGGGAGAGGACTGTGCCAAGGGAATAGGGGCAAAATGTTTATCCAACGGACCGACCGGTTTAGAAACCTCCGATTCGGCCAATTGGGGCTTGTTATGCACTTTAGCTTTCCTCTTACCCATAGTGAGAAGCAAAGGAAAAAACAAAACAGGAAACTTAAACAGAGATGAAGCTACATGCAAACACAAACCTGAACAAACAGCCCCATATTCCCTCCAGATACACGCCAAAAGCCAATATGACGTCGCAGTGGCGTCGAAGGGGCGTGTTTAAAGGAGCAGAAGCCCCTTTAAACACGCCCCTTCAAACACGCCCCACGGTCGCGCTCCGCGGTCGCGGAGAGAACAAAAGGACCCTTTTATAGATGGAAGGCCCCAACAGAAGCAGGCTGCCCTGGGCGTGCCTGCCCGATGAGAGCAGGGCAGCGGCAGCGGCAGCGGCAGCAATGCAGGCTCAGTCCTGGCAGTCCCAAGGCCCGATAGACAGGGCCAAACACTCCTCCTCACACGTTGCAGCCAGACTCCAGCAGTAAGGTATCCGGGAGATGGATTTAAAGCCTCCAAGCCCCAACAGAAGCAGGCTGCCCCGGGCGTGCCTGCCCGATGAGAGCAGGGCAGCGGCAGCGGCAGCAATGCAGGCTCAGTCCCGGCAGTCCCAAGGCCCGATAGACAGGGCCAAACACTCCTCCTCACACGTTGCAGCTAGACTCCAGCGGTAAGGTATCCGGGAGATGGATTTAAAGCCTCCAAGCCCCAACAGAAGCAGGCTGCCCCGGGTGTGCCTGCCCGATAAGAGCAGGGCAGCGGCAGCGGCAGCAATGCAGGCTCAGTCCTGGCAGTCCCGAGGCCCGATAGACAGGGCCAAACACTCCTCCTCACACGTTGCAGCCAGACTACCTCCACATAAATTTTTACATCAATTATTCACCTTACTTATCAAACAAGTTACTCCTCAAAAGACAAAACTTTCATGAGGTTTGACATCTGTGAAAGAGCTTTATTGTTGGCTGCTGTTAAAATTCACTTTTAAATCATTTTTCCTTAAATTTTCCTCAGGAAACTCTTTAAAATCTAGCAGCCCCTTCACTGTCTCTTTTGTCCCTGCCTCAAGCCACAGTTAAATTCGTTAGTCATCTGATTGCCTGCTGCATGGAGACAGAGGTCCGACAGTGAATCCTTTTCATGCTGCACTGTCTTTCCAAGTTCCCCAGGGGCTTTTTACACAATTTGTGCACAATTCCCTCTGTCTTCCTCTGCCCCACACGAGATCTCTTGACATCATTGCTGCCCCTCTATGCCCAAAGCTACACAACAGATTTTACCCAAGGCTCTTGCTCCTGGTTCCAGCACTCTCAAGTCTCCCATGGTGGCCTGATGCCCTTGCGACCACCATTGTCCCCATTTTTATTCTTAGAGCAGCAGGAGCTTGTTCAAGGCTCCAAATGTCTCCACAATCTCTGCCCCACTCATACTGTCCTAAGCCACAGCTGCTCAATACACTGTGGCCCTGTCTACTCACCTCTCCAGCCCCAGCTGTGACCCTTTCTGCTCATGGTTTGGTATCCTGGACATGTGCATCTGTTGCCTCCGGCCCCTTTTCCTCACTGCTACTGCAGTGCTGTCTCATCTTCACAGTGCTGCTATCTGAACTTCCAGGTAATCACTTGTATGCACGCTTTCCTGAGGGCAGGTGGATTAGGAATGACTTAAAAGATTCGTCGTCTTTTGCTTTTACTATAGTATGATTCACAGGGGAAGGTTGAGAAATCATACCTAAAAGCCCCTGATGAAGTAAAGTCGAAACACAGCCTATGTCGGGCTATTTGGGTTAATTACAATCAATAAAAGAATCCTTCCTACTTCAACCACGTGTTTTGTACTGGGTATCCAGCAAGGCATGTACAGGGCCCTAAAACTGAAGATTGTTTTTTTAAATATTCATCATAATTGCATGCCTACTATGCACAAATCAATTTTGCGCACATTAAGTCGTAGGTGCATGCAACCATTGTCATGACGGTAATCAGTTCTCCCACACGCCTCATCCTACTGGCTGTGGTGGTGGTTTTGGGCTTCTACTTTCTCCTTCCTGACAATTCCAACCCCTCCTGCTGCCTCAGTCTCACTCCTTTCCCTCCTTTGAAGTCCACACCATCTGCCTTTTCACTCCACTACTTCTCCGGGTAGCTGTTATTTATTAACCTCCTGACAAGTCTACTTCTACCTTTCTCACTGACTTTGACTAGTGGCTTTCCTTCTTTCTGGATTCCTCTTCCCCTACTCTTATTCTCAGGGATTTTTAGCATTCATGTTGATAACCCCTCTGATCCTTATGCTTTAAAGCTCCTTTCCCTTACCTCCTCATTCGACCTCCAGCTTTGCCCTACTGCTCCCATTCACCAGCATGGCCACTGCCTTGACCTTGTATTCTTCTCTAATTGCTTACCCTCAAACTTCTGTACCTCAGTCCTTCCACTACCCGCTATCTACATACCTCTGCCCATTCAGCTGAGCACGCTTGGCTCAAATCCTGCACCCTTGCGGACTTTCTACACTTCAAATTCATGCTTTCTTCTTTCCTGTCAGCCATAGCACTCGCCAAACAAGACTATTATGTCCGTCTGACTAACTCTCTTACCTCTGATGCTCGCCGTCTCTTTACAGCTCTCTTTTCAAGGTGCCTCAGCCTCTGACCCCTCCCTCCCTTTCTGCCCAAATCCTGGCTATTTCCGTGATAAAAGCCACAAGATCACCCTCCAGTTCCCCACAAAGTCAGCTACTTCCCCTCCTCCCCCTCTTCACTCCCAACTTTCCCCCTCTACCTCTACTGCCCTTTCTTCCTTTTCTATGATCTCTGCGGAGTAAACCGCACACCTTCTTTCCTCATCCAAACTCACTACCTGCTCCTCTGATCCTATTCCCACCTGTCTCCTCCACCGTTGTCCCTTCCATCTCTCATATTCTCAGCCTATCGCTCTCAGCTGCAACTGTCCCTGCAATCTTCAAGCATGCTGTAGTTACACCTCTCCTCAAGAAACCCTCACTTTATCCTACATGTCCTTTTTACTATCTACCCATCTCCCTCCTCCCCTTCATTTCTAAACTACTTGAAAGTGCGGTTCACCACCGTTGCCTTGACTTTCTCTCCTCTCAAACTCTACTGGATCCTTTACAATCTGGTTTTCGTCCTTTACATGATACTGAAACGGCTCTTGCCAAAGTCTCTAATGACTTGTTCCCGGCTAAATCCAAGGGCCTTTACTCAGTCCTCATCCTTCTTGACCTCTCTGCTGCTTTTGACACTGTTGACCACAACCTTCTTCTTGATACCCTGTCCTCACTTGGTTTTAAGGGCTCTGTACTATCCTGGTTCTCCTCTTATCTCTCCCATCGCTCTTTCAGTGTTTGTTCTGGTGGATCCTCTGTTGCTATCCCACTCTCAGTTGATGTACCCCAAGGATCTGTCTTAGGTCCACTCCTTTTCTTTCTATATACCCAGTTCCTTGGTTTGTTCATCTCTTCCCATGGCTTTCAGTACCATCTTTATGCTGATGACTCCAAGATCTACCTCTCTACACCTGAAATATCTCGAGAAATCCAGACCCGGATCTCTGCTTACCTTTCTGACACTGCTGCTTGGATGTTTCACCGCCGCTTGAAATTGAACATGGCCAAAACTGAGTTTCTTATTTTTCCCCCTAAAACCTCCTCTCTTCTTCCTCCTTTCTCATTCTCTCTGGATAACTCTCTGCTCCTCCCTGTATCCTCAGCTTGCAACCTTGGGGTTGTCTTTGACTCATCTCTGTCCTTTTCCACACACATCCATCTGATAGCTAAGACCTGCCATTTCTTTCTCTACAACATCAACAAAATCTGCCCATTTCTTTCTGAACACACTACTAAGACACTTATCCACTCCTTAATCACCTCCCGTCTTGACTATTGTAACCTACTCCTTGCTGGTCTCCCTTTGAATTATCTCTCTCCCCTTCAGTTTGTTCAATACTCTGCTGCACGGCTAATCTTCCACCAGCCTCGTCATGCTCATTTTACCCCTCTTCTCAAGTCACTTCATTGGCTCCCTATCCGTTTCCACATACATTTCGAACTTCTCCTGCTGACCTATAAGTGCATTCCCTCTGCAGCTCCTCACTACCTTTCCTTTCTTGTCTCTCCCTACACTCTCCCCCCCCCCCCCACCCTCGGGAACTCTGCTCTTCTGGCAAATTGCTTCTATCGGTGCCCTTCTCTTCTACTGCTAACTCTAGACTTCACTCCTTTCACCTTGCTACTACTACTACTACTATTTAGCACTTATAAAGCGCCACGCACGCAGCTCTGCACAGCTAACCTACAAGAGGTAGCCAACATTCAAAGCTAGCCACATAAAAACGAACTAGCTTTTCATTCCTCTTCAGACCACAAGCTAAACTCCCAGCATTAGAAAACCACATTTACTGATTCTGCTTGCACAAAGAAAAATGGTACAGGATGTTTTTAATTTTTATTTATTTTTATACTTTTAAAACACTTTGTGCCTAATATTCAGTGCCGTTGGCTAGTGTGATTAAAGCAGCTAGCCACCAGCACTGAGGAGTTGTCCGAGACATTGAATTCCGGGGCCATATCTGGCCACCAGCATTCAATATCCACGTTGGCCGCCCAGTCCATGAGTTTCAAATTAGTTTCAAATTAAATTTTAACCTAATAAAGTTGGAGGATTCCCCCCCCCCCATTTTTTAATGAACCTTCTGTCATTTACTTGGATGTGATCAGCTGTTAAGCAAATTAAGCAAAAATGAAACAGAGAGACGAAGATCCAGTAAGAACTGCGAGGGGAAATGGAAAGTACATTTTTTCTTAAAGTTTTATTGAGTAATAACTTTCTTTAACTTTTATTGAGTAATTTGTGTTAAATTTAGGTCGAGTATTGATCCAGGCTGATCTTGCACAATCTTTAATATTTCGCTCTTGCTCATTAGTGAGACGTCTGAGCCTGCATGTCATCCACCAGCTTTTTGAAGTTGGGTGAATATTGCGTGAGGACCAGTCTCAGAGAACCCTGGAGATGTTCATCTGTCATGTTGGAACGTTGTGTACTCTCTGTCATTTTCAGATGGGAAAACGCAGATTCACACAAATAAGTTGAACCGAAACAGGAGTGTACAGATTCACTGCATCTTCTCAAGTTGAGAAATTTGTCTCTAGGCACTAGCATCCAAAACGATTCTTGCTCAGCACGGGTCTTGAGAAAAATGTAAATTTTAAGGGTTAATATTTTGTTTTCAAGAGATGGCTTGTTCAATGAGTAATTTTTACTGATAGCAGTTGCAGTTTCTTTAATGTCCACATCTACTTTGAATGGGTATGACAAGTACTCCACAACTGTTCCAATTTCTTGGAAGTCACAGAATCTGTTTTGGAATTCCTGGATAACAGAACAAATTTCTGTCACATACTTCTCGTTCTGAAAAACAAAATTTAGATATTGTCCCAGATGGTCCTGTGTATTAGGAAAATGGCCAAAAGTGTTGTTTGCAAGGTCATTCATCATTAGCTCAAATTTGCTCTTGTAGGATGAAACTGTACTCATCATCTTGTCAATGCATTTATTTTTACCTTGTAGTTCAAGGTTCATATCACTTACTTCGCCTGTAAAGTCAGCGAGAAATGCCAGATCACATAACCACTCCTCATCTTCCAACTCTGCTTGCTCATCTCCTCTCTCCTTCAAAAAACTTCTTATTTCATTCAGCAAATCACGAAATCTTTGCAGAAATTTGTGCCTACTTAGCCAACTTACATCTGTGTGCAAAATGATTTCCGCTGCCCCTTCATCAAGAGTAAGATTGAAAAGCCATCTTTGAAGTGATCTTCCACGAACTGAATTTACAATTTTGAAAGTGATGTCCATGACAGCCTTTGTATTGAGTTTCTTGCTTGCCAAAACTTGCTGGTGAATGATGCAGTGGTAAGAAAGGAAATCTGGGAAGTCCTCTTGCTGTCTACAGAAGGCTGTGAAACCCTTAACCTCACCTGTCATTGCTCTTGCTCCATCAGTAGTGATGTAAACAAGTCTATGCAATGGAAGATTACACTTTGTCACAAAAGAATAGAAAGAACTGGAGTGGAGGAGTGGCCTAGTGGTTGGGGCAAGGTACTTCAGGCTGGAAGGTCAGTGGTTCAAATCTCACTAGAGAACAGCAACCTTGGGCCAGAAGGGCTGGGGTTTCCAGTCCCCCAGGTGCTCCTTGTGGCCTTGGGCAAGCCCCTTAACCCTCCATAGCCCATGTTCCCTGTAAAATAGTTATCTCCAAGTTATAATACCTTCTTCAATGTAAACTGCACTGATGCAGAATAGCACAGTATATAAAAGAATGTAAATAAATAAATATTTCCTTACTAGTAGCTCTCCCTTTTAAAGAAATCATTCCAAGTAGTTCTTCTTTAACACTGAAGTCTTCAAAAACCATCCGGATAACGACTAGCAACAGGGCTATGTCTCTTAGGTCTGTAGATTCATCCAGTTTGAGTGAGAAAGCAACACAATTTGAAACATCCTCCAACAATTCTTCAATTGTGTCTCCACACATCTTTTCTATTCGCCGCACGACGGTGTTTCTTGACAATTGTACATCTTGAATAGCAGCTATGATCTCTTTCTTATTTTTAAATCCTTCAAAAAGATTGTCAGCTGCTTCAAGAAAACAATCTTTTACAAATGCCCCTTCAGTGAAAGGTTTGCATTTCTTTGCGATCAGGTTGCTGACCTTGAAGGATGGAGGGGGGGGGGGAGGGGGAGGGGGTTTGTTTGGACCCATAGGTGGATTATGTACTACCACCCTCTGTGGCTCAGGGTGGGAAACAAGATCTCCCACCAACAGATCCACATTCTACCTCCCTACAATGGTAGCAGTAGAGGGGACCACCTAGGCATCACCCTAGTCCGCACTGTGGCCCAGCTGCACCACAGCATGTGCCGCCTGCAGCCCTCTGTATCCCCTTTTCCAGCATCTGTCCAGTTGCCCGTTCCGATATGCCCACCCTGCTGTTGCGGGACATGTGCACATCATAGGAAACCTGTCCAATAGAAAGGGAAAACCCTGATCAGCGCTATTTCACTGTGGGATCATTCACCTTGTATGGGGACAGAGCATAGCCCCTTCCAAAATTGATATCTTTTTTTGGAGCTTTCTTGGTAGTGTTTTTTGATGTTTCTCATTAATATCACTATTGCCCAGCTTGATTATGGTTTTTTAATATTTTCTTTTGGTCATTTTCACCGTTTATTTGCCCTTTTGTTCCGTGCACATGTATCACACTTATCACTTTTTGTAGGTTTCCCTGGGTTTTGCTGTACATTGCTGACGGAAATGGTTTCTCTTCCCTTTAAATCTGCTCTAACGCGAGGGTTTCACTCGCGTTAGTTTTCAGCCCAGGAATCCACAGCATTAATGTGCAGGGAGCCTCTCCCCTCCAACTCTCCACCCATTGACCCTCTCTCTCCGCCCCTGGGGAGCCTTCCTCTGCCCTCAGCGCTCGTTTGCGCCGCTGCGTGTGTTAACGCGCGATAAGGCACCTTATCGCCCTGTAAAGCACCATTATCGCACGATAAGGTGCCTTATCATGTGATAACGTGACAGCAGCACAAATATCACCCTTTAGTAAACATACCCCTAAGTTAGTATAAACACTGGCTGAATCTGGTCCAAAACTGTCACTGTCCCAAAGTATTAAAGATCAACAGGAACTGAAGACCTCTGTATGATGTGCAATACAAGGACTGGAGATGCCAAAACCACACATGCAGTTCTAAAAGTAAAAATCAGAATTCATCATACTGGCACCAATAATAATCAAATACCACCAAACACTCATCAAAAAAACTCAAACACCTGTCCAGCAAACCAGATAAAATCAAATACCTCCAAACAAGTTCAAATACCACCATACGCGATTTAATAAATTCTGCACACAGTGTAGAATCAACGCAAAGGCAAGGCGAAATAAAATTGCAGAGGCAAGCAAATGTCACAGTGGTTTGAACCAATTTGAAGGCAAGGCATAGGCAAGTTAGAACAAAATTGGAAAAGCCTGCCAAAATCGCCAAATTCTTGATACTTTGTTGTGTCTGCCCGAAAACGTTTAATGAAAGAGAACTATAAAGTGACCAACAACTAGAACATGACACAATTAATATGGTAAGTGTATTCAGGTAAAGCCCAGGCGAATGGATATCGCCCGGTATATAACACACTTCTAAGGGGTGTTGGGGCGGGGGCAGGAATGGGTGATTCTGAGAGGCAGGAGACCAGGTATGATGCCGGGCCTGTGGCATCTCGTTGCAGGGCATGAGCGGAGGCCCCCTGGGGTACCCACAAACTATTGGCACAAAAACAACAAGTGCTCCAATACACCCACAGGCAAGATTCCCGCAGGCAGGGAAAAAAGACAGGCAAAGGATCAGCAGTGGCGACAAGCCCTCGGCAGACGACCTGCTGGCACGAGCTCTTTCCTAGCGACGGGGCGAGCTGCTGGAGAGATGGAGCCAAGTGGGGCTGGCGATCTACCTCTGACCCCTCCGCGATCTACAGGTAGATCGCGATCTACCTATTGGACATGCCTGGGCTAGAGAATGGCTACAGGGCTTTCTGCTCAGCGGGTAGGAGGCTGGCAGGAGGTGGGTAGCAGGAGAGGAAGTGCCAGGCAATGACATTCAGCCTCTGAGACACACATGGTGCATGGGGTAAGCAGAAGAAATGTGCCCCCACACTGCTGAATCCAGAAACGAAAGTTCTGCTCTTTATTCCCTGCAGCCCCTCAGATTCTTCTTCCTGTCCTCCTCCCCATCTCTCAAAGCAGTTGGTTTTCCAGACGCTCTGAATTTTTGCTTTCTCCTTTGTGCATTGGGTTTGAGTAAAGCTCCAGAAATAAGAGCTTACATTAAAAAGTAATACATAACAAAACTGACATGCAGATCGTATTTAATTTTCAGATCACAACATTAATTACTGAAAATTTTCATCTTTCTATAATTGAAAATGAAAATTTGGACCTTTCTGTTTTGAAACAGCCACATGAGCAGAAAAGGTGCCATGGACTGCAGCTCAGTACTGAGCCAAGAGAAATATCTTCCAATTAATTTATTGAAAATGCCCTCACTGCTGCTTTCTGTATCTTAATTCTGTGATATAGGGTTCACTGAACAAATCTATTGCACTTTCAGTGTCAGACTGAGCTGTAAGGAAGAGCCATGAACTTATACCATCAGCCTGGTGCTTTTCTAGTGTAAACCAGGACAAGCACATATTTGAAATTTAGGAACTAGAGTTAAAATGTCTTATTTATTTATAAATAGATTTAAGATCTGTATTCATCTAATATCTACATTACCATTACTGCTGACTTTGGAAAAAGTAGTTAGACATTGTCTGTAAATAAGACATTTTATGGAGAAGTTCCTTAAAACTTGTAATCAAATTGAATAATAACAAGGCATGTACAGGCCAAGATTTTCATCATTGAAAACAGACGGAATTTTTTTTGTTTTGTTTTGTCATAAGTGTGTAGCTGTGCACACGCAAATTGTTGATGCATGCATGTATCTATGAATTTACAGGCACAGAATCGATATACACACATGCAAGCAATTTGCATACACATTTAATATTTACGCATGCGAATGAATGCCCAAATTAGCTCAAAATGCACAAGCTTAATAATAACAGAGAAAGAAGCATCCTGCTTATCTTACTGCAAATGTAAAGAAGGCTCCTACTTTCTCATATAAGTGCTTAGTGCAGACACAAATTCAAATGCATGCCACCTATTCCATAAGGGAGATTCCATATCATCCTGCTAGATCAGTCCAGACAAGTGGGTGGTGTTCCCCTGCCAGCAGCTTGGTGGAGACAAAGAACCAATGAAAAGCCCAGGTTTCAATAAAATCACTCTTATGCCTCTGTTCACCTCAGTTACCCAAGGTTTCCTCAGTATTTCTTTGTCTCCAGCAAATGGGTGGATTTTCTCCTTTCTGAAAGAAAATTTGGAGAATTTGAGAGGAACAAATTGCTTTAAAACGCTCTTGAATGAAAGCCTGTGGATTTATCTCTCACTAGAGCATGATGTGGGAGGCTCCACTAGACTGCAGTCTTTTCGGTAGCCATAGGAGGTGGGAAAATTGGTTCATCTCCACACTCTTAGCCTGGATAAAAGCCTGTTGAGCAGCCAGAAATTGGAAGAATCTGGAAGTGTACAACTGCCTCATACTACTTCACCGTCCCTTCCCTCCTCCTCTGTTGCACCCTTCTCTTTCCCAAAGATTGCAGAAGGCTCTCAGAGGGATTTACCTGCCAAAAACCTTAAACACAGTGCTGTAAAGCTAGAGAAACAGTTCCTGGGGAGTAGAGCTGAGCATGGCACAGCTTTTCAGCCTGGGGCTCTCAGGGGGCGAGTACCAAGGCTTGACCTCGTCACGGTCCTTGTTGGGGGCTCACAATTCTGTCTTTCTGGGATGCAATTTGGGATGGACCGCTGGTGACTGTTGATATGGTGTGGGGGTTTCCCACCATTTTCTGCACATGTTAATAGTGTTTTTACCTATGTGCGCCTGGAGTCTCGCAGTCCTAATGCGATTCTGCCCAAGTGGCTCTAACACGTGCTCCTTCCCTAGTGCCTGTAACGCATGTTGCACTAAAGAGCGCAGATCATGCTGCTGCTACTACTACTACGACTGATCATTTGTATAGCACTACAAGGCGTATACAGCGCTGAAACGACATGTATAAAATACAGTCCCTGCTCATCAGAGCTTACAATCTAGTCAGGACAGACAACACAAACAGCTGAATGAAAAGAAATGTCAAGGGGAAAGGTAAGAAAAGAGGTAGGAGTTGAAGTGGATCAGGATCCAAAAGCAGCCTCGAAGAGGTGAGTTTTCAGCCTGGATTTGAAAAGGGACAGAGATGAAGTCTGACACACAGACTCAAGTAGTTTGTTCTGGGCATAAGGAGCAGCAAGGTGGAAGGATCTAAGTCTGGAGTTGGCTGTATTAGAGAAGGACTGTAGGGCTGGTACCCCTGCAAATCTGCACCTGCAGATCTCCGGCCTACTCAGATGCTGAAGCCTGAACCAAAGCTGACCAAACAAGATGGTTTCCTGCTACAAAGGACTTTTGCTGTGCTTACAGTCCTGATCAGACCTGACCTTCACACAAATGCTTGCCAAGTGATCATACTATTGTTTCTGTTCAATTAGTTTCCCAGGCCAATTAGTTGTCTACATGCAAGAACATCTGCTTCTCTGATCTTTATCATCCACTAACGATGCTACTGGCCTTGGGATGTCTGGAACTGCATACTGTTACTTCCCTCATTATGGTTCCTAGGCCTGCAGGATGAACACCTATTCATTACCTTCTGATTCTCTGAGAACACCTCAGACTGTCTTGTGCCAACCAATCACCAGACCTATGACGGAGACTCATCACAAAGAATAATACAGTCTGCACAGAAGAATTTGGGCGCCTTTTTGCCGTTTGTAACCTTTTGCCATTTTGGACTTTTTACCTTGTGTCTGCTACCTGATCTGTCGGCAAGACAGACACACACTACGTGTTCTAAGGACTGAGATGAGACTTTCACGGACACCTTTGGGTCTGTGTTCTCCCGTGGCTCGCCTCTGAAAGGGCTGTAGCCTGTGATATCTAGCCTAGCTACCTCTTTGGACCTGTGCTGCTCCAGAGACTTATCGGACCTCAGACACCAGAGTGCCAGCAGGAGCTAAGGTACCGTCTTATTTCTCCTCTTCCGGATGGGCAATGGTTAGCTAGAAACTTATTCCATAACTCTTCACAGTGCAGAGCGAATCAGTGACTTTTGGTTACTAATCAGTGATTTATCACTTTGTTTAACTGTAATCTTATGCTGCTACAATTTCTTGCCTCATATTTCTAATTATATATATTTAGCTATATGTCTGTATATTTTTCTACCTTGCTGTCCATAATAAATATATATATATACAGACAAGACTTCTTTCGTGGCTTATTACGAGCACACTCATAGAACTTCGGGCTGGGTATTAGTAGCTAATGTCCCCTGGACATAACTGAGAGCATTACTTACCTTTGTGTGCTACTAGTAATCCCTACAGGACACAGATAGAAGGGATCTGCCAGAAGAGCGGAGATCCCGAGGGGGGATGTAGGAAGAGATAAGAGAGGAAAGATAGTGAGGAACAGCAGAATGAGTGCAATTATAGGTCCGTATGAGAAGTTTGAATTGCGTACAGAAATGGATAGAAAGTCAGTGAAATGACTTGAGAAGAGGGGTTATACAGTATAAGCATAATGAAGCTGGTGGAAGATTAGCTGCACAGCTGAGTTTTAAACAGAATGAAGGGAAGAAAGATAATTCAGAGGGAGACCAGCAAGGAGGAGGTTACAATAGTCTAGACAGAAGGGGCCCAATATTCAAAAGGCCTTTACATGGTTTACCGCCCAGTAAACCGTGAAAATGCCTTGTTGTTAAGTGCCATTGAGTCGGTGTCAACTCATGGCGACCCTCTGGATAGTTGTCCTAAATTGTGTTCGGTCTTCACTCAAGCGGCTCATTGTTGACAGATTGGTATCCACAGCTGCTGTTATTGTATCGATCCATCTCATTGCTGGCCTTCCTCTTTTGCGTTGACTTTCTATCTTGCCAAGCATGATATCTTTCTCTAATGATCTCTCTCTTCGCATGATGTGTCCAAAGTATGAAAGTCAGTCTTGTCATCTGAGCTTCTAAAGAAAGCTTAGGTTTGATCTCCTCTAGATGTGGATATTCAATGGCACCTACACGGTTAGTGCTGTTGAATATCCCCATCTAAGACCCCTATGCACTCCGATGCTATCCGGTTAACATTGGGGCATGTTGTGGGTGTACTGGGGTGGAGCAGAGACAGAGAATAGTGTTAACCTTCGAAGATCCAGGCAAATGAATATCGGGCCCAATGTGACTAGAGTGGATAAATATCTGAGTGGTGTGTGTAGAAAAGAAGGGACAAATTTTGCCAATGTTATAGAAAAAAACGCGACAGGTTTTAGCTATCTGTTGGATGTATGCAGAGAATCTCTTTCTCTGCATACATCCAACAGATAGCTAAAACCTGTCGCTTTTTTTTCTATAACATTGGCAAAATTTGTCCCTTCTTTTCTACACACACCACTCAGATGATCCCAAAGATGATCCCAAGGTTGCGAGCTAAGGAAACAGGGAGGAATTTAGTGTCATCCACATAAACAGAGAAGGGAGGAAGGGGGGAGGTGGGTTTAGGGGGAAAGATAAGGAGCTCAGTTTTGGCTATGTTCAATTTAAAATGGTGGTGAGACATCCAAGCAGCAATGTCAGATAGGCAGAGATTTGGGCCTGAATTGCTGGAGAGATTTCTGGTGTAGAAAAGTATAACTGAGAGTCATCAGCGTAAAGATGGTACTGAAAACTATGAGAGGAGATGAGTGCACCAAGAGACTGGGTATAGAGGGAGAAAAGGAGTGGGCCCAAGACCGACCTTTGAGGTAGACCATCTGAGAGAGGGACAGCAGTGGAGGAAGACTCACTAGCATGAAGGCTGAAAGTGCAATGGGAGAAATAAGAAGAGAACCAGGATAGTATAGAGCCCTTGAAACCAAGTGAGGACAAGGTATCAAGGAGAAGGTGGTGGTCAACAGTGTCAAAAGCAGCAGAGAGGTCAAGAAGGTTGAGGATCAAGTAAAGGTTCTTGGATTTTGCCAGGAGTGGGTCGCTGGAGACTTCAGCAAGAGCCATTTCAGTAGAATGTAAAGGATGAAAGAGATTTTGACTATGACTTGGAATCAGATTTATTTATTATACCAGGCTCTTTAGAATCAGTGTGGCTTGTATGTATGCTAACAGGTACTTTTTATTCCCTTGTTGGCTCACAATCTAAGTGTACCTGAGGCAATGGAGGGTTAAGTGGCTTGCCCAAGGCTACAAGGAATAGCCATGGGACTAGGGACTGCAGTCCCTCTGGCCTGAGGTTGCTTGTTCCCATGCAGAAATTGAACCCCTGGCCTTCCAGCCTGGGGTACCACTGAGCCAACCACTGAGCCACTCATCTAGAGTGGCTTGGCATTGGGCTCTGTTGTAGATGAACATCATGAGGAGGCTGGTGTGATCTACCTGTTCCGGAAGGAGAAGCTGGTGGTGTTGATTGCCAGGGTCTCATCTGCCTTGAACTTGATAGACGCTTCCAGCATGGAGCAAGAGCTGAAGGTAAACCTGCTCCTTCAAGGGTTGCAAAAAAATGCGGTTACTTATCTGTAATGAAAGTTCTCCATGGACAGCAGGATAAGTCAGCCACACCTGGTGATGTCATCTGATGGCGCCATGAGATGGAGTGCTCTCTTATAACTCAGAAAGGCTTAGCCTTTCTGAGTATGTCCTAGTGTCCCCACCCCTACCTGGCTCAGTTCATACCTAATGTAGTGATGGTCAAAAACTAGCACAGAGCATTAAATGTCAAACCGGAAGAAAACTCTGTATGAAAACACATGAAAGTATACTGTGTCAAAATAAAAAAAAACTACTATGCATTCATTTAGAAAGTAGAGAAGGCAGAGTTCAAGCAAAGGTGTTTGAAGCAACAGAAGGTCTCAGACTTTAACGGGCAAACCGTATACTCAAGGCAATATTCACCAACAGAGCACAGTAAAAGCCCTTTCTTGCATCAACGACCTTAGGAATTATGTTGCTCCTCAAAGTAGCTGTCACTAACTCCTTTAACACAGGTAATAACAGTATTTCTCTTGACAAATTCTTCAAAATCAGTGTAGGAGAGTGGAAAGCATAACTTAGCTGAAAACGTATTGCTTGAACTGCTGCATAGCCATCATCTCATCCCCGCTCCAACCCCAACGCTCTCAATCGCGCTGTTATTGCGTTTCACCCGAGCAGGTTTCTTCAGGGGGTGACAAGCAGAGGATAGAGAGAACACTAGATGATAGAAAAACAGGAATGCATTAGTTTTGTAAAAAGCACATACTTTCCTTAGTATGCTGGAAGAAGACATCTCAAACGGGAAAGGAACAAAGCAAGTTGCTTACGGCCAGCTGCAGGAACAGAAGCATTACTAACTGCTGCCAAAAGCTGCGCATGCGGACTCCACACTTATAGGCCCAGCTGATTGATTAATTAAAGGGCAAGAGTTACACACATGCTTCCCATTCAACTCGTACATTGAGCCCAGAGGGAGAAACTGAACCAACACGATGAATCCACCGTTGTTCAGACCAGGACAGCCTACTGTCTCTAGTTTTACCGTGCTGTGCAAAATCGACTTTATCTAAACAGAAGCATTGCAGTTCAGAAAAGGTATGTTGCAAGCTGAGACAGTGTTCAACAATTGGAGCTTCACGGCGTTGGCATTTGAGCCTACTCTTGTGCTCATTCATCCTGACTTTAAACATGCGAGTGGTTTTACCGATATAGGCAAGCCCACACGGACATAAAATACAGTAAATCACAAAAGTAGAAATGCAGGAGGTACGATGTCTGAGCCGATAGACGTTGCCTTGATAATGAAATTCACTCAACTCTTTAGTGATCGCACAGATGTCACATTCACCACACTTAACGTGGCCAACTTGCACAGGAGAGAAGGACATGAGCGGCCGGAGCACTGCAGGGCTAAGTAGTTCTTTAAAGTTTCTATTCCGCTGCCACACGCAGCGTACATTCTTAGTTTCTAGACCAGGAATGCTATGCAGCACATTCGTATGCCGATGAATGATCCGTTTAAGCTGTGCACTGAAAGGAGAAAACTTTGTGATCAGATTAACAGAGGAATCAGCCTCCAATAGGTCAACTGATGTCCTACATGGGTGCACAAGCAGGTCCCGATTAAGATACAAAGCTCTTTTATATGCCCGGTGAACAACAGGCCGCGGATAGCCTCTCTCAAGGAAATTCTTTTTCAGCACACAAGATTGATTTTTAAACATCTGAACTTGAGTGCAATTCCGCCGAAAGCGCACAAACTGCGAGAATGGTAAACTATTCTTCAAGGGACCCGGATGAGCACTTTTGTAGTGAAGAAGTGTGTTACGATCAGTCCCTTTCCGATGTACTGAAGTAAGCCAGCCTGTCAAGGTTTTACAAACCAAAACATCCAAGAATGGAAGGCAATCCATGTGATGATGCAGGGTAAACTTCAAATGAGTATTACAGCCATTAAGCCAAACAAAAAATTCTTGTAGACTTGCTGGAGTGCCCCGCCAAATCAGAAAAATATCATCAATGTAGCGCCGCCAAAGGCAAATGTGCTGTTGAAACGGAGACGAATCAATCCATTGTTGTTCGAAGCGCCGCATGTACAAATTTGCGACAGAAGGAGCACAGGTAGCGCCCATAGCCACCCCGCCTATTTGATGATACAGGACCCCATCAAAAGCAAAAAAATTATTGTAAAGTGCAAGGGCCGCCAGATCCGACAGAAGACCAAGCTGGCCAACTGAAAGATCGCCCCGCTGGGCTAATGCTTCCATTATAACGTCATGAGCATCCGACTGAGGGATTACAGTATAGAGAGACGTAACATCAAGCGTTGCCAGAATAACATCAGGAATAAGAGCCAGATATGCATGGGCATCCAAAACTTGCAAAAAATTGGGTCGTATCTTTCAAAAAAGACGGTATGGACACCATCAATGGTCTCAAAAAGGAATCAAGATAAACCGATAGGGGCTCAAGAAGAGAGCCTCTAGTGGAGACAATTGGCCTACCTGGAGGGTTGATTCGATCCTTATGGATTTTAGGGAGTAGATACAGTACCGCTACATTAGGAACAACAGGATTTAAGAACTGCCATTCCTTCCTGGAGATCAGGCGAGCATCAAGTGCTTGCATGGTGATACCTTTGATGCGCTGTTGAAGTTCATTAGTGGGATCCGTCAATAGCACTCTATATGTGGCCGCATCGGACAGCTGTCGGCGTGCTTCTTCAAAGTATTGGGTGCGATTCAAAATCACAATTGCACCCCCTTTATCCGCACGACGAATCACTAGTTCAGAACGTGCCTGAAGGGCTCGAAGTGCATGTTGTTCAGAATAGGTGAGACTACTGCGAGAATGGCAACGGTGTTGTTCAAGATCTTGCATATCCTTAAGGATCAAATCACGGTACAGCAAAAGAGATGGGTGCTGGGGTCCCGGGGGAGACCAAGTTGATTTTATAGGAAGACGAACACGCTGAGCTTCCTCTAACAGAGGAACAGGAGGATGATGGGCAGCAAAGTAGATTTTCAAACTCAATTTTCTGATCAGCTGTTCGAGATCAACCCGAAATTGAAAGGAGTCAAACTGTATCTTCGGAACAAATGAAAGACCTCTATTCAAAACCGCTAGTTGTTCAGAAGGGACCTCGAAACCAGAAATATTAATCACTAAAGATTCTGCACTTTGCGCCTGGAATTGTCGCTCTTGGAAGTTTTTCCTCGAGTGTCGTCTCTCTTCTTCTTCTTCCCGGCTTCCTCTAAAAAATCTTCTTTCGATTTTTGCCGTTTGCCAGAACCAGATGAATCTGTATCCTCAGAAGTATTGTCAAACGTGACCTGTTTTCTTTTAGACTTATCTCTCTTCTTACCGGACATCCACGGATATACATATCCGGTAGTGTAGTCACTATAATCACGTCGTAACTTCTTAGCCTTAATCTTCTTAACATCATCATGCAATATGGTCATCTGTTTCTTATGATCATCAATCTTAGCAAGAAAAACCTCCGCAGTTTCAGCCTTCTCAAATTTAGAACTTAGTTCAGCTATCTCAGATGTAAGTGAATCAACCCCCTTCTTAGTGGTGTCGATAATCAGTACCATTAGGTCGATAGAGCACTTATTCAAGATCTGATTCCACCGATCAATAAAAGTAGAGTCTGACATAAACATCTTGGGCTCCTTGTAGATTCTCAAACCTCTTGGAATATGACGCCGTTGCACATATTCAATTAGTGACAGCCTGTGCAGATCCATGCGTACCTTTCGCTTCTGCAATTTAAGCAGATCTTCCCAATCAGCAGCCATAGAGCCGTCTGCGGCTTCATCCAAACCAGAAAAAGGAGTGACTTCTTTGCATAATCCAGAAATAAATTCGTCAGTAAAACTGAACGTATCAGTAACTACAGGAAGACCGTCGGTCATTGTGAATAACAAATGTAGTGATGGTCAAAAACTAGCACAGAGCATTAAATGTCAAACCGGAAGAAAACTCTGTATGAAAACACATGAAAGTATACTGTGTCAAAATCAAAAAAACTACTATGCATTCATTTAGAAAGTAGAGAAGGCAGAGTTCAAGCAAAGGTGTTTGAAGCAACAGAAGGTCTCAGACTTTAACGGGCCAAACCGTATACTCAAGGCAATATTCACCAACAGAGCACAGTAAAAGCCCTTTCTTGCATCAACGACCTTAGGAATTATGTTGCTCCTCAAAGTAGCTGTCACTAACTCCTTTAACACAGGTAATAACAGTATTTCTCTTGACAAATTCTTCAAAATCAGTGTAGGAGAGTGGAAAGCATAACTTAGCTGAAAACGTATTGCTTGAACTGCTGCATAGCCATCATCTCATCCCCGCTCCAACCCCAACGCTCTCAATCGCGCTGTTATTGCGTTTCACCCGAGCAGGTTTCTTCAGGGGGTGACAAGCAGAGGATAGCGAGAACACTAGATGATAGAAAAACAGGAATGCATTAGTTTTGTAAAAAGCACATACTTTCCTTAGTATGCTGGAAGAAGACATCTCAAACGGGAAAGGAACAAAGCAAGGGTGACAAGTTCATACCTAGCCTAGACGTCCCTTTCCGGTAGGAAGCGGGCCTTATCTTGAGTGATCTTGCCATTGCTTCATCTGCAGGGGAAGCGGGCAGGAATGTGTGGCTGACTTATGCTGCTGTCCACAGAGAACCTTCGTTACAGGTAAGTAACCCCACCTCCTCCATGGACAAGCCATGCAGCAGAAATCAAACTGTTTCCACTTCATCACGTAGGGCCAGCGGATAGAGTCCCATCGGGTAATGAGGATGAACCATTGAACCTCCACTGTGAGGTGCATGGAGGACAATCTGGACCTTTCAATCTCTAGGCAGTTAGTGCAAGGTTCCTCCCCCTGTCCTGGGTGATGAGGTCTGATCTCAAAGGCAGTCTGACTGGTGGACCATCTGCCAGTTGTTGGAGAAGGGAAAACCACATCTGCCTTGGCCAGAGTGGTGCGCCAGAGTGGTGCGCTGAGGATGATTGTAGCCTGGTCGTGAATGGTCTTCTGTATCACTCTGGAGATCAGCAGAGTTGGGGGGGAGTAAGTGTAGAGGAGCTGGCCCCCTCCCCAGTGCAGGTCGAAGGCATCCGCCGCAGACCTCCTTCCTGATGGGTTTCGGGAGCAGAAATCCGGGCACTTGGTATTGCATGGGTGGGCGAAGAGGTCTAACTGGAGCCGGCCCCAACACTGGAACAAGGTCTCTGCTACTAATGCATTGAGGAACCATTTGTGTGGCAGTAGCTGGTGGCTGAGTTTTTCTGCCAGCTGGCTGTTCACGCTGGGCAGGTAAACCGCTTATAGATGGCAATTCATGTTAAGGGCGGGGGTTCACGTGCAGACGGCCACTCTGCAGATGGGTAGATAACCCATGCCCCCTTGTTTGTTGTTGTAGAGCATGGCGACTTGGTTGTCAGTTTGTATTTGCACTGTGTTTCCACGTATTCACTTTGAGAAGGCCTGGATAGCATATCTGATCGCCCATAGTTCTAGAAGGTTGATATGTAGGTGACGCTTAGACTCTATCCAGGTTCCCTGAGTCCAGAGGTGGAGGAGGTGTGGCCCCCACCCCACGTTGGATGCATCCATGGTCAGGACTAGATTAGGGGGCTTGGAAGGGCTTCCCTTGGGCCAGATGTTCCTTGCACAGCCACCAGCGGAGCACGCTCTGTGCCTTTTGGCGTATGCTGATCCTTGAAGACATAAGCTGTGACCTTTACTTCCAGTTCTTTCTCAGGTACCACTGTATGGTCCTTATGTGTAATTTGGCATGGGGAAGCACTTGGGTTGTTGCTGCCATGTGGCCCAGGAGCCATAACAGCATCAGGGTGTCGCTGGCGTCGATTATCCTGCAGGTGAGGGAGGTGATGCTGTCTGCTCTCGGCCGTGGGAGGAAAGCTTTGGCCTGCACCATGTGGTGTGAGGCTCCAATGAATTCTAGGGTCTGTGTCAGGTGAAAGTGGGATTTTTTTAAAGTTTATTTATTTATTTATCTAACCAGACTTCTATACCACCTTATCCTTCAATCAAGGCGGTTTACATCATAACTTAAAACTTGAACTGGGGTACAATGAACTAGAGTAATAGGGGGTTGGAATGCAGGAGGTTAACAAACTATAAAGTACTTATAGTTGGGTTGGTTAATTTATGATATTTACAGTATGTACAGGTTATTTACAGTTTGAGTAGATTATCAAGAAGCAGTCCATTTGGCCTGATGGGTTTGGGATGGGGCCGATCAGTGCATTTGCTGGTCTACATGATGTTTCCATAGTGCTCCACAAATAGGAGGGTCTTGAGTTTCCTTCTAAAGTCTTGATATCTTCAGAGGCTCGCAATTCATTGGGAGGTTGTTCCATAGACTTGGTGCAGCTAGGGGGAGCGCTCATCTGGAAGTGGACTTTGTGCTTTTCTGGTAATCGGAGGGTACACTAAGCATATGTTTGTTATTATTTTGACTGAGTCGTGTGCTTGGGTCTCTTATGATCATAGCTTGTAAAATGTCTGCTGAGGAATGGTACATGATTTTGAAAATGTTCAGAATCACTTTGAACTTGGCACGAGCCTGGATCGGAAGCCAATGTAGTTGACAGAGAACGGGTGTGATGTGTTCAGATTTGGCTGTTCCAGTGATGATATGGGCTGCTGTGTTTTGGACTTGCTGCAGGGTATGCGTAGTTTGCTTTGGGAGTCCTTGATAAAGTGAGTTGCCATAGTCCAGTACAGGGGTGATGATAGCCTGGCAGACTGTGTGGAAATGTTCCTGGTTTAGGAGTGGTTAGGAATTGATGAGTAATCCTAGGGTCAATGGCAGGGAGACTGTATCTTGTACAGCCTTCTGTGCCCCATCCCTGGAAGGAGCAGATATAAGCCAATCATACAGGTAGGGGAAGACACTGACTCTGACTTTCCGGAGATGGGCTGCCGCTACGGCTACACATTTCGTGAAAACCCTCAGGACCGACGAGAGGTCAAAAAGTGCCCTGAATCAAGGCCACCAAATCAAACTTCATCCAAACCATCCACAAGATAGTACACTCCTCCCTAACCCAAGGGCGCATGCCAAATCAATTGAAGCTCGCAACAATAAGACCTATCCCGAAGAAATCCACACTTGACAAGAACAATCCAGCAGCATACAGACCCATCTCCAGCATACCACTTTTAGCAAAAATAATCAAAAAAACTGTACAGCACCAACTACAAGAACACATAGACAACCATGCTCCCCTGGACAACAATCGACACGGGTTCCGCCCCAACCATGGGGTAGAAACTCTTCTGATATACCTCTTTGACAGCGTCCTCCGCATCATAGACAACACCAAGAAAGGCATACTCATGATATTCATTGACATCTCATCTGCATTTGACACAGTTAACCACAAGACTCTATTGGATAGACTACAGAACATCGGTCTACACGGTGCCACCCTGAATTGGTTCCATTCATACCTAACCGACAGACAAATACAGGTCAAAGTAGGACACAACACATCTCGACCCATAAAAGTCAAACAAGGAGTGCCACAGGGATCGGCCCTTTCAGCTCTCCTATTCAACCTATACATCCAGCCAATATGTGCCATCATGAAAGAGCACCACATACATTATACAATCTACGCAGATGACATCATGATCTACACACCCATCTCAGTCGACAACCCGGACTACACCAACATAACAAACTGCCTCACCCAAATGGCAAACTGGCTTCAGGAAAACAACCTATCAATCAACTACAGCAAGACGGAGGCACTGATTATCACGCGAAACCCGGCCTTTATCCCCCCACCCGACATCAAGATAAGAGATGCACTCATACCCAGAAAGTCAGAGGTTAAATACCTCGGAGTCATCCTGGACAAAGAACTTAACCTCCAAGCACACATAGGCAGAGCAACCAAAAGTGCATACTTAAGAATGCGACTCATCAGAAGACTCAAGCCCCTCCTTGACCCAGAGCACTTTCGCACCGTTTGCCAGGCGCTGATAACCCCTCTACTAGACTTCTGCAATCCAATATTCACCGGGCTACCAAAGCAGACCCTCAGACCACTACAACTGGCCCAAAACACAGCTGCCCGCATAATAGCCAGTACTACAAGACACGATCACATCACACCCATACTGAAAGAACTGCACTGGCTCCCAATCATCTCACGCATCAAATACAAGACTATCATAAACATATTCAAGATCAAACAACACTCCTCCGCCATAAGCCTACACACACTCATACAACCCGACACAAGCACACGGCCAAGAAGAAGAGGCACCTCCAATCGGGTTAACACCCCAAAAGACTTCACCAAGACCCGCAAAGACACCGCACAACGAGCAATCTCCCTGGCTGCTCCATCCATATGGAACTCCCTCCTAGATGATCTGAGACTAACTACATAAATCAAGGACTTCCGAAAACAGCTGAAGACAACCCTGTTCATCGATTACTATGGACATACCCCCTGAACCAGCATACAAGTCAGATCATCAACCCCCCACCCCAAGACTGTATATAAGACTGTATAATAGCTCCTGATGTATAATAGCGCACTATGTAGATAAACCAAATCTAATCACATCCCCGCCAACACACACACACCACTCTGTACACTGCATGAAAACATTTGCCCCCTTGATTGTTTGCCGTGGAAACCACTTTGATTGAATGATAAGGCAGCATATAAATACCATTAAATAAGTAAATAAATAAAATATTGGTAATGTTGGTCCGCGAAGCAGAAGCATAGGAACTGTCTGTGCGTAGGGTGGATGGGAGTGTAGATGTAGGCGTCCTGCAGGTCAAGGGATGCCAGCCAGTGGCGAGGTTGTAGTAGGTGCATGATGGACCTCAGGGAGTACATCCAGAAGTATTTTCTGTGGATGAACTTGTTGGGGCCCCTCAAGTTGAGGATGGGAGAGCAGACCCTCAAACTCCTTGGGAATGAGAAAATACCTGGAGTAGAATCCTTGCCTCCTTTTCATCGGGGGCAGTTGTGCGATGGCTCCTGCTGCTAGGAGTGACCGGATTTCCTCCACCGTGGTAGAGAGGAGGTAGTCTGGTATGCGGCTGGAAGGACAGGAGTGTTGGTTCAGGGTCATTGAGAAACACATTCTGTAGCCTACCTCGATGATCTGCAGGACCCACCTGTCAGTGGTGATGCTTGCCCAGGCCTTCTTGAAGATGGAGAAACGGCCCCTCCACCAGTGGGACCCTGTGTGTCGTAGCGTCAAAACGAAGGGGTGCTCTTCCCTGACATAGTAACATAGTAAATGACGGCAGATAAAGACCAGTATGGTCCATCTAGTCTGCCCAGCAAGGTGGCAAGAGTAGGGGCACCTGCTGCTCCTTGCAGGTCACCCCTCCTCATGTCTTTGTTTAGGGGTGAACCCACTGTTCCGTGTAGGGCATCCCTGTTGGTTGAGAAATTAGATAGTTACGTTTATTTTGATTTTATCCTGATGACACTGTTGACTGTTTGTATTGCCTAGGATTCTATTAAATTCAAGATCATTCAACCACTCATGCATGGTATTTAATGAGCTATTTAATATGACAATTAGCTAGACAATAGAACAATGTTACAAGGACAACACATAGAACAATCAATTCATCACCAGAACTTTCTGACATCATCACAGCCCTTTACCATTTACCATCAGCTGGGAGAGCACAGTGAAGGCTGGAGAAGTCTGGGATTCCTCACGCATTGGCATGTGCCCAGCCGAGCAGATATCAGCTCTCTCTCTGTTCTGGATTTTCTCTCTCTTTATATAGGCTGTAACAAGTGTGTTGCAATTGGACCACATGACTCACATGAGCTTTTCCCTACAGATATTCTCCAGCCCCTTCACCTTTGTTCAACAGTAATGTGACCATTCTCTACAGATATTCTCCAGCCTTTGTTTGCTCTCAGCCTCTGTTTATTCTCCCAGTTAATACAATTCTGGTCAGTTACTCCCCACAGCTTCTGTCTCCTGGCTAGTAAGCTAGTAAACAGATGACTCAACATGATTTCTCACATACAGGATGGCTCAAAAGTTCAATATTCCTTGCTGATCCAAATAAATTTTTAATTAGTAATACAGTGTTTCTGTTGTCGATGGTCTTTTTGTCGGGGTTTCTGGTGGTATGCCTGGTATTGCTGGTGTTTGGGCTGTTGTGGCTGCCACTTATGGTATGGCTGGTAGCGTCTGGAGGAGGTGTAGGACCTGTGCTGGTATGTGTCCTGCTGTTTGCGAGTGCTGGAGTTGTGCTCCTTGCCTTCGGAGGCCAAGGTTTTGAGAGTGGAGTAGCGGTCCTTCCTGTCACCTATAGTTTCCTTGACCTTCACGCTGAAGAGATTGTCGCCCATACAGGGGGCGTCTGCCAGGCGCTCATGCATGTCCTCACGAGGCCATGCGTCTGGAGGCAATGCCCATGACGGCTGTCCTGGCTGCTGAGTTGAAGGAGTTGAAGACAGAGCATATGAGGGTGCTTGCCGTACGCCTTCAAGTTGCCTAGGAAGGGCTGAAAGGTGGTTTCAGCATCCAAGCTGAGCCCCTCAATCTTCCCTTTGAGGCTGTCCAAAATCGTGTCCAGGTACAGCACGTGTTGAAATTGGTGGGATGCAATCTTCGCACTTAGAATCACCGCCTGGTGAGTCTTCTTACCAGAGTCATCTAGGAGTTTGTAATCCTTCCCTGGGGGTGCACTGGAGTGGGAGCCAGGAGCTCTTGGATTGCTTCAGAGTGGACTCCACCACTATGGACTGATGAAGGAGCTGTGTCTTGTTGAGCCCTGGGGTAGGCTTTACGTGGTATTTCGCTTCAAGTCTGTGTGAAGTAGTCCCACTAGATTCCGGTATCTGCCAAAGTTTTGTAAGGCTGTCCAGGAGCAGGTGGTATACTGGGATGGAGATGACGGATCTGGGTGCGTCGAGGAACTTGAGCAGGCCAAGTACTTCGTTCCTGGGATCTGGCATGTCCGTTGCTGATAGTACCAGTTGGGTGGATAGCTTCTGCAGGAACTTGGGGTATGTCAGGTCTTCTGGTGGAGACGGCGGTAGCGGTGGGGGTGATGGTGGTGGGGGGGGGGGGGGATGCTGGAGGACTGGTGCAAGCTGCTTGAAGGCAACAGGCCTGCCTCAGGCTCCCCTTCACTATCTGTGCATGGGTCTGGGGAGAAGCCAAGTGGCACAGGGGACCTTGATGGCAAGGGTGTCCAGGGCAGAAGTAGAGATGTCCCTGGAGAGGAGCACTGTATCTGCTCTGAGTGCCCTTTGGTTTGAGAGGTCTGGGCCCCTGTGTGTTTGCTAGAGGTGCAGGGCTGATGGTGGCTGGTGCCTGTGGCTGGTGCCTGTAGCTGCAGGGTCGTTGTCAGCATGGGGAGGGGGGGTGTGAGGGAGCAGGAACTGGAAACTGTGCATCTCTGTCGGCTCCTATAGTGTTTCCTTTTCTTGGAGCAGCTGCTGGTTGATTTGTCTTTTCTGCAGCTGCTTTCTCTGTGTCTCCGGTGCAGTCTGTAAACTGCGGGGAGTTCAGTGCTGATGTCAGAGAGTTCCCTCTACACGATGACAGCATGAGTCCTGCTTGTGCTGCCCAATGGAGCTGGAGCGGGGCAAAGACCTCTCATCAGCGTGGGGACAGTCCGCCTCATTCTGGGGATGCCCAGTAGTGCCAGAGAGGGGCAGAGCTTCCTTGGAATCAGTCTTACCGGCTCGGCAAGGCTTTTCTGAGTGAGCTCTTTCTGCTGCAGAGTCCTGAGCTGGTTTATTTTTTGCACCAGAGTCCTGAGCCAATTTTTTTGTATCAGAGGGGTGTGCTGCTGCTTGGGCAGTCTGAGGCCAATTGAGTCCCTTGGAGGGAGAGCTTCTCGAGGGAGATGCTGAGAGGGCTGGAGCCTTGGCGACGGCCATGTTGCCAGCAGCCACGTTGCTCTCCTCACCCTTGCTGCTCTTCCCATCTGACTTCTTCTTCTTGGCTCTATGTGTGGTGGAGGCAGTGGAGTGGCTCACGCTTTCAGAGGAGGACAGGAACTCTTGAAGGGTGTAGCTGTGTGACCTGTGGGCCCTGGGGGACATGCGGGCACAGTGGGGGCAGTCCTCCACATGGTGGGTTTCCCCCAGGCATCGGATACAGCGGTTGTGGGAGTCCTCAGAGTTAATCTTCCTTGCACATCTTGGACATTTATTGAATCCGGGTTTGGTAATGCTTTCCTTGATTTTCTTTCTTTTCCCTTTGTTCTCTTTGTCCATGATTGATTTTGATCACAGTAGTTTCAGGAGAGCTGTGATTCCATCCTGCTAACTGGGTGGACGAAACGAATCTGAGCAAGGTAGGGGCATGACCAGGGATGGAAGCACTAGGGCACTCCATCTCATGGCACCGTCGGATGACATCACCAGGTGTGACTGATGCATCCTGCTTGTCCATGAAGAATCCACTACTATTTTCCTGTTCCTGAATGTGATCAAGGATATGATCCAGTCGGAGTGGGACTCTCGACTCCCTGCCTAAAGGGTTAATGGTCTGTAAGAAGATATCCGCTCTCCCAGAGGAGTGCATTGAGTGGTTTGGCATTCCCAAGGTGGATGCGCAGGCCACACCAAAAAAACCACCATGCCTGTGGATGATGGATCAACCTTAATGGATTTTCTGGACCATAACGTGGCTTAATTGTTGAGGAGCCAATTCACCATAGCGGCGGCTATTCTGCAGCTGGCGGTAAGAAACAGCCTGACATCTCAAGCCCTGATCCAATAGATTCAGTTTCTTCCACCAGATAATACTACCCACTTTAGAGTCGGCTATGGCCTTCTTTTCTGATACCATGTATGGCCTGGTATGCTTGGCGGCCAGGGATTGATACCCTGACAACTGTGTCATGGCATTTGATTTAGCTCCTGCACTGGGCACTGAACCCATCTTCCAAAGCACAGTTGGCCCAACTGGCTTTTCAGGGGAAGCTTTGGCTTGGAGCCCATTTGAAGAAATTGGTGGAGGACCTGGGCAAGACAAAATCTTACCGCCTTCCGGAAGACAGGTCTAAGGTGCCTGTGAAGCGGGCTGGGGCCCCTTCTTGTCAGCCTCTGCCTATCCACCGAGAGTATGTTGGTTGGATTCCCAACAGTCTCGGGACACTTGTTCATATTTTTTTCATGGAGTGTGTGGGTCTAGAGACTCAGTCACCTTAAGGAGGAGGTCCCTCCTGGGCTGCGCAATGGAGGTTTGGGGACCCATTCCCTGATTTCTCCATTTGGAGGCAGGCTTTGCCTTTTATTTTAGGAATGGAGCCTGGGTTACCAAGGCTCACTGGGTGCTAGATACCATTCATGTCAGCTATGCCCTGGATTGCAAAGAGCCAATTCCTAATGCCTTTGTCATCTCCCCTTGTGGGTCTGCGATCAAAAGTGCTGCTGTGTGGACCACCTTAGAGACGTTGCTGTGCCTAAAGACAGTGATGCCCTTCCTGCTGGAAGAGGGGGGCAAGGGCAGATATCTATTTCATGGATGGTTCCTTCCAGCCCATTCTGGACCTCAAGGGGCTCAATGAACACTTGTGCGTTTTGTGCTTTTAGATGGAAACCTTGCGCACCATGATTCAGGCAATGCACCAAGGGGAGTTCTTGGCTTCTCTGGATCTGGCTGAGGTGTATTTTCATATCCCAATCCAGGCAGATCAACAAAGTATCTGCCTGTTGCCATGCTTGGCTCTTACTATCAGTTCACCGCCTTACTTTCAGGCTATCCACTGCACCAAAGATGTTCTACAAGGTCATGGTGATGGTGGCAGCGCCAAGGGATCTGTATCCATCCTTATCTGGATGACTGTCTCATCTGGATCCGTTCTCTTTTAGAAGCATCTCGAGTGTCATCCCAAGTGGTGCTCTTCTTAGAAAGCCTCGGCTAAGAGTTCAGTTGTGGAATGATCCAGCTGTGACCTTCCCAGTCCCTGGAGTTTCTGGGAGCACATTTCAACACTTGAGTGTGCAGAGTTTCACGCCTGAAGAGAAAGTCAAAAGGCTGTTGGATTGCCTGGTGCTGTTCTTTGCTCATTAGGCTCCCAGAGTCTGTGATTATCTTCAGCTGCTCAGATTGATGACGATGAGCATAAAGATGGTGCTGTCGACTGCCACAGCGGTCATTGTTGACTTGGTAGTCCCTGAGTTCTCAGAAATTTGAGTGCAGGCTTCCACTCCCGTTGATGGTGAAGTCCAGCCTGCAATGGTGGCAGCATCCCTGTCATCTGAGGAAGGGTGTGTTACTGAATTATTTCTTCTAGATCCTCCTGACAATGGATTCCAGACTCTTGGGCTGGGGACACTTTTCCCAAGAATATACGGCCCAGGGTCATTATAACTGCAGGGAAGCAGTGTGGTCCATCAGCCACCTCAAGGCAAGGGCTATCAGGATGGCTCTTCTGCGTTTCCCGTTCCTGATTGAAGGTCAGGCAGTTCGAGTGTTTTCAGACAGTGCCACAGTGGTGGCTTATGTCAATCGGCCAGGCAGCATGAGAAGTGCCGGACTAGTTCTCCTGTTTGCCTGGGTGGAGAAGAACCTCCAAGCCTTATCAGCTAAGCCAGGATGGACAATGTAGAAGTGCACTTCCGCAGCCAGCACTCTTTGAATCCTGGAGAGTGGGAGTTGAGTTAAGAGACGTTTCAGTTGATTCTGTGCCACTGGGGCAGCCCCAAAATGGATCTGATGGCAACCCACTCCAATATCAACGTTTGCTGCTTCTTCAGTTGCCACACAGAGATGGCATCTGAGGGCACAGTTGCCCTGACCCAGCCTTGGTCAAGTCAGTACCTGTTGTACATGTTTCCTCTGTGGCTAGCTGGGCAGGATTGTTCTGGTAGCACCAGATTGGCCTAGGAGAGCATGGTTCAGTGACTTGAAATGGCTCCTCCTTTTCAGTTGCTTCCATCTCAGGGCCTACTGCGGTAGGGACCAATTGTCCTGGAGGACCCAGTTCACTTCTCTTTGAGCAATGGTGCGGTGGCCTGGAGAAGGGCCTCCCTTAGCTCCCTGAAAGTTCAGGTGGAAGCTTTGGTCTCTTTCCAAGGTCAGGTGGTTGTTTAGGCTCTAATCTTACTCCTGGACTTCTTGCGCTTTCTCCAGGAGTTTGGCGTCTTTATCCTCCCCTCTGGTATGTGATTCCTTCTTGTAAACTGTGTCTGGTGCTCAGTGACCTTATGGTGGTGCTCTTTGAGCCATTGAAGCATGCTACTTTAAAGAACTTGATGTTTCAAATAGTCTTCTTGGTCACGATTTGTTCTGCAAGGTGAATTTCCGAACTGCAGCCTCTATCTTGCCGAGATCCTTATCTATCTTTTCAAAGGAGGCCGTTTCCATTCGGCATATGCTGGGGTCTTCTCAACTCCAGCGTGTTTGTAAGGCTCTAATGGTCCTGTCCCCTTCTGATGTATATTCACGTCAGAAGGGGGCGGTACTGGAAAAGACAAGCATGCTGGCATCAGGAAGACCCATGATTTTGCTTGCCTTTTTTTTAAGCCGCCACTTGTCGTCTGGAGGGGGAGGTTGATTCTGCCACCACAGACCCGGGAGAAGCGATGGCAGTGGCATCAACCCCCCTGCTCCCGATGCAAACAGTGGCTTAAAAAAATGCAAGAAAAAACGTGGAGACTTCCTGACTCCAGCATGCTTGTAATGGTCTAATGGTCCTGCTCCCTTCTGATACACATTCACATCAGAGGAAGCGATACTGGCAAAGATTTACAAGCATGCTGGAGTCGGGAAGACTCTGTGCTTTTGCTTGCATTATTTTAAGCCGCCACTCATTAAGAGATGCAGCAACAATGGTAGTCAGGGGCAGGAAGAGAGGAAGGCCATATTGGGCATTGATCGGCTGCAGGAATGTGGGGACATAGAGGTGGAGGGTAGATGAACATGGGGGCAGGGGACACGAATGTGGAGGGTAGATGAACATGGGAGGAGCAGATGATGGACACTGAAGGGGGAAGGGGGAAGGGGGACAGAGGCTAGACACTGGGGGCAGGGGAAAGATGCTGTTTTGGGGGGAAAGGGGACAGATGCTGGCCATGGGATAAGGAGGGCAGTGGGCAGAAAGTTGCCACAGGAAAGATGAAGAACAGATACTGGACATGGTGGGGGTGGGCGGGATATTTATTTATTTAGCAACTTTTCTATCCCGCTGAATCTACATGTCACAGCGGTGTACAGATAACAGGTAACATAATGGTAAGAACATAAGATATGCCATACTGGGTCAGACCAAGGTCCATCAAGCCCAGTATCCTGTTTCCAACAGTGGCCAATCTAGGTCATACATACCTAGCAGTTTCCCCAAAAGACACAGGTTCCACAGTGCTTGCATTGGGTCAAGCAGTGATATCCTGGGTCCCTTTTAATAATGGTTTATGGACCTTTCCTCCAGGAACTTCTCCAAACCTTTTTTAAACCCAGCTACACTAACAGCTTTTACTACATCCTCCGGTAACAAATTCCAGAGTTCGATTACACGTTGAGTGAAAAAATATTTTCTTTTATTAGTCTTAAATAGTTTACCCTGTAGCTTCATTGCATGTCCCCTAGTCTTTCTATTTTCTGATAATGCAAACAATCGATCTACGTTTACCCTTCCACTCCGTTCGTTAATTTATAGACTTCTATCATATCTCCCCCTCAGCCGTCTCTTTTCCAGGTTAAAGAGCCCTAACATTTTTAGCCTTTCTTCATAGGAGTATCCTTTCATCCCCTTTACCATTTTGGTGGCTCTTCTCTGAACCTTTTCTAATAACGCTATATCCTTTTTAAGATACGGCGACCAGAATTACACACAATATTCAAGGTGCGATCTCACCATGGAACGATATAGAGGCATTATAATATCTTTTGTTTTATTTTCCATTCCTTTCCTTATGATACTTAGCATTCTATTTGCTCTCTTGGCCGCCGCTGCACACTGGGCCGAGGGTTTTAACATGTTATCCACAATGACGCCTAAATCTTTTTCCTGGGTGGTGGTTCCTAATGTGGAACCTTGCATCGTGTAACCATAGTTTGGGTTGTTCTTTCCTAGGTGTATAACTTTGCACTTGTCCACATTAAATTTGATCTGCCATTTTGATGCCCAGTCTTCCAATTTATCAAGATCCTCTTGAAATTTTCCACAGTCCTCTTGGGTTTTAACAACTTTAAATAGTTTTGTGTCATCTGCAAATTTGATAACCTCACTCGTTATGCCCTTTTCCAGGTCATTTATGAATATGTCAAAAAGCAGCGGACCCAGCACAGATCCCTGGGGTACACCACTATTCACCTTTCTCCATTGGGAAAATTGGCCATTTAGCCCTACCCTCTGCTTTCTATCTTTTAACCAGTTCCTGATCCACAATAGTACACTGTCTCCTATCCCATGACTCTTTAGTTTTGCCAAAAGTCTCTGATGAGGGACCTTGTCAAAGGCTTTCTGAAAGTCCAGATACACTATATCAATCGACTCACCTTTATCCACTTGTTTATTCACACCTTCAAAAAAACATAACAGATTAGTAAGACAAGATCTTCCTTGTCTAAAGCCATGTTGGCTGTCTCCCATTAGGTCATGACTATCTACATGCTGAGTAATTTTGTTCTTTATGATGGTTTCTACCATTTTTCCCGGTACTGACGTCAGGCTCACTGGTCTGTAGTTTCCTGGATCACCCCTGGAACCCTTTTTAAAAATTGATGTTACATTGGCGATCCTCCAATCTTCAGGTATTACAAATGATTTTAATGAAAATTCACAGATTATTATAGCAGGTCTGCAATCTCATATTTCAGTTCTTTCAACATCCTTGGATGTATACCATCTGGCCCAGGTGATTTGCTACTCTTCAGTTTATCTAATAGTTGTAATACATCTTCCCAATGTATCGATATTTCCTTCAATTCTTCCGCACCTTTAAATACCACTTCAGTCATGGGTAACATCCCTACATCTTCCTCAGTAAAGACCGAAGCAAAGAATTCATTCAGTCTCTCCACTATCGTCTTATCGCCTCTTAGTGCCCCTTTAACCCCTCTATCATCTAATGGACCAACTGACTCTCTCACAGGTTTTTTGCTACGAATGTACTCAAAAAAGTCTGTATTTCGCGTTTTTGCTTCCTCTGCAAGCTTCTTCTCAAATTCTCTCTTTGCCTGCCTTATCAATGCCTTGCATTTGACTTGCCAGTGCTTGTGCTGTTTCCAGGTTTCGTCATTTGGCTCTTTTTTCCATTTCCTGAAAGATGCTTTTTTTGGCAACAGCAACCTCTCTGACCTCACCTTTAAACCATGCTGGCAGTTTTTTGGACTGCCTCCCACTTTTCTTAAAGCGTGGAATACAGCTGGTCTGGGCTTCCAAGATAGTATTTTTCAACAACACTCAAGCTTGATGTAAGTCTTTAACCTTTGCAGCTGCTCCTTTTAGTTTTTTCTTAACCATTTTCCTCATTTTATCATAGTCTCCCTTTCATTATGGTTTTACATATAACTGATAAGAATAAGAACAAGGGTGAAACTTGTAACAACTTGTGAACAATAACAGGCATGGTGCAACATAGGGGGAAAGGGCAGATGCAGGACATGGGGGCATAGAGGGCAGATGCAGGGCATAGGTGGAGATGGAGATGAAGGGTAAATGCTTTACTTGGGGGTATGGAGGGGAGATGGGGTGAAAGGGAAGATGCTGGACATGGGAGCGTGGAGGGCAGATGATGAGAAAGGGCAGATGCTGGATACTGGGGGGTGGAGGAAGAGAGGAGAGATGCTGGACATTGGAAGGAGGGAGAATGAGAGAGGAGAGAAGCAGGAAACAGGAGTAGGGAGAGAGGAAAGATGGTGGACTGTGGAGGAGAAAGAGGAAAGATAGAAGGAAATTCTAGATAGCAGGGAGAAGGGGAGGAAGAGGTTAAATGCTAGACACGGTGTGTGGGGAGATGCTGGACACAGGAATGGAGAGAGGGGAATATCTTTGACACGGGGCAGGAAAAGGAAGGAGGAATAGTGGGGTGGGATGAGAAAAATAGTCTGATGTGCTGGATAAAAGAAGTATAAAAGGGAGAGAAGCTGGACATGGGGGAGGAAGAGAGAAAGGGAAGAGTTAAAGGTTGGGTGGAATAAGAGGCTGGGGAAGGAGAGAACTGTATTAAGGGTTGAAAAGTGGTAGATGCGGTATTAAGAGGGGATTGAAGACTAGGTGGTAAGGAGGAGGAGGAGCAAAATCTGAAGTGATAAAGAGATAGACAGAGAAATAAATGGAAGATGAAAGGAAAAGATAAATGCCAGAGATATAAGGAAGTGAAGATGAGAGGAGAGAAGTGGCAGGTGGGCCAGAGATCCTAAAAAGCAAAGTTAAGAGAAGACAGAGAAAAGCAGAAGCTAAAGACTGAGATCAACATGATTAGAAAATAAAATAGCCAGTTGTCACAAAGGTAGAACAATTTATTTTATTTTTAATTTAGTGATTGGACTATGCCAGTTTTTGGAGTTTACCTGTTCTGTCTTTATATTTTGCACATTACAGGCGCATATGCATCTCTTTCTATTTCCCCGATGTTGAACTGCATGCAGTAGAATAGCCAAGGGTGAATCTTGGTGGGCCATGCCCCTCCACTCTGGCATCATTTATTTTTATTGATTTATTTATTTATACATATTTATATCCCACTTTATCCTTGAATCAAAGCGGTTTTACACTGCAAATCAATCAAATGGGGAGGTGGGGAGGCGGGGAGGGGGAATGGCATGCAGTGATGGTGTAGGTAGTGTTCTTGGGTGTGTGGGTAGGTGCATCTTGATCAGGGGGTTCTATATACAGGTGTGGGCAATCATGCCTACCCAATCAGCGGCAGAAGAATAGTCAAATGAGAGGATCTGCACTGCTTTGTGCCCATACAAATTATTCCCAGGGCCAGCCCCAGAGTAGGTGCAATATGTTGGCACCCTAGGCCAGTGATGGCTAACCTTTTTGAGCCCGAGTGCCCAAACTGCCGCACAAAACCAAAGAATTTCCTCAAAGTGCCAGCACGTCAATTAAACCTCAGCTCAGTTACACATGCAGAACATAGACCATCACCAAACAAGGAATCACAATTTAGAAACAGGAAGGCAATAATTAAACTGGGAACCCCAAAAGCCAAACTTGGAATGTACAACACTGTAGAAATAAAACTATAAATTAATTTCCTCTTGTACCAAACAAAGCACAGACGTTAATGATGCACATTTCCCAGAGGTTTCATATTCCAGTTAATAAATTCAAAATAAAGAGATATCTTTCTACCTTTTGTGCATTTTTTTTCAGTTGCAATTGCTCCAGCCACTTTCTTCTGGTTTCTTCATGTTTTCTGCTAACTCTCCATCGTCTGCTGTCCATTTGTTCTTTCTTCTCTCTTCTAGTCTTTTTTTCCATTCTCTCTCTCTACATCTGCTTTAACATACTAATCTTTCTCCTTTTGCTCTTTCCTCATTCCTATTTCATCCACACAAATTTTACCGCTCCATCCTCAATCCCCACTTACTCTCCCAATACCCGGCCAATTGTAGATTTTTCATTCCTCCCACACAAAATATTTTTCCCCTCTCCATTTTACTCTCCCAGCCCCATCCCATTCTAATCCTCCCCCAACATCAGCTCCCTTCTAGTTCCAGTCTCACCCAGCATCCATTCCTTTCTAGTCCCTGCATCAGCCCATTTCCAGTCCTAGCCCCCCATCAACCCATTTCCAGTCCTAGCTCCCCCATCCATTTTCAGTCTGAGTCCCTTCATCAGCTCATTTCCAATCCTAGCCCCCCATCAGCCCATTTCTAGTCATTTCCTAGCCCCATCATCAGCCCATGTCAAATCATAGCTCCCCTCCACTCAGTACAATTCCAGTCCAAGTCCCCCCCCATGAGCCTACTTCCAGTTCTAGCCCCTCCATGAGTCCATTTCAATTCAAGCCCCCACCACAGCCCATTTCCAATCTTAGCTCCCCCCAACAGCCCATTTCCAGTCCGATCCTAGCTGCTCCATCAGCCCATTTTCAGTCCTAGCTCCCTTCCCTCACAGCCCATTTCCATTCCAAACTCCCTCCCCATCAGCTATTTGCAGTTCAAGCCTCCCCTTCCACTCAGCCCATTTCCAGTCATAGCAACCCCCCAACCCATTACCAGTCCTAGCCCCCCATCAACCCACTTCCAGTCCTCAACCCCCATCACCCCATTTTCAGTTTAAGCCCCCCTATAACCCATTACCAGTCCTAACCCCCCATCACCCCATTTCCAGACATCCCCCATCAGCCCAAAGCCCATTACCAGTCTTAACCCCCCATAGCCCATTATCAGTCCTAACCCCCCCATAGCCCATTACCAGTCCTAACCCCCCATCAGCCCACTTCCAGTCTTAACCCCATCAGCCCATTTCCAGTCAGCCCCCCACAGCCCAGTGCCAGTCCTAAACCCCCCCCATCAGCCCAAAGCCCATTACCAGTCCTAACCACATCAGCCCACCTCAAGTCCTAACCCCTCCCCATCAGTCCATTTCCTGTCCTAGCCCCCCCCCCTTAGCCCATTATCAGTCCTAACCCCCCCCATAGCCCATTAGCAGTTCTAACCCCCCATCACCTCATTTCCAGACAGCCCCCATCAGCCCACAGCCCATTACCAGTCTTAACCCCCCCATAGCCATTACTAGTCCTAACCCCCCCAACAGCCCACAGCCCATCCAGTCCTAACCCATCCCCATCAGCCATTTTCCTGTCCTAGCCCCCCCCATAGCCATTTATCAGTCCTAACCCCCATCACCCCATTTCCTGACAGCCCCCATCAGCCCAAAGCCCATTAGCAGTCTTAACCCCCCCATAGCCCATTACCAGTCCTAACCCCCCATCACCCCATTTCCAGACAGCCCCCATCAGCCCACAGCCCATTAGAAGTCATACCCCCCTTAGCCCATTAGCAGTACTACCCGCTACCCCCCCCCCAGCCCATTAGCATTCCTACCCCCCCCCCTAGCCCATTAGCAGTCCTACACCCCCCCTAGCCCATTAGCAGTCCTAAACCCCCCCCTAGCCCATTAGCAGTCCTAACCCCCTCCCCCCCCCCCCCATGGCATATTAAAAAAAAAAAAAAGCTGGCTTTGGCTGCTGCCGCTGCCGCGGCAGCGGCAGAATGCAATGTCCCGCGGGGCCCCCTCCGCCCGCTAAGCCCCTCTGCAAGGGCTTTCAGATTTGCGAGGGAGAGCTTCTCCCTCGCGTCTCTGTTAAGCCCGCAGGGGCTAATGGGAAATTTCCCATCAGTCCCTCGCGTCTAAAGGGGCTGATGGGAAATTTCCCATTAGCCCCTGCGGGCTTAACAGAGACGCGAGGGAGACGCTCTCCCTCGCGAATCTGAAAGCCCTTGCAGAGGGGCTTAGCGGGCGGAGGGGGCCCCGCGGGACACTGCACTCTGCCGCTGCCGCATCCGCGGCAGCAGCCAGAGCCAGCTTTTTCTTTTTTGCGGACCTACCCGCGTGCCAGCTGCAAGGCCTTCGCGTGCCACAGCTGGCACGCGTGCCATAGGTTCGCCATCGCTGCCCTAGGCAAACCTTAAGCTCCCCCTAGCTGTCAGAATCTATTGTTTAGCTTTGAATGCCCTGTTCTTTGCCATCCCCATCCACCAAAAGCTGTCATCCTAGGTGACCGCTTAGTTTGCTTAATAGTTGAGCTGGCCTTCCTAGGCTTCATCAGAAACTCAGCCTTACTGATGCAGATTCTGGCTTCTTTGGGTTTCAGTTTAATTTTTGTCTACATATTTCTGTTTTTAGTTTGTGGTTATTTATTCCTTACTTGGCAAGGATCTATCGATCTTCTGAGTTTGTGGACAAACCAAGGTATTCTGTTAGCATGGAGTTTCTATGTAGGGATCTGTAGTAATACGGCTTATTTGGTTTTCTAAATAGGTGTATGGATATTCTAGGCTCAGTGCTATATTTACAGTGCTGCTCTTTTCTAGATAGGCCTTCTTGTGTGAGTTTTGGATGTTAATACTGGTATAGTATTGTAGATTTTTTTCTGTATGTCCTAGGTCATTTTTGCAAGGTTTTTGAATGTCCGGTACTGGTGAGGATTTATATTGCTGTTAACTGAGATGACACCAGAATCAGAATTATTTTTGGTATGTTGAGTTCTGAGGGAAATGTCCTAGTTCTGTTCTGCACCCATTGTTGGGAGAGGGGTTTCTTTGGATGCAGAATATATGATCAAAAAGAAAATGAGAGAGCCCTTAGCACAGTTTAAAGCACCAAAATAAAATTAGTTATAATAATTTGATTTTGATATTATAAAATGTGCCATGGTTCTTGCTTTTTGAGTTTGCTTCTTCGTATGTGATCATCTTGCATCTCTGTCTCTTTTGCAGAATATTTATTTACATTAAAAACCATGCCGATCCAATATTGCCGATCCATATTGTTAGGATTCAGTATGTTTTATATTAGATTCTCAGGCTAGATAATTAAACTGCTGTAATTTTTGCTGCATATAAACATCATTGCATGGGGGTTTTATTTATTTATTTATTTTTAATTATATAGTCTGAAAACATATTGCTTTCTTTTTCCTGATCGGTGTCCTGAGTGAGGGGGACCCCTTGTTCCCCAACTAGACTTAAAGGTCAGCGCTATCGGGCGTGATCAGCATCCCCACCATCATCAGCTCTCCCTGGGCAGGGATCGAGCCTCCAGCGGGGAGCCGCGGCGGGAAAGCAGCCATCTTCGAGAAGTGCTGTCTAATCGGGGCAGCACTCCCCTGCTATAAAAGTCAGCGCTATCGGGCACACCCGCGCCTGAGGGCCTCGCCAGAGGGCCCTTTGGCGTGGCCCTTAGGCGTGGACCGTGAAAATAAGACTGTGCATTTGAGACTCCCGTTTTGCAAGTACAAATCTCAGTTACGCCCGTGTGACAATAGATCAGGTACCTCATACTGTGTTTAACAATGTTCCACACCCAGTATTGCTTGCTATGTAGTTAAATATGTTCCAACAGTGTAAAGCTAATATCTATACTAGATCTGACTAGCCAGAAAAGTGTGGTTCACCAGGATTTTCACGTAGTATATGTATGTAACAGTGAAAATAAATATCTGTACCAGAACAGACTAGCCAGTAAAGTATTATTCACCGAGTTTCATCAACCATATTTATGTAACAATGTATTCTGCTATAAGTCATACCTAAGAGAGGACATTTCCAATTTGTTACCTTGCATGACAAAAAGAGACGGCCGCCTGATTGCAAAACATCTTAGCCAGGAGCCACACCAATTTCACTCCCCCAACACAAGCCCCCTGTTTCACCGAGCTGGCACAGAAGAGCTCAAAATAGAACACACGATCATCACAGTAATGAGCCTCTACTTTCTCCTCATAATCTGGCCATCCAGCTCTCTAGCCCTAAATACATCACACAATCACATCCCTATAGTACCGACTGGTGGGAGAAAATGGTCAGGTGATTTCTACTACAATTCTCATGGGGCTAACTATCCGCACCACCACCACCTATTACACATCCCACTACAACACACTTCGAAAGCCAAACAAGGTAAAAGCCTCTACCCTAGTAGCCTAAAGTGTGCACTCATAAATGCTCGCTCACTTCACAAAAAGTGGCCAGCAATCACAGAAACAATAACATCCCATAACCTGGATATCATTATGGTCACTGAAACGTGGCTTTCCCCGGAAGACAATACCATCCTTAACCAGCTACTACCATCTAATTTTGTTGCTTTCACCAACCACAGGCAGAACAAAAGAGGTGGAGGAGTGGTCATCATCACCAGAACGGACCTCCAGTTCAAAATGGTTGAATCCAACAGTATCAACAACCTGGAAACGGTATCAATCTCCAACAACATATGCTCCATAAACCTAATTTATAGAGCTCCATCAGCGGATCCAGACGACCTGTCAACCATCATAAACCTAGCATCCAACATCCATGGTCCAAATAAACCCAATTGGATCTTAGGTGACATCAATCTTCCATCCTTACAGGACAATCAAGCATCTGCATTTATAGAAGCCCTAGAGATCCTGGGATACACACAACTGGTGCAGGAACCTACTCACGCAAAAGGTAACATTCTAGACCTCATATTCGCCCCGCAGGTAGTTCTTGATCAACCACAAAACATCATGCTATCAGTGACAGCAGTCCCATGGTCTGATCATAAGCTCATCACTTTTCAGATGCCTACCCTCAACAAGCCACCAAGGCACAAAATGGATACAAGCAAGACCTCTAATCCAGCGGCCAGAAGTTTCCACCCGTTTAATAGAGAACGCATCCTCGCCGAAACGGGCACGCTCATGGATGAGACTTCCCTAGACCTAGATGAGCTGATCACTGCCTGGAACAGCAAACTCAGCACAATCGCGATCCGTTCTCCAACAAACAAGCCCCCAAAGAAAAGATAATCTGCCCCATGGTTCACAGCCGACCTAAGGGCATCACTAACCCTTCTAAGGAGGCTGGAAAAGTGCTGGAGGAAGTCACGCACCAGCAGTGACCAAGCAGCATACATCCAACACCTGACTGCACATCGCAAAGCCATTACAGACAAGATGAGACAACACCATACAGACACCCTGAGACAGTCATTGAACAAGCTGCATGACCTGTTTAACTTAGTCAAAACTCTTGCTAAAGAACCAACCCCTGAGCACCTTGGCGGTATACACCCGCAGGACTATGCTGTATTCATGCAATCCAAAATGTGTAAGACCGACAAAATAGTGATACCTGACTCCTCCGACGAGCAAGAGTACCCAGCATCACTAACATCCTTCTCTACACCTTCAAAGAGAATCATCGAAGATACCATCTTAGCCCTAAACACCACCACTGCACATACAGATCCTTGTCCAGCATTCTGGATAAAAGATCTGCGATGTGACCTCGCTCCAATCATAGCCAACATGATAAACCAATCCTTTAACAGTGGGTCATTCCCCTCTACTCTCAAGCAGACCTCCGTCAGACCTCTTTTAAAAAAACGCCAAGCTAGACCCCCAAAAGGTGGAGTCGTACAGGCCCATATCCAGTATTCCTATGCTCGCAAAAATCATTGAAAAGATAGTATACAGGCAATTACAGGATCATATCGACACTACTGCCCCACTAGATCCATCCCAACATGGATTCAGAGAGTCACATGGAGTGGAAACATACTCACAGCCCTTTTCAACAATATAATTTCAGGCGTTGACAACATACGACATGGTTTCGCACTCATCTTTTTAGATATAGCAGCGGCTTTCGATTCTGTATAGCACGAGATTCTCCTATGCCGGCTAAGAGAAAAAGGTATCAGCGGAACAGCGCTTGAGTGGTGCAGATCCTATCTGTCTGGAAGATGGCAGCATGTTCAAGCAGACGGGGCTACATCGGAACCATTTCAACAAAGTCAAGGAGTGCCTCAAGGATCCTCCCTATCATCCTTGATGTTTAATATATACATCCAACCCATCTGCAACATCATTAGATCTTTCAATGTTAGTTGCATGATATATGCTGATGATGTGCTGTTATACATGCCAGTATCATTGGATAGTCTAGACCTTGCCCCTCTGACCAATTGCTTCAACACCATATCTGAGTGGATCCTATCACAAAACCTGCAAATCCAACACAAGAAGACGGAGGTTCTTTTCATTTCGAGAAATCCCAGTTTCATACCACCCAGCTGTGTGAAGGTAAATGATGCCGAACTACAAGTGAAACCAGCTATACGTTACCTTGGGGTGACGTTGGACCAAAATCTCGACATGAAGAAACACATAGCTAATACCGTAAGAGCGATCTACTTTAAAATCAGATCCCTCAGACACTTACGCCCGTTACTCGAACCAGATGATTTCCGCACCATTTACCAAGCCCTTATCATTCCTCATTTCGATTATTCAAACTCCATACTACAAGGGCTCCCCCGATCCACCCTGAACCCCCTGCAACTTGCTATGAACAGTGCAGCGCGGGTACTCTTTGGAACATCCAGGAGAGATCATGTGACACCCCTCCTGAAACAGCTACACTGGCTCCCCATTCAAGCCAGGATCAGTTTTAAGATCTTGCTGATGACTTTCAAAGCTGCCAAGGGGCTCTCATCCTCTCTATCTGACCTCATCCAACCACTTGCACCCAACAGACTAAGGAGAACCGCAGAGTCCAACATGCTATCAATACCAAAGGAAATGACAAGCTGCACCAAAACAACAGCTAACAGAGCCTTCCGACTCTGCGCCCCAAGTCTATGGAATACCTTACCACCACATATCAGAGCAATCCCCAACTTGACCCAGTTCAGGAAGGCCCTTAAACATTTCCTCTTTATCAAATATCTCACTGACAGCTCCGAACCACAGTCACACTCGAATAGCGTGCTCCTCAACATTATTAGTAGCCAACCAGACAAGATCTTGCAACAGGCATCCCCAACAATGTGAAACACCAAACAGTATCCGTTCTCATTCAACTTCTTATGTATATAGTTTACCTTGTTCTCCAAGTTCCATTTCCTGTCAAATGTAATGACCAGACATATGTATATTGTCAGATGTTTATGTTCTATGTAAACCGCGCTGATGGCAAATAGTGCGGTATATAAGAAATGTTAATAAATAAATAAATAAATAAAATAGAGCTCTGAGAAGGCCCCTCCATTTTGGCTGCCGGTGGGGGCACTCAACTCATCTCTTGTCTCAGGCAACAGATTATCTTGTGTCCTGCATCTCCTTTGTTTTTTTGCAGAATTTTATTTATTTATGTATTTATTTGAATTCATTTTTATACCGCTCCTTCCAGTGATCAGCAAGAATATATATTTACATTCCATGCTGCACAGTGTCAACAGCCGATATATTTTATATTAGATTCCCAGGCTACATAATTAAGCTGCTATAATTTGTTGCATATAAATAGCATAGCAAAGATTGTGTTAGTTATGTAGCCTAGGGTTATGGTGCTTTCTTTTTTCTTGGGGAAAACACCTCTCCAGTGTTCTGAGTGAGGGGGGACTCGCTGCTCCCTGACCAGAGCTCTGAGAGGGTCCCTTCATGTTGGGTGATGAGGGGGGAGGGCGCCAGCAGATTGCCTTGAGCCGCCCCTGGTCTGGCCGTGCCTTTTCTCTTCCCATAACCAGCCATGATCCCATCCCACCCCACAGTTTTTAGCACATGCTAGCCACGAATGTGGGCCCGCACTAATGGTTAAAGACGCTGAAACCTGCGCTATTTAGCACACATTAGTAAACATGCCCCTAAATCTTTATGTGCACCTGCTCAGCCATCACTGCTTAGGTATTGCCACAAAAGTGCTATATCCAAATCTGCTCCCACAGCATTTTGAATATTGACTCCCAATTCATCACAGATCTATATATGTACGAATGGCATTTAAACTTTCCCTCCCTAGCATGTCCTGATGAGACATTTATCTGGTCAGTATTGAAATCCTCCATTATTATTATGTTGTTAATTCTCTTAGATTTCCATTTTTTCTCCTCTTTTATTTTATTGCATGTGCATGGGTACAAACCAACATACATCTCAAATGATATAAGTCAGCCTACATACATTGAGTCCTGCCATATCAACACTTCTCTAGCAAGCATCATTGACACCTGTGATGTGTCCAAAACAACAGTGCAACCTTAGAAGATAACAGCTTTTTAGGGTAAGAGGAAAAAAAGCTATAGGCACACAAAAACCTGAGAGAGTGCAGGACCAGTGTGTAGCCGATGCTGTTCATGGAGGCGGCTCTGGCACATTATGGCCCTTTGAGGGCATCAAAGGGGATGGGACGGGTCAGAGTCACCTCTGCGCACATGGAATACAGGCGGGTCCTGTGCATTTTTTTCTCTTTCCTGTGGTGGGTCTGCTGTGGTCGCTGCATTGGATCTGCTGGCTGCATGGTGAGGCTGTAGTAGCGGGGGATGGAGGAGTGGGAGAGAGGAAAGGAACTGGATGAGAGGTGCTGGACATAAAGGATACAGACAAGGAAGGGAAATGCTGGACACGGGCGATCAGAAGAGAATAAGGATAGGGACTCGGAAGAGAGATGCTTGAAAGAGGGGGTTAGAAACACAGAGGGCTTTACTGGGCATGGGGGAGGGGGGAAGGATAGGGATAGGTATGCAAAGGGGAGATGGACATGGAGGGAAGAGACAAAGTTAGTGAAAAGACTAAGAAATAAGAGGCTGGGGAAGGAGAGAGAGACTGGGGGCAGGGCTGGCCCGTCCATTGTGCGATAATGTTGTTCGCACAGGGCCCCGCACTTCAGGGGGCCCCGCGCGAACAACATTATCGCACAATGGATGGCTTCAGAGGGAGCCGGGGAAGCCCGCGCGAGGCCCCTGGCTCCCTCTGCACAGCCGCTAGCGTGAATAGTCTTCCCTCATGCTGGAGGCTGTTTCTGTGAAGCCGCGAGTGCCGGGAAATGTTAAAGGTCATTGCCTTTAACCTTTCACGGCGTTCACGCTTCACAGAAACAGCCGCCAGAGTGAAGGAAGAGACTCTGCACGCTGGCGGCTGTGCAGAGGGAGTCGGGGCCTCGCGCGGGCTTCACCGGCTCCCTCTGAACCCCCTTAGACAGCCACGGGGCTGTTCGAGGGTGGGGGGGCTAGGACTGGATGGACTGTGATCGGGGAGGGGGGAAACTTGGATTGGAAATGGGCTGTGATGATGGCGGGCTAGGACTGCAGATGGCCTGTGATTGGGGGGGGGGGGAAGCTTGGACTGGAAATTGGCTGTGATTGGGGGAGGGGCTAGGACTGGAAATGGGCTGTGATGGGAGGGCTAGCATTGCAAATGGGCTGATGAGGAGCTGGAATAGGACTGGAAATGGACTGATGGGGGAGCTTGGACTGCAAATGGGTGATGGGCTGAAATATGACTGGAAATGGCTGATGGGGGGGGGGGGGGTGCCAGGATTGGAAATTGGCTGATGGGGGAGCTTGGACTGCAAATGGGTGATGGGCTGAAATATGACTGGAAATGGCTGATGGGGGGGGGGGCAGGATTGGAAATTGGCTGATGGGGGAGCTTGTAGTAGAAATGGGCTGATGGGGGGGGGGCTGGAATGGAACTGGAAAGGAGCATATGGGGGGCTAGGACTGGAAATGGGCTGAAGAGGAGCTGGAATAGGACTGGAAATGGGCTGATGGGGGGAGCTTGGACTGCAAATGGGTGATGGGCTGGAATAAGACTGCAAATGCCTGATGGGTGGAATAGGACTGGAAATGGGCTGATGGGGGCTGGAATAGGACTGAAAATGGGCTGATGGGAGTTGGAATAGGGCTGGAAATGGGCTGATGGGGGAGCTTGAAGTGGAAATGGGCTGATGGGGAGCTGGAATGGAACTGGAAAAGAGCATATGGGGGGCTAGGACTGGAAATGGGCTGATGTGGGGGCATGGGAGAATGGGACTAGAAGGGAGCGGATGCTGGGTAGGTCTAGAACTATAAGGGAGCTGATTTGGGGGGAGGACTAGAAGGGGATAGGGATGGGGAATGAGAATGGAGAGGGGAAAAGATATTTTGTGTGGGAGGGAAGAAAACTCTACGATGAGCCGGGTATTGGGAGAGTAAGTGGGGATTGAGAATGGAAGGGTGAAATTTGAGTGGATGATAAAGGAATAAGGAAAGAAATGGGGGAAAGAGCAAAAGTGGAAAGATCAGTATGTTAAAGCAGATATAGAGAGAGAATGGAAAAAAATCTAAAAAAGAAGAAAGTACAAATGGATAGCTCGCAGAAGACAGGAAGAAACCAGAAGAAAGTGACTGGAGCAATTGCAACTGAAAAATAAAATGCCCAAACAAAAGGTAAAAAAATACTTTTTATTTTGAATTTATTAACTGGAAATATGTCAGGTCTGGGAAATGTGTATCGCTAACATCTTTGCGTTTTTGTTTAATGCAAGAGGAAATTAATTTATAGTTTTATTTCTCCAGTGTTGTTGTACATTTCAGATTTGGCTTTTGGGATTCCCAATTTAATTATTATCTTCCTATTTCTAAATTGTGATCCCTTGTTCTTTGTGTGGTGATGGTCTGTGTTCTGCATGTCTAACCAAGCTGCGGTATTCTGTTCATGTAGTTTCTGTTTGATAGTCCCACTTGTTCTCTTTCCCCCAGTGAGATGTATTGGTATTCTCTGAGATGTATTGGTTTAATATCTGCAGTGTTGCCTTTTGATAGGTAGGGTTTGGTGCTTTGTGAGTCCTGGCAGTGCTGTTATGATACGGTGGGTTTGCTATGGGTTCTAAATGGTCAATGTTTATAGTACTTCCTAATGGGCCTGGTGGTTGTCACTGCAATATAGTAATATAGAAATCTGTTAGGGACTTGTTTACAAAGCCGCGGTAGTGGTTCGCGATCGCGATCGCAGCCGCGGCCCCATTGAAATCAATGGGGCCGCGGCTCCGATTACGATCGCAAACCGCTACCGCGGCTTTGTAAACAAGCCCCTTAGTCTTTCTTTAGCCAAACACTCGTTAAGAGGCATGTTTACTAAAAGTGCATATTAATGTTATGCAAATGTTTATGCAAATGAGGCTAGTTATGCAAATGGTGCCCCGCAATTAATCTCCGCACATGGCCCTGTTACCCCCCTTGGGCTGCCCCTGACTGGGGGACGTGGAAGAGCTGGGGTAAGAAAAAGGTGTAAAGCCTGCAGTGTAAATAAAAAGGGGGAAATTAAGAAGTGGTTGGTAAGAATGATATTTGGTTAGTAAGTGGAAAAATAAATGGAAGCAAACTGAAAAAAACAAATCAATGTTAGACACTGACAGAAGGGAGAAAGTGAAAACTGAAGGAGAGAGAACAAATGGCAAATAGCCAGGAGACCTTGGAAAAATATTAAGACAGAGGAAAGCAGAACTCAGACTGCGACCAAAACGATGGGAAAAATAAAATGACTAGGTAGAAAGGGTAGAAAACATTTTTATTTTTCATTTAGTGACTGGAATATGTAAAGTTTTTGGAATTTACAGCTGCCAGTGCTGATATTAAACATGGTGCCTTTTCTGGCCTGGGAATCCAGGGCAATTGCCCAGGATGCACCCCATCCCATCTCACCTCACCCTCCTTATCAGTGCTGGCCTGACATATGCTGTCTTTATATATTGCAAAGTATGGAGGAAATGCATCTCTTTATAGTTCTGTAATGTTATACTACATGTAGAATCTTCTTGGGTTTTGGTTTAATTTTTATGTACAGATTTCTATTTTTAGTTTATGGCCTCTTACTCTGTATTTGGTGAGGGTCTATCTGAGTTCTGTGAGTATGACAGGCCAGGTATTCTGTTGGCATAAATTTTCTACATAGCAATCTGTAGTAATCTGACTTATTCAGTTTTCCCAGTAGGTGTATTGATGTTTGTAGAACTCATTGCAATATTTATGATGCTGCCTTTTGCTAAGTTGGGCCCTTGTTGTGTGAGTTTTGGAAGTTAATGCTGGCATGGTAGATCTGTTCTAGATTCTGCGTGACTTTTTTGTAGTTTTTTCTATTACCTGGTACTGAGAGGGTTTATGTTGTTGTTGTTAAGTGCCGTCGAATTGCTGTCGACTCATGGTGACCCTCTGGATAGTTGTCCTAAATTGTGTTCGGTCTTCAGTCAGGAGGATCATTGTTGACAGACTGGCACCTGTAGCTGCTGTTATTGTATCCATCCATCTCATTGCTGGCCTTCCTCTTTGGTGTTGACCTTCTACCTTGCCAAGCATAATGTCTTTCTCTAATAATCTCTCTCTTTGCATGATGTGTCCAAAGTATGAAAGTCAAAGTCTTGCCATCTGAACTTCTAAAGAAAGCTTAGGATTGATCTCCCCTAGTACTGCTGGTTTGTTCTTCGGGCAGGCCAATGGTATACACAGTATTTGTCACCAGCACCATGATTCAAAGGCATCAATTTTCTTCCTATCTATTTTTTTCACTGTCTAACTTTCGCATCCATATAACGTTACTGAAAATGCTGTGGTTTGAACTAATTGAATCTTTGTATGGAGAGAGACATCTCTGCTCTTGAGAATCTTGTCTAGGTCCTTCATAGCCATTCTGCCAAGAGCAATGTGTCGCCGGATTTCTTGACTGCTTGTTATTTCTTTATTGATAGTTGATTCAAGTAGGTTAAAGTAGTCCACTATTTCAATTTCTTCTCCATCAGCGATGAACTTATTGATTTTGCCATTTGTCATGATCTTTGTCTTCTTTACATTAAGGTGCAGGCCCATTTTAAGACTGTGTTCTTTGATTTTGAGAAGCAAATGTTTCAGATCGTCTTCATTCTCAGCCAGTAATGTGGTATCATCAGCATAACGAAAGTTGTTGGTAAGTCTTCCACCAATCTTCACACCTCTGTTGTCTTCATACAATCCTGCGTATAAATTAAGCAAGTAGGGGGAAAGTATGCAGCCTTGTCATACACCTTTGCTGATTTTAAACCATTCTGTTTTTCTTTGTTCTGTTTGAACTGTTGCTTCTTGATCAATATAAAGGTTGTACAAGAGAACAATCAGGTGTTCTGGTATACTCATGCTTCTTAATGTGGCCCAGAGTTTCTCAGGGTTTACACAGTCAAAAGCCTTGCTGTAGTCAGTAAAGCACAAATAGATATCCTTTTGGTATTCTTTAGCCTTTTCAAGGATCCATCTCATATCTGTGCTGATGTCTCTTGTTCCTCACCCTTTCCTGAACCCTGCTTGCACTTCAGGTAGTTCTTGTTCCAGGTATCGTTGTAGTTTCTATTGAATAATCTTCAGTAGAATCTTGCTGGCATGTGGGATCAGAGCGATTGTGCGATAATTTCCACAGTCAGTTGGATCACCTTTCTTTAGTATTGGTATAAACACAGATCTTTTCCAGTCAGTTGGCCATGATGTTGTCTTCCAAATTTCCTGGCAGAGCCTTGTAAGTATGGTAACAGCTGCATCAGATTGCTATAATACTTCTATGGGAATGCCATCGGTGCCTGGAGCTTTGTTCTGTGATAAGGCTTTCAATGTTGATTCAACTTCTTCTTTCATCACCAGTGGTTCTGGATCATAAGGTACAGGTTGGAACAGCTGTTTGTCCACTTGAGCGTTATCATATAAAAACTCTGTATATTCTTTCCACCTTTTCTTGATCTTCTCAGCATCATTCAACATAGATCCTTGAGCATCTTGTAACATTCCAATTTGAGGCTGGAATTTTTTCTTTAACTCTCGTAGCTTTAGGAAAGCCAGTCTTGTTCTTCCTCGAATAGTTTCTGCTTCTATTTCCTTGCATGCATCATTGTAGTACTTCTCCTTGTCTTGTCTTGTTGCACGTTGGGAATCTCTGTTGAGTTCTGCGATTGCCTCTCTTTCTCCTCTGGCTTTAGCTTCTCTGCGTTTCAGGGCAATTTTCAAAGTTTCTTCGGCCATCCATTTTGGCTGTTTTTGCTTTTTCACCTTTTGTAGAGACTTCTCGCTTTCTTCCAACACAACCTTCTTGATGTCAACACATAACTCTTCTGGGACTCTGTCATTTGTATCTAAAGCAGCAATTTGATTTTGCAGACAGTCTTTACATTCCAGTGGTATTTTCTCAAGGACATATTTTGCTACATGAGTGGCTTGCTCTTTTTCAAATTTAGCTTGAGTTTGCATACTAGTAGTTGGTGATCTGTACCACAGGCAGCTCCAGGTTTTGTCTTTGTTGATGTTATAGAGCTTTTCCATCGTTGACTTCCACAGATGTAGTCAATTTGATTTTTGTACAATCCATTGGGTGAAGTCCATGTATACAGTCACCACTTGTGTTGCTGGAAGAAGGTGTTTGAGATGAATAGATTGTTGGCCTTGCAGAATTCTATCAGTCTTTCTCCAGCTTCATTTCTGTTGCCAAGTCCATATTTTCCAACAATTTTGCCTTCTTTTTTGTTGCCGTTTGCGTTCCAGTCACCTATGAATATCAGGATATCCTGTTAGCATGTTCTGTCAATTTCAGCTTGTACACGTTCATAGAACTCATCAATTTCATCCTCTTCTTCAGCTGTTGTTGGGGCATATACTTGAATTAATGATGTGTTGATAGGCATTTCTTGTAGAATAATAGAAATTAAGTGTTCATTGACTGCACTGTATTTCATTACAGTTCTTGCAAGTTTCTTCTTAATTATGAATGCAACACCATTTCTTCTTTGTCTTTCATTTCCAGCATAGTAGACCATGTGATCATCTGATGCAAAGTGCCCAATGCCAGTCCTTTTCAGTTTGCTGACACCCAACAGATCAAATTATACACTTTCCATTTCATTCTTGACCACCTCCAACTTCCCTTGTTTCATGCTTCGTACATTCCACGACCGGGTATGTAAGACATCTTTGCAACTTCTGACTCTCACTTCATGTGCAGCTACATCAACAGTCAAGCATCCCAAGGGCTTTGATCCAACCCCATCATAAACACTGGCTTTACTCTGAAAAGTCTTCAGTAGCCAGTTGTGCCTTCCAACCTGGGGGTCTCATCTTCCAGCACTATAGTACAATTTGTTTTATTGTGACTATCCATTGGGTTTTCGTGGCAAGATACGGAAGTAGATTGCCAGGCCTGTCTTACGCACAGTTTAAGTTTAGTGTTGTTGCCATTGTGACAGAAATTTGATCCTCCGCCACCAACACTGTCTCTTTCTGCTGCTTCCCAGATGGGTGGTTTGTCTTGGTCTGGTACCTCAGTTGAGACCTGTCCATATTGGGAGACCATGTCAGTAGTTAAACTACCGATAGCTTAGCCCTCAGCATCACTGATGCATACAAGCCCTCACAGCACGACAAGCTGCAAACCAAGTGAGGGATGTCGTTGTTACTTGGTAGGCAGTTATTTGTTTGGGGAGCATGGGCTGTGGCAGGTAAATTCAGTGCTGGCCACTCAGTGCTATCCATGTAGTGGCAATCTTCTGCTTGCTATCTGGACAGCTATCCAGAGAGATTTTAGGCCAGCAATCAGAGCTTACAATCTAATGAAGACAAACATGTATTGAAACTGAGGACTCGAGTATGGTGATACACTTAAGTAGAGGACAAGAGGGCAAGGAGTATTGGGATCCAAAGTCAGCTTCAAAGATGTGACTTTTTAGTCTGGATTTGAATAGGGCTAGAGAAGAATCCCTATGTACAGACTCAGGTAGATGGTTCCAGGCATATGGAGCCAGGAATATGGAATGAATGAAGTCTGGAGTTGGGAGTGGCAGTGGCAGAGAAGGGAACAGATAAAAGGGATCGGCCAGAGGAGTGGAGTTCCCAAGGAGGAGCGTAGAGTGAGATAAGAGAGGAAATTGTGTGTGGATCTTGATGCACCTAAACAGAAGAACCTGCAAGTAAAAAGGTAAAGATACTGAGTAGGCAGTACAAAAAAGATTATTTGGTGTATGGCTTTTCATGGTTTGGAGATGCAACATCACCAAGATCACAGAGCACAGTTACTTACCTGTAACAGGTGATCTCTGGGAACAGCAGGAATTAGTCCTCACATATGGGTACGTCGGTACCGACGGAGCCTGCGCGGGAAAGCTCCCCAGCTTCCCAGAAGGAAGCTTTTGGGGCCTCCCACTCCACATGCGCGCTGCCTTCCCGCCTTCCTGACCAGCTCTCCTCAGTTCGAGTTTATAGCTGAGACAATAGAGAGAGGAAAGGAAGATAGATAGAGGATACAACTCCTAGGGGAGGTGGGTGGGTTGTGAGGACTAATTCCTGCTGTTCCCAGAGATCACCTGTTACAGGTAAGTAACTGTGCTATCTCCAGGAACAAGCAGGAATAAGTCCTCACATATGGGGACTCCCTAGCTAAGATGCCTGGGAGATCCCGTTCCAAGGGTTCGCCATCTTCGTATGGATCTCAGGCATCCATCCTGGGAAGGTGGGCAGGAGTTGTTCAAGTATGGAACAGGTGTTTGAGGACAGCCTGACCAAACAAGGCATCCCGGCGGGAGTCCTTGTCCAAACAGTAATGGGCTGTGAAGGTATGAACTGAGGCCCAGGTGGCGGCTCGACAGATCTGATCTATGGATACAGAGTGAAGATGAGCCATAGAAGTGGCCATGGCTCTCACATTGTGAGCTGTGACATGGCCTTCCAGAGAAATGTTTTTACTCTGGTAAGCAAAGGAAATACACTGAGCAATCCAATTGGAAAGTGTACGTTTGGAGACTGGAAGTCCCAAATGGGAAGGATCAAAAGCCACAAAAAGTTGGGAAGACTTTCGATGTGGCTGAGTCCTGTTGAGGTAAAAGGCAAGAGCTCTTTTACAATCTAAAGTATGAAGGTTCCTCTCTGCACTGGATGCATGAGGAGCCGGAAAAAAGACAGGTAGATATACCTCTTGATTAAGATGAAAAGGCGAGACCACTTTGGGCATAAAGTGGGGATTCGTCCTAAGGACCACCTTATCATGATGAAACCTGGTATAAGGTGGATGAGCCACTAAGGCTTGTAGTTCACTGATGCGGCGAGCCGAAGTGACTGCAATAAGGAAAAGGACCTTCCAGGAAAGAAATTTCAAGGAGGTAGAAACCAACGGTTCAAAAGGTGGCTTCATATGCTGACCGAGAACTAGGTTCAAGTCCCATGCCACCGGAGGAGGTCGGATGGGAGGCTTAGTTAGAGTCAGGCCTCTCATGAACCTTGCAATAAGAGGATGAGAGGAGACAGGTTGTCCATTTATAGGTTTTAAAGATGCTGCAATAGCACTCAAATGGACTCTTACTGAATTCGTCTTAAGGCCTGCATTAGAAAGATGCAGGAGATAGTCTAGTAGAGAATTCAAAGGAAGTGCTAGAGGGTCAAGACCCTGTTGAGCACACCAAATGGAAAAGCGTTTCCATTTGAAAGCATAGGAACGCCTCGTGGAGGGTTTCCTAGAGGCATGAAGGATATCTTTCACTGGTTGAGAAAGATTGAAGTCATGAAGGCTTAGGCCTTCAGTAACCAAGCTCTGAGGTGTAGGGACTTGGGGTTTGGGTGCCACAAAGTCCCCCCCTCCTGAGACAGAAGGTCTGGCGCAGCTCCCAGGTCCAGAGGGGGTCCCTGGGAGAGATGCAGAAGTAGAGGGAACCACACTTGGCGTGGCCAGCATGGAGCTATGAGGATCATCGATCCGTGATCTCTCTGGAGTTTGAACAGAGTCTTGGGAATCAAAGGAATGGGTGGAAAGGCATATAGGAATTCCTGACCCCAATGCAGGAGAAAGGCGTCGTTGGCCTGAGCTCCCTGACACGGATTCCTGGAACAGAACCGGGGAAGTTTGGCATTCCACGGACTTGCAAAGAGGTCTATGTCCGGGGTTCCCCATTCCTGAAAGATTCTGCGTATCTGGTCCATATGTAGGGACCATTCGTGAGGAAGCAGAACTCGACTGAGTCTGCTGCCCGAGAGTTTTGAACCCCTGGAAGATAGACTGCCAGAAGATGAATTTGATGCTCTCTGGCGAAGGCCCATAATCTGAGAGCTTCGTTGCAAAGCGACAGAGAGCCTGTCCCTCCTTGTTTGTTTATGTAGAACATGGCCACCTGATTGTCTGTCTGGACTAGGACGGTCAGGTTGACTAGGAGGGTATGGAAGACTTTGAGGGCAAAGAAGATTGCCCGCAGTTCCAGGAGGTTGATGTGAAGGGTGGTCTCTTGAGGAGACCAAGTTCCCTGAGTGGAGAGGTGTTGAAGATGGGCTCCCCACCCTGTTTGGGAGGCATCTGTTGTGAGGGTTGCTTGGGGCAACAAGGGTTGGAAGGGGGTCCCCAACAACAGATTCTTGGTGGATATCCACCATTGGAGGGACCAAAACAGACGCTTTGAGGTGAGTATTTGGTCGGAGAGCACTCCTGATGCTTGAGTCCACTGGGTGGCCAAGGTCCATTGAGCTGCTCTCATATAAAGACGAGCGTAGGGCACCACGTGTACCGTGGAGGCCATGTGGCCCAGAAGTCGTAGCATTTCTCTGGCTGTCAAGTGACTGCTGGACTGAGCTTGAGAGGCCAAGCACATCAGACGTTGGCCCCGGACTTGAGGTAGGTAGGCCCTTGCAGTGGTGGTGTCCAACTGGGCCCCTATGAATTCCAGAGACTGAGTAGGGGTAAGTTGAGACTTGGGAAGGTTTACCACCAGTCCCAGATACTGCAGAATGTGCCTTGTGCGGTCCAGGGAAATCTGGGCCTCTGACTGAGATGGAGCTCGGATGAGCCAGTCATCTAGATATGGGAATACAAAAATTCCCAGACCTCTTAGAAATGCAGCCACCACTGCCATGCATTTGGTGAACACTCTTGGAGCAGAGGCTAGACCGAAGGGGAGTACTCTGTACTGGAAATGTTTTCCCTGAAACAGAAATCTTAGATATTTTCTGTGGGATGGATGGATGAGTATATGTGTGTACGCATCCTTGAGATCTAGAGAACAAAGCCAATCCTGACTCTGAAGGTATGGAAGGAGAATGCCTAGAGAAAGCATTTTGAATTTCTCCTTGTACAGAAATTTGTTCAATTCTCTCAGATCTAGGATAGGTCTGAATCCCCCTGTCTTCTTTGTTATGAGAAAATAAGGGGAGTAGAATCCTGTCCCTTGTTGAAGAAGAGGAACCTCTTCTATTGCCCCTTGGGCAAGGAGAGAAGAGACCTCCTGATCCAACAGGCCCAGGAGAGATGGGGGAGAATTGAATTGCCTCACCATGGTATATGGAGGAAGGTTGGAAAAATGAAGTTTGTAGCCCTCTCTGATGATAGAGAGGGTCCAGTGCTCTGATGTAATTTGCCCCCATCTGGGAGCAAAGTGAGCTAACCTTCCGGGAATGGTGAGGGGCTCTGGTTGTTCTATAGCCAGAAAGGTTAAGTTCTCTAGGGGCAAGTCAAAACCCCTGAGGGGGTTGAGCCTGCTGAGGAGCGGCAGACGCTGCAGGCTTTGACCTTGCCTGTTTAGGTTGCTGACGTTTAACAGCAAAGCGAGGCTGAGAAGATTGTTGGCCAGTATTTGTGGAAAATCTGGCCTTCTTGTAGTAAGGCCTCTTGAAAGACTTTTTCTTGGCAGGAGTAGAGGTAGACTTAGAAAGTCTATCTAAGGTAGCATTTTCTGCATCCATTTGAGTGGCTTTAATTTGCCAGTCTTTACCAAATAAGTTCTCACCTGTACAGGGCAGATTCTGTAAGCCATCCAGGACCCAGGGTTCTAGGTCAGATGCCTGGAGCCAAGCAAGTCGTCGGGCTGCAATGGCAATGCCCGAAGCTCTACTGGCACCTTCAAAGGAATCAAAGGCTGCTCTGTTGGAGAACTTAGAAACATCTAGAAGCTGTTTCACTATAGAAATGAACTCCTCCTTTCTATCCTCAGGGATAAAGGAGGCAAAATGCCGTACCTTTAGGGCAAGTTCCCTGAGAAACATGCCCATATACAGACTGTAAGAATTAATCCTGGCTATAAGCATACTAGCCTGGAAAATTTTCCTACCAAAAGAGTCTAGGGTCTTACATTCTCGCCCTGGAGGGGTAGAAGAGTGCCTTTTGGTGCTCTTAATCTTTTTCAGCGCAGACTTCACCACAATGGAATGGTGAGGCAGCTGAGCCTTTTGAAACCCAGGAGAAGGAGGGACCCGGTACATGGTGTCCAACCTACGAGAGTAAGGAGACAGCGTTAGAGGAGCCTCCCATAAGTCCATCAAGTGTTCTTGAAGGATTTCATGGATAGGCAGGGTGACTGCCTCTTTAGGAACCTTAGGGCATCCTAAAATATCTAATTTCTTTGACCTAGGTTCTTTTTCAGAGGATGTGGTAATAGAAAGTCCTTTAGCTAGTTCTATAATGAAGTCTTGAAAGGACAGATCCTCTGGTGGAGACATTCTCCTCTTTGGGGAAGAAGGGTCTTCATGAAGAACTAGAGACAGCTCATCAGAGTCCTCAGAGGAGTCAAAATCCTCAGAAGAATCAGAGTATTCTCTATTTGCTTCCAACGCACGATACGCATACCGATCGGTATCGACATCGGGCGTACCGGGTATGGGATCGGTATCGGGTGAAAACCCGGATCCGGCATGCGGAACCGATCTGCGTTTGGAAGTCGATGGTCTCGGTTCCGGTATGGGAGACGATACCGGAACCGGACCCGGTACCGCTGAACGCGGTACCGAGGGCGTCGCAGCATTAATAAAAGCCAGCATGGCCTGCTGCATGGTCTGAACAGTATTGCTCATAGACGCCACTGCTGCCTAGATGTCGGTACCGGTATGGGCCGGTACCCCAGAGCAGTCTAACAGGTGATCAGTCGAGGCCGTGCCATCGATGTCAACCTGTAACCCCATAGATGGTGCTTTGGAAGCCAGAGCTTCCCGCCGGGGTTGTTTGGCTGGAGCATGGTCCTCAGATTCAAAAGTGAGAGCCTCTCGATGCTTTGAAGGAGATTTGCTCTTTGAGGACCTGCCCGAAGAAGGTTTGGTTACCTGAGATCCATCCGGAGAGGAAGACCTGGATGATTGTGATGCTGGATTACCTGAAGCAAACAGCACATGGAATTTGTTGGCCCGGTTCTGCAAACCACGTTTAGACATCTGGGAGCAGGATGGGCAGTCCGGAATGGAGTGGTCAGGTCCCAAACATTTAAGACACCATTCATGGGTGTCTGTGACAGAAATAAGAGCACTACACTTGGTACACTTCTTAAAACCAGGGGCTGGTTTCTCCATGAGGAGAATTTATATAGGCCTGAGGCCTAACCGAAGTCACCAAGTTGTGCAAAGATAAAGTTTTTTTTTTTTTTTTAAAAAGAAAAGAAAAGAGAGACCGGCGGTACCGGTTTCGGTATGGGGAAGGCAGGTACGCGGTCTAAAGAAACAAACTAAAACAATAATTTCTTCAGCGGTGACAGGAACACGACCTGCTGGCTCCGCGGAAAAAGAGAAACTGAGGAGAGCTGGTCAGGAAGGCGGGAAGGCAGCGCGCATGTGCAGTGGGAGGCCCCAAAAGCTTCCTTCTGGGAAGCTGGGGAGCTTTCCCGCGCAGGCTCCGTCGGTACCGACGTACCCATATGTGAGGACCTATTCCTGCTTGTTCCTGGAGATTGTTTTATTTGTGGAGCGATAATTAGGAAACAAAGTGATGCTACCAAGCAAGTTAAAAGGTCACCTTTCTACTAACTACCCTATTTACATCTGTAAGGATATCCACTACTTCAGGCGGTTGCAGGACCAGAATTTGAAGCAAAAAAACTTCATGAAATCCTATGTGAAAGTTTCCTCAGAGTGCAAGAGGCCAGCTATCCTGTTGCTAGATTGATTGCCAAAACAAAAAAAAATATGTACTATTGGTGAAATGCTCATTTTGCATGCATGCCAAGAAATTTTGCGTGCTATAATTAGACCTCAGGTAGTGAAAGAGGTATCTAAAGTGACACTTTCAGTTGACATAGAAAAAAACCTGATTAGAAAAAAAACTGAGTGGCAGGAAAATTTTCCCTTCAAATTGATGAGTGAACAGACATAGGCAGCTGTACACAACTCATTGCTATTGTGCAAGCCAGCTTAGCCTTTTCTCCTTTCTTTGTGAGGAGATGGAAACAGATCATCAATCCTTATTTCTTCAGACAGAGGTTCACTGGCTTTCACGAGGCAAAGACCTAGCAAGATTCCATAAGCTGAGGGAGGAGATGCAATAGTTTCTGAGATGGCACCAAGAATTTCAGCATGTCAGTCTCTTACAAGACAATTACTGGTTGGAAGAATGAACACACATGGCTGACATCCTTAAGCATCTAAAAGAACTGAATCGGAGCACACAAGGAAGCACTGACAAAGTCCTTACCTGAACAGACAAGATAAATCAGTTCAAATCAAAACTAAAGCTGTGACAGGAAGAAACAGGAAGGGCGCACTTGATATGTTCAAACTGACCAGTAATACAGATCCTGGGAGAAAAACGGACTTCAAGTGGACCAACAGAGAAAAGAATTACTAAGTTTGCAATCTATTTGCTTCATCAGCAGACGTATTGCTCAAAGAGCTTTCGATGAAGGCATGGGAGGAATTAAAAGTAATGGCACTCAAGTTCAATGAAGTACCTCTGCATGCATTTTGGGTACTAGTGAGAATGAATATCAAACCATTTCTAACTGAGCCATTGATGTGCTATTGCCATTCTCTGTGAAGTAAGCTGCTCAACAATGACTCTTGTTAAGAACACCAAGCGTTCATGTCTAAAAAAAACCTGAATCAGGAGCGCCATGTGGCTCTTTCTAGCATACAGCCAAACATCAAGCAACACTGTCCTTCAAAACAGGCAAAACTGTCTCAGAATCTCTGCAACCCAGATGTATATCCCAAGAGCTGAAGAGAAGTCTCATCACATCTCGGTTGTCAGGACATTATGCTGCTTAAAAATTAGAGGTTTGGTGCTGAGGATTCTACACACCTAAGGGGACTTTCACAACTAAACAAATGACTGCTCCGTTTACACTGTAACCGATGGCTTACCTAAGCTTTAACCCACATAATGCAGAAAATTCTGGTGCGTCTGGAAGCAATGTTCCCTCTAAGCTGTGCGCGTGTGCGCACGCACACACCTCGTAGAGCAAGCGCACATTCTTTACAACAGAGCGCACAAAAATTACGGTTCTGATTCTGATAGAAAACAACACAGACGTCTTAAAATTTAAAAGTAGTGATTGTAATTACTAGAAATGTTCCGCTTCATTTAGTAATCGTCTATTTTAATTTAACTTGATTAAAATCAATGTGGTG
>CM066031.1:141771962-142024462 GCA_033557465.1 Ichthyophis bannanicus | reverse complement strand
CTTTCTTTGTCAATGGAACAAGAAACCCCTTTAGGTTTGCATTTGAATGAAACATCTATGAGCAATTTCTTATTTTCCTGCTTTCATTTAGCAGGGATATCAGAGGACCTTGAAAGTATCTGGAGGAAGAGGAGCAAAAAGCTGGACATCCTGGAGCTAGCTAGCAGGGAATGGGGAAAGGATACTCATGTGGCCTCTTGCCTCTGCTGTTTCCACCTTACAAAGCCAAGGCTGGGAATCTCAGGAAAGAGCAGCCACTTCCTGTGACTCATCATGGACAATTAAAGGCTTAAGCTAATCTTAGCAAGGAACATTGTTTTCTTTGGCGCCATTTCAACAGGACCAACAATCAGAAGAGGGTGCAAGTTATCCTTCTCAGCTAAATCTTTGAAGCCGTAGTTGGCAGGATTTGAACCTGCACGGGGAAACCCCAATGGATTTCTAGTCCATCGCCTTAACCACTCGGCCACAACTACTGCTGAAAAGGGAGGCCAGGGGGTGAAGGCAGGAAACTGCTAATGCCTAGAGCTCTGTACAAGTGAATAAGATTCCCGTCCATATCCACCAGTGTGTCTCTCTCTTACGAATCACCTTCTTTTGTGTCATGGTCTCTAGTGGCTGCCATTTGAAACAGTTTACACCCTCTGGCAAGAAAACTTACAATACGGGAGGAGAGGATGCTAACAAAGGGAGCGGATGCGAATGGCAAAAAAAAAGCAGGAGGACGGAAGGTTACATTAGCCAGGAATGGACCCCGGCTCTACTGCTTAGAAGACAGCTATGCTTACCACTATACCTCCAGTGCTGCTAGCTGCAAGGGCCTCCAGCTAATGGGCAAGCATCTTTCTTTGTCAATGGAACAAGAAACCCCTTTATGTTTGCATTTGAATGAAACATCTATGAGCAATTTCTTATTTTCCTGCTTTCATTTAGCAGGGATATCAGAGGACCTTGAAAGTATCTGGCGGAAGAGGAGCATAAAGCTGGACATCCTGGAGCTAGCTAGCAGGGAATGGGGAAAGGATACTCATGTGGCCTCTTGCCTCTGCTGTTTCCACCTTACAAAGCCAAGGCTGGGAATCTCAGGAAACAGCAGCCACTTCCTGTGACTCATCATGGACAATCAAAGGCTTAAGCTAATCTTAGCAGGGAACATTGTTTTCTTTGGCGCCATTTCAACAGGACCAACAATCAGAAGAGGGTGCAAGTTATCCTTCTCAGCTAAATGTTTAGAGCTGTAGTTGGAAGGATTTGAACCTGCACAGGAAAACCCCAATGGATTTCTAGTCCATCGCCTTAACCACGCGGCCACTACTACTGCTGAATAAAGAGGCTAGGGGATGAAGGCAGGAAACTGCTAATGCCTAGAGCTCTGTACAAGTGAATAAGATTCCCGTCCATATCCACCAGTGTGTCTCTCTCTTACGAATCACCTTCTTTTGTGTCATGGTCTCTAGTGGCTGCCATTTGAAACAGTTTGCACCCTCTGGGAAGAAAACTTACAATACGGGAGGAGAGGATGCTAACAAAGGGAGCGGATGCGAATGGCAAAAAAAAAGCAGGAGGACGGAAGGTTGCATTGGCCAGGAATGGAACCCGGCTCTACTGCTTAGAAGACAGCTATGCTTACCACTATACCTCCAGTGCTGCTAGCTGCAAGGGCCTCCAGCTAATGGGCAAGCATCTTTCTTCGTCAATGGAACAAGAAACCCCTTTATGTTTGCATTTGAATGAAACATCTATGAGCAATTTCTTATTTTACTGCTTTCATTTAGCAGGGATATCAGAGGACCTTGAAAGTATCTGGAGGAAGAGGAGCATAAAGCTGGACATCCTGGAGCTAGCTAGCAGGGAATGGGGAAAGGATACTCATGTGGCCTCTTGCCTCTGCTGTTTCCACCTTACAAAGCCAAGGCTGGGAATCTCAGGAAAGAGCAGCCACTTCCTGTGACTCATCGTGGACAATCAAAGGCTTAAGCTAATCTTAGCAAGGAACATTGTTTTCTTTGGCGCCATTTCAACAGGACCAACAATCAGAAGAGGGTGCAAGTTATCCTTCTCAGCTAAATGTTTAGAGCTGTAGTTGGAAGGATTTGAACCTGCACAGGAAAACCCCAATGGATTTCTAGTCCATCGCCTTAACCACGCGGCCACTACTACTGCTGAATAAAGAGGTTAGGGGATGAAGGCAGGAAACTGCTAATGCCTAGAGCTCTGTACAAGTGAATAAGATTCCCGTCCATATCCACCAGTGTGTCTCTCTCTTACGAATCACCTTCTTTTGTGTCATGGTCTCTAGTGGCTGCCATTTGAAACAGTTTACACCCTCTGGGAAGAAAACTTACAATACGGGAGGAGAGGATGCTAACAAAGGGAGCGGATGCGAATGGCAAAAAAAAAGCAGGAGGACGGAAGGTTGCATTGGCCAGGAATGGAACCCGGCTCTACTGCTTAGAAGACAGCTATGCTTACCACTATACCTCCAGTGCTGCTAGCTGCAAGGGCCTCCAGCTAATGGGCAAGCATCTTTCTTCGTCAATGGAACAAGAAACCCCTTTATGTTTGCATTTGAATGAAACATCTATGAGCAATTTCTTATTTTCCTGCTTTCATTTAGCAGGGATATCAGAGGACCTTGAAAGTATCTGGAGGAAGAGGAGCATAAAGCTGGACATCCTGGAGCTAGCTAGCAGGGAATGGGGAAAGGATACTCATGTGGCTTCTTGCCTCTGCTGTTTCCACCTTACAAAGCCAAGGCTGGGAATCTCAGGAAAGAGCAGCCACTTCCTGTGACTCATCATGGACAATCAAAGGCTTAAGCTAATCTTAGCAAGGAACATTGTTTTCTTTGGCGCCATTTCAACAGGACCAACAATCAGAAGAGGGTGCAAGTTATCCTTCTCAGCAAAATGTTTGGAGCCATAGTTGGCAGGATTTGAACCTGTGTGGGGAAACCCCAATGGATTTCTAGTCCATCGCCTTAACCACTCGGCCACAAATACTGCTGGAAAAGGAGGCCAGGGGGTGAAGGCAGGAAACTGCTAATGCCTAGAGCTCTGTACAAGTGAATAAGATTCCCGTCCATATCCACCAGTGTGTCTCTCTTACGAATCACCTTCTTTTGTGTCATGGTCTCTAGTGGCTGCCATTTGAAACAGTTTACACCCTCTGGCAAGAAAACTTACAATACGGGAGGAGAGGATGCTAACAAAGGGAGCGGATGCGAATGGCAAAAAAAAAGCAGGAGGACGGAAGGTTGCATTGGCCAGGAATGGAACCTGGCTCTACTGCTTAGAAGACAGCTATGCTTACCACTATACCTCCAGTGCTGCTAGCTGCAAGGGCCTCCAGCTAATGGGCAAGCATCTTTCTTTGTCAATGGAACAAGAAACCCCTTTATGTTTGCATTTGAATGAAACATCTATGAGCAATTTCTTATTTTCCTGCTTTCATTTAGCAGGGATATCAGAGGACCTTGAAAGTATCTGGAGGAAGAGGAGCATAAAGCTGGACATCCTGGAGCTAGCTAGCAGGGAATGGGGAAAGGATACTCATGTGGCCTCTTGCCTCTGCTGTTTCCACCTTACAAAGCCAAGGCTGGGAATCTCAGGAAAGAGCAGCCACTTCCTGTGACTCATCATGGACAATCAAAGGCTTAAGCTAATCTTAGCAAGGAACATTGTTTTCTTGGGTGCCATTTCAACAGGACCAACAATCTGAAGAGGGAGCAAGTTATCATTCTCCGCTAAATGTTTGGAGCCGTAGTTGGCAGAATTTGAACTTGTGCGGGAAAACCCAATGGATTTCTAATCCATTGCCTTAACCACTCGGCCACAACTACTGCTAGAAAAGGAGGCCAGGGGGTGAAGGCAGGAAACTGCTAATGCCTAGAGCTCTGTACAAGTGAATGAGATTCCCGTCCATATCCACCAGTGTGTCTCTCTCTTACGAATCACCTTCTTTTGTGTCATGGTCTCTAGTGGTTGCCATTTGAAACAGTTTACACCCTCTGGCAAGAAAACTTACAATACGGGAGGAGAGGATGCTAACAAAGGGAGCGGATGCGAATGGCAAAAAAAAAGCAGGAGGACGGAAGGTTGCATTGGCCAGGAATGGAACCCGGCTCTACTGCTTAGAAGACAGCTATGCTTACCACTATACCTCCAGTGCTGCTAGCTGCAAGGGCCTTCCAGCTAATGGGCAAGCATCTTTCTTTGTCAATGGAACAAGAAACCCCTTTATGTTTGCATTTGAATGAAACATCTATGAGCAATTTCTTATTTTCCTGCTTTCATTTAGCAGGGATATCAGAGGACCTTGAAAGTATCTGGAGGAAGAGGAGCATAAAGCTGGACATCCTGGAGCTAGCTAGCAGGGAATGGGGAAAGGATACTCATGTGGCCTCTTGCCTCTGCTGTTTCCACCTTACAAAGCCAAGGCTGGGAATCTCAAGAAAGAGCAGCCACTTCCTGTGACTCATCATGGACAATCAAAGGCTTAAGCTAATCTTAGCAAGGAACATTGTTTTCTTTGTCACCATTTCAACAGGACCAACAATCAGAAGAGGGTGCAAGTTATCCTTCTCGGCTAAATGTTTGGGGTTGTAGTTGGCAGGATTTGAACCTGCACAGCAAAAACCCCAATGGATTTCTAGTCCATTGCCTTAAACACTCGGTCACAACTACTGCTGGCAAAAGAGGCCAGGGGGTGAAGGCAGGAAACTGCTAATGCCTAGAGCTCTGTACAAGTGAATAAGTTTCCCGTCCATATCCACCAGTGTGTCTCTCTCTTACGAATCACCTTCTTTTGTGTCATGGTCTCTAGTGGCTGCCATTTGAAACAGTTTACCCCCTCTGGCAAGAAAACTTACAATACGGGAGGAGAGGATACTAACAAAGGGAGCGGATGCGAATGGTAAAAAAAAAGCAGGAGGACGGAAGGTTGCATTGGCCAGGAATGGAACCCAGCTCTACTGCTTAGAAGACAGCTATGCTTACCACTATACCTCCAGTGTTGCTAGCTGCAAGGGCCTCCAGCTAATGGGCAAGCATCTTTCTTTGTCAATGGAACAAGAAACCCCTTTATGTTTGCATTTGAATGAAACATCTATGAGCAATTTCTTATGCAATATGGGTCTGCGGAAAGCGATCGACGTGTAGAGGCCGAGTGTGGACATCCTGTGCCACTGGTGAATTTGTGAAATCTGTTACCAATTATAACCAGAAAGAGATTCTCTATCCATATTCTCAAGCAGGTCTTACCCCTTCTTGTTATTAAATTAATCTCTCTCTCTCTCTCTCTATATATATATATATAAATACACATATCGCACTCTGAAAGATTTGTTACTGTCGATATCAATGCTGTTCCAGCATACCATACGAGTTTAAATGGACAACCAATTTCTATGGTAATTAGAAAATACCTTCTTTTACCATAACCTTTCCGGTTACGTTACATCTGAAGCTGTCCATGTAAAGTCATTATCCTAAGTGACATCACTTAGGGAAGACATTACTGATCTTCAAGAAATTGGAGGCTACATCACCTACTACAAATGTTTCTCTCGTTCATTTGGATAGAGGGGTCTTAAAGACCCATCCTTTTTCTGCAAACCAGTCAGATTTATCTCCTCTCTTTCCTAGAGCCTTATTCTGCTCCAAGGACAAAGAGCTTCAAACTTTGGACTACAGAAGCTTCAGCTTTTCCTCCAAAGTCCAACCTCTTCAAACTCCCCCAGTTTTTCTTCTGGGATTAGTTCTAGACATTAAAGCTTCTGACCTCTGCCTGTATTGCAAAATTTATTTTCCTCTACTTCACAGTGAGGTAATTTCTTTGAGGATAATCTACTGTCTCTTAGCAGCAGACCCATATTAGCCTCAATAGACACTTTCGCAATACTTTTGACTAAGGTCCACATTAGAAAATTGGAATTCAATATTTGCTAACAATTATGGTCTACACAAGGACTCGCCTCTAGACGCCTTGTTTAGTCAAGCTGTTCCACAGCACACCCTTTTTTATTCAACTCCTACCCTCCATCCCTTGGATGCCTGAGGTTCTGGGAAATAGCATGCCCATCCATTAGATTTGCAACATGCTGGGACCTCCTCTAGGCATCTCTAGCTTGGGAGTCCCCATATGTGAAGACTCATTCCTGCTTGTTCCTGGAGATAGCACAGTTACTTACCTGTAACAGGTGATCTCTGGGAACAGCAGGCATAAGTCTTCACAACCCACCCACCTCCCCTAGGAGTTGTTCTCTCTCTCTCTAATTTGTCTACTTCCCTCCTTCGGACTTAGCTAGAAACCCAACTGATGAGAGGGAAGTGAATGGGCGGAAAGGCAGCGCGCATGCGTGTGGGATGCTCCCAAAAGCTTTCTTTTAGGACGCTGGGGAGCATTCCCGCACAGGCTCCGTCGGTACCGATGTACCCATATGTGAAGACTTATTCCTGCTGTTCCCAGAGATCACCTGTTACAGGTAAGTAACTGTGCTTTCAGGGGGATGGTCCCATATGGGGTCCAGATTATAGTTTTGGTTCAAATGTTAACTTATTTGTTGCTTCTGTGAGTCTGCTTTGTCAATAGGTTACTGGGGCTTGTGGGTGGTGCCAGCTGCCTAAGCATTCTGATGTCATCAAAATGTGACATTCTCAGTCTCCAAGGTGTTGGTAGGGATTGACTACCCAGAGGGGCGGGACTGGACTGGAGTTCCTCAAGGAAAGCCAATTAGCAGGTAAGGCCTAATTTCACCTTATAGGCAATTTCATTGCCAGGTTAAGAAAAAAGTTCCAAAGAATGAATACTTTCATACTTACTCTTTACTTATTTTTTTGCCAGGAGGGAACTGCATGGGTTGCTCTTCAAAGGCAATCAGATGAAATGCATGCGTGGACTTGCGTCCTTTCTTTTCTCAAATTGCTGTGTCAGTGTTCCTGTTTCATTAGTTTACATTGAAATGATTGACCAGTGGATTCTGGTCACTCTTAAAATGTCTGCAAATGTGGACTGTCTGCAGGTGATGGATTGTTATACAAACCTGAGATGGATCACCAGCTGTTACCCAAGGAAAATAAATGGGGCTTTTTTTTTTTTTTTTTTACTTTATGGTTAGGTATAGAACGTTTAGAAATTTGGCTGTTTAGACTTTTCGGATTAAAGGGGTATGCACATTTGTGAACAGATTTTCTTTTACACTGTAGACAAAGTATTAACACATGCTGTTTGGTCCAGTGGGCAAGCCCATATCTCTGGGATGTAAGTAAGGTTTTTGTAAAAATCCTGTATTCAGAGAACAGTTGCATTGAGTCTCAATACCACTTTCAGGGAAATTTTGGGAGACTGAACACTATATTATTGGTTTGAATCTCGTTAGCTCATCTGAAGCGATGGTTGTGATTTCAGGTGAGATGAGGTGGTTTCATGAAACTGTATAGAGTAATTCGTAAATAGGTTCAATTGGCCATGCCCCGGGGACTTACTGAGATTATGCAGTGTAAGCATTGGATATATAGGAAGATCTAATAAAGTTTTATCTTCAAGAAGATGATTGATAGTCACAAGGCAGTGATTCAGATACAAAGTGAAGAAAAAAATCAGCTGTCTTGACAATAATATGGTTTCAGGGCAGGCAGTCTAGATCTGTTGGGAACAGGAAATGAGGCACTACATGCATTTTCTACTGGGCTCTGAGTCATGCAAGTGACATGCAAAAGCCCATTTGCAGTGTAGTATATGGAGGGACTGTGCATACAGTTTCACCTGGCTTTGGAAAAGAGGTTAGAAAACTTTCACCCTGAAGTGAAATGTGAGATTATTTTAATTATAAAGTTCTGGATGCTTTTGAAGAATCTCACTTTGGCAAAAAACGAAGCATGGTCGTCTTAGGACAGTAGAGCCATTACAGAAACATGGTTTAATGAATTGCGTGATTGAGATATAACCATAGCTGGCTATAATCTATTCAGAAGAGACAGAGAAAGTGGAAAAGGAGGAGGAGTAGCCTTGTATGTCAAAAGCAATATTAAAGCTACTGAAATGCAGGGGGCATGGGGAAAAGAAGAAGCGCTCGGGATTGTGTTGGAAAGAGATGGCACTGTCATCAATACTGCTGTAGTCTACTGACCAACTCAAATCAAAGAAATAGATAACAAATTGATTATAGATATTGCCAAGATAGCCACAAAGGGGGAAGTGATCATATTGGGTGACTTTAATCTACCCAATGTGGATTGGATTACTCCTTCTGCAAATCTGGAAAGAAGCAAAAAAAATTGTGGATGCTTTCCAAGATGTGTTACTTACACAAATGGTGATGGAACCAACCAGGGAAAGCTCAATGCTGGATTTAGTGCTCACCAACGGTGATAGCGTGTCAAATGTCCGGGTGGGTGCCCCTGTGAGCAGCAGTGATCATCACACGGTGTGGTTTGAGATAAAAGCCAAGGTGCAGTCCAATCATAGCAAGCTCAAAGTCCTAAACTTCAAAAACACTGACCTCAGTAAAATGGCCAAGTACCTGAAGGAGGAGTTGGGAGGGTGGGAGGGGATAAGGGAAGTGGAATTGCAATGAGCTAAACTAAAGGTGGCAATAAAAGGGGCAACAGATAAATATGTAAGGAAAGTAAATAAAAACTAGAGGAGAAGGAAACCTATTTGGTTTTCCAAAGAAGTGGCTGCTCAAATAAAGGCAAAAAACCCAGCTTTCACAAAATTCAAAAGCTTGCAAACAGAGGAACACAGAAAGGAATACAGGATCAAACTAAAAGAGACAGAAAGAGAAATAAGGAAGGCAAAATCAAAGGCAAAGGAAAAGATGGCTAAAGATGTGAAGTGTGGCGACAAAACTTTCTTCAGGTATATTCGTGAGAGGAGGAAAATCAGAGCTGGAATTGCAGGACTCAGAAGTGCTGGGAATGGACTCGTGGAAAGTGACATTGAAAAAGCGAAATTGCTAAACAAATACTTCTGCTCTGTTTTTACTAAATAAAATCCTGGAGAAGGACCACCTGTGACTCCCAAATATAAAAATGGGAATGAAGAAGATACCACGCCATTCACTGAAGATGATGTGTTAGAACAACTTACGAAATTGAAAGTGGACAAGGCCATGGGACCGGATGGGATACATCCCAGGATACTGAAAAGAGCTCAGAGAGGTTCTTGCAGGGCCGTTAAAGGATGTTTTCAACAGATCATTGGAAACAGGAGAAGTTCCTCAGGACTGGAGAAGGGCTGATGTGGTGCCTCTTCACAAAAGTGATGACAGGGAAGAAGTGACAAACTACAGGCCCGTGAGCCTTACCTCGGTGGCAGGAAAAGTAATGGAGGTGCTCCTGAAAGAGTGAATAGTGGACTTTCTCAAAACCAACAGGTTGCATGATCCAAGACAACGTAGTTTTACCAAAGGACGATCTTGCCAAACAAATCTGATTGAGCTCTTTGACTGGGTGACCAGAGAACTAGATCAGGGGCATAGGATGGATGTCATCTACCTGGATTTTAGCAAAGCCTTTGATACTGTTCCTCATAGGAGGCTTATCAATAAACTCAGTAGTTTGGGGATGGGTCCCATGGTGGTGAACTGGATCAGAAATTGGTTGACTGACAGATGACAGAAGGTGATGGTAAATGGAGCTCACTCAGATGAAAGGAGTGTGATTAGCGGGGTGCCCCAGGGTTCGGTCCTGGGCCGGCACTGTTCAATGTATTTGTGAGTGATATTGCTGAAGGACTGAATGGAAAAGTCTGTCTTTTTGCAGATGACACAAAAATTTGCAACAGAGTGGACTCCCCTGAGGGAGTGGATAACATGAGGAAAGATCTACACAAGCTGGAAAAATGGTCTAATGCTTGGCAGTTAAGATTTAATGCGAAGAAGTGCAGTGTCATGCACTTGGGAAGCAGAAATCCAAGGGATATGTACGCGATAGAGGGTGAGAGGTTGGTGTATACTGACCAGGAGAAGGACCTTGGTGCGATTATTTCTGAGGATCTCAAGGTAGCAAAACAATGCGACAAGGCAGTGGCAAAAGCCAGGAGGATGTTGGGTTGCATACAAAGAGGAATTACCAGCAGAAAGGAAGAGGTACTAATGCCACTATATAAGTCACTGGTGAGGCCTCACTTGGAATACTGTGTTCAGTTTTGGAGACCATATCTTGCAAAGGATGTAAAAAGACTGGAAACTGTTCAGGGGAAGGCAACCAAAATGATTTGGAGCCTGCGTCAGAAGCCTTATGAGAAGAGACTTGAAGACCTAAATATGTACACTCTGGAGGAGAGGAGGGACAGGGGAGATATGATTCAGACCTTTAAATACTTAAAGAGAAATAATGAACAAACAAACCTCTTCCAAAGACGGGGAAGCTGTAAAACTAGAGGGCATAACATGAAGCTGCAAGGGGGTAAATTGAAAGGCAATGTCAGGAAATACTTTTTCACTGAAAGGGTGGTGGATGCTTGGAATACTCTTCCAATGGAAGTGGTGGGGGCAAATACAGTGGCAGAATTCAAAATGGCATGGGACAGACACAGTGGATCCCTTTACAGCAACAGGATAAAATCAAAATAAACTTAACTATCTAATTTCTCAACAAATAGGGGTGTCCTACACGGAGTGATGGGTTCACCCCTAAACAAAGACATGGGGAGGGGTGGCCTGCACGGAGCAGCAGGTGCACCTACTCTTTCCATCTTACTGGGCAGACTAGATGGACCATACTGGTATTTATCTGCCGTCATTTACTATGTTATTATGTTACTATGAGACAGTGTAGTATTGTGGATCAGGAACTGGTTAAAAGATAGAAAGCAGAGAGTAGGAGTAAATGACCAATTTTCTCAATGGAGATAGGTGAATAGTGGAGTATCCCAGGGATCTGTGCTGGGTCCACTGATGTTTCACATATTCATAAATGACCTGGAAATGGGAATAACGAGTGAGGTGATCAAATTTGCAGATGACACAAAAATATTCAAAGTTGTTAAAATGCAAGAGGATTGTGAAAATTTGCAAGAGGATATGCGTAGCAAAAAAACCTGTTAGTTGGATTATTGAATGATAGAGGGGTAAAAGGGGCACTAAGAGGGGACAAAACCATTTCACCTTTTTCTTACTTACTGCCCACCTTCCCTGTGAAAGGCCCAATGGGATTCTTTCCAGCAGACTCTGCTTGACCTTACAGTTGCATTCCCTCATATTTTAATTTTAGAAGATTTCAATATTCATTTTTGCAAGCCTTCGAGGCCACAAGATCACTAATTCATTCTTTTTCTACTTGATCACGATTTCCTCCAGTGGACTGACCCATATTGCTGGCCACACTCTTGATCTTGTCTTGACTCAACGTGACTTTCTTCTCCTTCAGTTTACTTCCCATGTCATTTCCTAGTCAGACCATCTGCTTCTGAGTTTCATTCTGCCTGACTTGTCCTCACCCTTCCATAATACCTCTTCCCATTTAGTCAATTGAATCCACAGCATCTCTCCCTGGACATTCTAGATCATTTTCCCACCAGACTTTATTTCTCTTCCCTTAGAAGGTCAAGCCAATCTCTGGAATACCACCCTTTCGCAGAAGCTGAGTCTTGCTTACCCTTGCTCAAGCCTTTCCATGTATTCAGCAACCCAGGACTTCACAGGGCTGACTAAGCTTGCTGGTCCTGCCATAACCACAGTGAGCAGAGCAGGAACAGTTCTTGTCCCAACCATGTGGAGCTACCAATCCACCACATTAAGCACAGTCAGACTGCACCTGTGTCTATCACAGGGCTGTTTCAGCCATGCACATACCAACTGAGGTCAGTTTGCTGGTAAGCACATAATGCATGTGCACAGAGCCCAGCATGTGATTCAGCGACTGGGCTCCCAGGACAGGGTGTACACCCGCATCACTAGCACTGTATGTTACATAGCACTATGTGGCTACATAGCCATGCCATGGTCACAGCTTGGTCAGAGTGAGAGTGCCCTCACAGCATAAAATGCTGTGGCCACCCAGGCCATGCACGTGGTAGACAAGTACTACAACATCTTAGCCATTGACTCAACCTCCGATGCAAACACATCCTGGCCAAACCGCTATGTTTCAGGCCATACCCACAATCCTCTGCTCCTCATCATGCACATTTGCAGACTAATGCTGGGAACAGCTTAGGCAATGCGAGGCACAGTGCTGTGCACAAGGCCACAGAACTCTGGAGAGACACACACACACACACACACACAGATTGTTGCACTGTGTAAAAGTGGGAATAGTTGAAATTCCTGTTTGCCACTTTGGTCTCCATATCAGTCCAAGCATTGTTAATGCTAGTAGCACACTCTAACATTCACAATGGTTGCTAACGCCTGCTCATTGTGCCGGTGCTATCATCCTTTCGTTCCATTCAGCTGTGGATCGTGGAGCCAGTCTGTGTGACTGATTCATTGGGGGTTGCACATGCTGGTGCTGTACCTTGTCATGAAGAAGTCCCTTCTGAGCCTATAAAGATAGGGCAAGATGAGGATTTGCTTTCAGAAACTGACAGGCAGTCTGAGCACATGGCTCAGTGTTTTCAAAGAAGAAGTAAGCAAAGAGAGTCACGAGCTAGAAAGACACGCCCCTGCAGTGACGTATTCCCTAGCTCAGGAGGTAATGAGGTTCACCTGTTTCAGGGCAGGGCACAGCTAAGCCCTGAGAGTTACAATGATAAAAACTGGTCATTAGCTTGGACCTGGCAGAAGTAGAACGAGAGTCAGAAGCAGAACCGGGAAGAGAGCCAGAAAGGAAGCCAGCAAAGGAGCACGCTGACTAGAAGGAGTCAAGGAGGAGTGAGAACCAAGGGAGCCATATTCCTGAGGCCAGAAGGAAGCAACCCAGGACAGGGGTTGTCTGGTAAAGGCAGGAGAGAGAAGAATCTTCCTGAGAGGCAGGCTTGGCAAAGCTCACACGCTCCGAGGAGAGAGACATGCTGGCAGGAGAATACCGGTACATCTGAGGGGAAAGTTAATAGGCTAAGAGGCAGGCAAACACCAGCTGTGTTTGAGAACCAGTCTAACCCTGCAGAGTGGAGAGTTCCTTCCCTTTCAAAGCCAAAAGGTAGGCTTAATAATTCATACAAGTTTGAACCTAGCTATAAAGCTGTTCCCTATAGTTACCAGAAAGTAGCAAACTCCCTGGACAAAAACTACAGCATATATGGTAGTTTACAACCCTGCTCAGGAGAGTGTTACATAGAGAAACCACGTGAGGTCAGAGAAACCGTTTGTTTCAAAGATCAGGAAAGCAGCTTACTGCCACACCCTGCTATTCCTGATGCTGAGGAAATGCAGATAGACTCTGACCATAATGAAATAGTGGATGATCGGATGGACTGTACATTATCTTTGGCTGACCATGTAAATTCCCTATGCTGAACAGTGTCTGTGAGAGACGGTAAAAGCAGCAGAAGAAAAGGGAACATTTTCTTTTCTAATTGAAGCTGTTGTGATTTGTTTTGTATCAAGCACTGCATGTTTAAAGCCTGAAGCTGACAAGGCTAACTTACCTGAGTTCATGTATAATTTCCTCAAGCCAATTGTATGGCATGTTTTGTCCTGAGTTATTCACTTGCATTTAATCCGCTGGGAAGGGGAAAATAAATTCTTGTCATTGCCTGAAACACTCGACTGCAACTCATCTGTGCTCAAAGGGTAAAGGGATTTACATTCCCAGAAGGCCTTGCAGAGTTAAAGCAAGCCCACGCTCTCTGAGGCAGGAACACCACAGGCAGACCAAGTCTCAGCGCCCTAGGCGTTGGGCTGGCCACCGTGAGGGTGACAACCTGTTATCAAGTGTCAGTACTCACATGAGTTAATTCAACCAATGAATGATGGCTTTAATATTTAAAATGGCCACATCCGCCCCCTGTTCCATTTTCACAATGATGAAGAAAGCTGTCTGAGACCATCTGAAAAACCATTATCAATTAAACATCAAACTTCAAAGGGGTACAAGGCCATCTCCAAAGACCTAGGGATTCCTGTGTCTACAGTTCGCAATGTTAATAAAAACTTTTCTGCTCATGAAACTGTCAAAAAACTCCCAGGACATGGTGGGAAGAGGAAAATTAATTCAAGATGTCTTTGAAAGTTAGTGTGAAAAGTTGGAAAAATACCACATACAAAGAGCTTAAGACCTACCTGAAGCAATTTGGAGTGGTGGTTTCAACTTGCACAATGTGCTGCACACTAAACAAAGAAGGACTTCATGGGCAAAGGCCAAGGAGGACCCTATTGCTCAAAGACAGACAAAAAAAAGGAACGCCTGATTTTAGCCCAAACTTACCTTGAGAAATCACAATCCTTCTGGGAAAATGTTCTGTAGACAAATGAAACCAAACATGAGCTCTTTGGCAATGCAGACCAATGATACATTTAAAGGCGGAGAAATGAAGCTTATAAGGGGAAAAAATACCCTTCCTACAGTTAAATTTGGTGCAGGTTCCATAATGTTGAGGGGCTCTTTCACTGCCTCAGAATCTGGAGGCCTGGAATGTATTAAAGGAATCATGAAGTCAGAGGACTACCAAGGTATTCTGGAGCAAAATATGCTATCTAACGTCAGAAATCTGGGTCTAGGTTGAAGATGATTTTGAGCCAGAAATTTCAGCCCCTATCAGATCCAGCTCTCTGCTGTCCATAGAAGAGATCTAGAAGGGTTGATTCTCCGAATCTTAAAGATGTTCTCCACCCACCTGATTTGTCATAATATTACTGATCCTGGGGTGGTTATTTATTTACTTATTTAACAAGTTTTATATCCACCTTTCTTACATTAAAAGCGGTTTATATACAACGTTGTAACTTTTAGAACTTTACATTGAACAGGTAATTGAACTTGGAGTTGGAGGGGGGAGATGCTGAACAAGATTTACAACTGGGAGTAACAATTGAGATGGGTAGGGTACACAGGAACACTGGTGGAAAATATGTCTCTGAGTGTAAGGTGTTGTGGAGGGGAGTACTCTAGTGGTAGTAAGTGTGTTAGTTGACTGGATGATTGTAGGAACAATGACTCAGGAGGAATGACGATCTGCAATCTGGGGAGATCAATTAGTGTAAGGATTATTTATTTATTTATTGGACATTTTTTTTCAGGGCCTTTCTGAAGTCCATTAGGTCTTTGATAGCTCTTAGGTTCATAGGGAGTGTGCTCCAGATCACTGGAGTGTAAATTGAGAATGCCTGCTTAAGTGTTGCTTGCCTTGCTCTGGTTTTTATAGTGGAAGTGAGTAGCAGATTCTGTTGAGTTGTTCTTTTTGCTCTCAGAGCTGGATCCTTGGTGATCAGTTGCTGAAGTGATTCTGGGTATATCTGTTGGGTGATTTTGAAGATAATGAGTAATGATTTGTATTTAGCGCAAAAGTCTTATTGGTAGCCAGTGGAGCTGCTTCAGAGTTGGAGCTATGTGATCATTTCTTGTAGTTCCTGCAATTATCTGAGCAGTTGTGTTCTGTATTAGTTACAACGGGTACATGGATTGTTTTGGGAGTCCTTGATATATCACGTTACAATAGTCTAGTATTGGCATAATCATGTACTGACACACTGTGCAAAAGTGGGTCTGGTTGAGTAAAGGCTTGAGCTATCACACTATATTTAGCTTGAAGTACGCTGCTTTTGTGGATCGGGCAATATGAGTTTGAAACGATAGGTTCCGATCCAGATGCACACCAAAGTATTTTACATGCTCTTTAACTTTTATGTCATCATGTAGGAATTTCAGGGACTCCAGTGGGATAAAGGAAGTGTTCCTGGTCACAAAGAGTGCTTCAGTTTTATTTGTAGTTTATATTGAGGTTTTGTTGTTGTAGCCAATTCGCCATTGCTTTCAAACATGCCATTTGAATTGGAGAAGTCAGGTTGATCTATGTTAAAAGGGGGAAAGACCATAATCTCATCTGCATAAATTCTGTATTGTATCTTGTAGTGATTGATTATTTTGCATAGTGGCTGAATGTAAATGTTAAAGTGGATGGCAGAGAGTACCGATTCTTGTGGGATGCCCTATGGTTGATCAATAGTGTTTGAAAGACCCTTGTTACATTTTACTTGTATTTTCCTGTGGGATAAGTAAGAGGTGAACCATTGGAGGGTAGCGCCATGGAGCCCTATTTCCTGTAGCCATCTCAACATGAAATTGTGATTAATTGAGTCAAAGGCTGCAATATATAAATATATATAGGCAATAAATATATAAAGACTGCAATATATAAATATATAAAGGTGATAAATATGAGTAGAAAGTCTCTTTTAATGTTATCTAGGCCTAGCAGAATATTGTCCAAGACTGATGTGAAAAGTGTTGCCACATTGTGTTGGGGTTTGAAGCCATTTGGGTTTTGGTCTAGCGGAGAGTGGATCCTGAGTTAGTATTGAATCACTTTCTCAATCATCTTCATCAGGAATGGGAGACTTGAGTTTGGACAATAGGAATTTGAATCCTTGGGGTCAGCATTTATATTTTTTAATATTGGTCGAACTGTTGCATATTTGAGAGTGGCAGGTACTTGGCCTTGACAGAGCGATAGCTGCATGATGTTCAGTAGAATAGGGCAGTTACTTAATCATGATCTTAATCCAAGAGACCGGGCATGGGTCTAGGGGTGACATGGTTGTGTTTATACACATTATTATTTTCTCCAAATGCTTTAGTGAAGGCACATGGAAGAAGCACCAAAGGTCTGAGAAAGGGATTGTGGATGGTGAGTCCATTGCGACGGATGGAGATGTTTCTGGGATGGGCTTGAATTTAAGTTTCAGGGAGTCTGTTATAAGTTGTGGGTAAATCATGACTTTCTCGTTGGACAAAGGCCGGTCTTTGGTGAGGAAATGAACAATTTTGACCAACTCTCCGGCAATGACCCTATTGGATTCTGGAGGCCCGATGATAGACCATCGCCAAGGAGCTGGAAGAGATGCTGACCCTGGGAGTTATAAAAGAGTCCAGGGGTGACTTGTCGTCACCTATCTCCCTGGTTCCTAAACCTAACGGAAGCATCAGGTTCTGCTTTGACTTCTGGAGGTTCAATGTAGTGTATAAACTGGAAGAGTATCCCATGCCCAGAGTAGATGAGCTAATCGAGCGACTCAGTTGAGCACGCTTTATATCAACCTTTGACCTGACCAAGAGATACTGGCAGGTACCCTTGAATCCGGCTGCCATGGAGAAAACTGCTTTATCAACTTCACAAGGTCTGTTCCAGTTTACAGTGCTGCCCTTTGGATTACATGGGACACCTGCCATGTTTCAATGCTTAGTCGACCACCTACTGAGACCGCACAAGGTGTATGTGGCTGCCTACTTTGATGACATCATCATCTACAGCGGAGACTGGATCATCTATCTAACCCAAGTGCAAGCCGTATTGACCAGCCTGCAGAAGGCTGGGTTGATGGCCAACCACAAGAAATGTTTTCTGGGCGGTCGTGACATTCAATACCTGGGGTATTTATTTGGGAATGGGCAGATATGACCTCAACTATGAAAGGTGGATGCCATTGCCCAGGTCCCCACCCTGAAGTCAAAGAAAGAGGTTCATGCCTTCCTCAGACTGATTGACTATTACCATTGATTCATCCTGAGTTTTGCAGACAGCTCCCAAATGGATCCAGTGTCACCGGACCTGGACCTGGCCCTTCCAGCATCTCAAGAAGGCCATATGCTCTGAACCTGTCCTGAGCAGCCCTGATTTTTCTCTACCATTTATTGTGCAAACCAATGCCTTGGAGGTGGGTCTAGGAGCCATTTTGGTCCAGGAAATCAGAGGTGAAGAATATCCCATAGCCTTAATCATCAGGAAACTGCTTCCTTGGGAGAAGCATTATGCAGTGATCGAGAATGAAGCACTTGATGTCAAGTAGGTGCTTGAAACCTTCAAATACTACCTGTACAGCCATCCATTTATGCTAATAATGGACTACCAATCCTTCAAGTGGCCAGCTTTGCTGAAAAAGTCCAAAGGGCATATTATGCACTGATTCTTGGTCTCCAACACTAACAGTTCCATGTCCACTATAGGACTGGTCGGACTCACTTGAACGCAAACTTCCTTTCCCGGGGAGGGGTGTTGGGTGGGGGTCCTAGGTGAGGCAGGTACTCAACGGGACATGGTTGAGCCAAGGGAGAGGATGTCTGATGGGGTCTAAAGAGTTTTGCCCAAAAATCTCCAGGGGGATTATCAACAGGCCCCTTTAAGAGATCCTGCAGCCCAGAGTTCAGGGCTTATGGCTCACAAGAGGTTAAAAATCCAGCAGGCTTTAGAATGGAAAGAGGCCCATGGGGCCAGGAGTTCTTTTAAGACAAGCCCTACAAAAGTAGGAACTTTAATTGGGCTGGAGGAAGGGCCGGGAGACCAGTTTTGTTTAGGTTTAACAGACTGGACCTGAATAAAAACATGTTTTGTTTTCCTGAACTGCTGTCTGGTGTTTTCACAGAAAACCCCTTTCCCACCACACACCACAGGCCCTAAAGGAGCTTCAGCAGATCTCAGAGGGGAACGTTTCTATCCCCAGCACCACTCCCTAACTTCAATGCAGACAATGGGATTGATGGGTGAGGGCAAAATTGCCAATGGCTCCTAAATGTTTGAGCTGGTTGTTAAATCCAACAAAATTTATCAAGATCTGTTTTATATAAATAAAAATTGGTTTATTTCTGCTATGTAAAGTTTATGAGAGTCATATATTGGAAAGCAGAGTCCTTTTTTAGGTGGGGGAGGAAATAGAAGAACACATGTATGAAGGTATATTTTCCTCAGAGCTATGTCACTACACAGACCATGTCGCCGAAAAAAAAAAAAGATAATTACACATCACTTATCATGCAAAATGAGATTATTACATAAATTGAGAAACTCGTACAAAACGGAAGAGAAATCTAAGAGGGAATGTGTCCATCTGAAATACCCATTACATACAAAATTCTTGATCTCATTCCATGGTGACAGGAATGAACCTCAGTTTTAATCCAGGATACGTTGGGTCTGATCTTGGATTTACTGCAAGCATTTGTCTGAATACTTCTGGTGTTCTGAGGGTGCAATATGTACAAACAACACATATCAAACTGGGTTGGGAAATTTGTGTTAACAGGCTCAGTAGTGCCCAATGCAATAGGACATATTTCTGTATCTTTCTGCCACATTTGTTTCCAATTGCATGTCTTGCTACTTAAGAATCTTCTGTCTTGCTACTGACTTGCTCTTAGCAATGCTGTTCTTGTGGTTTGCTCCTTTACCCGTATGCCTGGCTTTCTGACAAGGATTTGTTTTACTACTTTCCTCCCACTCTTTTGGGCTACCAGCTCAGTCAGAACTTGCCTCCCTTATGTTATGTGCCATGGAATGGGACCTTGCATGGTTATCTGTCCAGCACACTGGTTATCTTCTGAGGAAGCAACCGAAAGCTCACCAGTTTGTAAACAGTCCACTGTCCTTTTCGGATTTATGTTCACCTCTTTAACAATTTCTATGTCTGGTTCTGATGGACAAATGGCTCCTGAAGTAACACTTTGCATTTCCCACTGTATTTGATTTGATTTCTTTATAAACCACCATATGAAAAAGAGCATCACAGTGGTGCACAGCAGCAATACTCACAATCTGTGCATTTGCTACTTGCTTTTTCTTGTTTGCTAATCTGGTTCTTTTAAAAGTGCTTTCTCTTGGTTTGCAAATTCTGTTGCTTCTCTCCTCAAATATGTTGGTGAATTCTCACTCAGTCCCTCTGTTCACTGGAATGTTTGTCCATATTTAAGGATGGAGACTGGCTGTGGACATTTACTTTCATACTTCAGCATGCCATTTTTTTATACCACTTTATCATTCCAGTCAAAGTGGTTTACATTGTAACTCAAACTTGGTAATGTACATTAAACAGGGACATTGATAACTTTGATTTTTCTGAGGTAATGGGGGGTTAAGTGACTTGTCCAAGGCCACAGGAATGCTAGTGGGAATTGGACCCTGGTTTCTTGGTTCCCAAGCCAGTGCTCTAATCATAAGGCTACTCCTCTACTCATGTGTTACATATCTGGGTCTGCAGATATGGTTAAGTATATCTGTAGCTCTGAATGTATAATTTATTTCCAAAAGACTTATTCTCCTTTAACTCTCAGAACCTAGTCTTGGCATACACTGATTTTTATACATCACCTTAAGGAGGAGTTTTCATGTTTTTACATTCAGGTTTTCAAGATCTTTATCGGTAGAAGTGAATGTCAGCACGGTGCTTATTATACATCACACAAGGGTTGGAACAGATGGCCTTACGGTTACAAATTGTATAAGCCTGCCATTGAACCCCTGAAGAAGGCATAGCCGAAACACGGCTTGTGTTGGGTTTGATTGGTTGTTCCCCTTTGTGGGTCACCTTTACTTTCCTTGGTGACGATTGTTTACTAAAGACTGCTTTTATTTACCACATTGTTGACTTGGTTGGTTTGCTTTTTTACATGATAACCTGCTACTTGGTTGGACTCCGACTGTTTCCAGCAATTCCTTACAGAATCTGCCTATTTCCATTTTTTATGTACCCACTATCACCTTACGTTTCAATTCACTCCTCCTTAACAACTTATTTTTTTGTGTTGGGATCTGTTGACACTGTGAGGTAGAACTGAAGGCCTATGATATTAGTTCTATATGTATAATCAATTTCTACAAGCCCCATTACTCCTTCAGTCAAGGACTGTATAACCTTGGTATACACTGGTTCCTAGAGATTACCTTGTGGGCATGCAGATGTTTTCTTGTTTGTATATCCAATTTTTCACTATATTTAAGAGAATAATCTTCAATTTTAAAGCCATATGACTGTATGAGAACTGCCAGCTACTTAATGACTTGTATCTTATTTCTTGATGCTAAAGCAGTTTTCAATAAAAGTTTTAATCTCCTATAATATTCTTTGCTGATAGTTTCTCTGAATAAATTTTGCTTGATTGTTCCTCCTTCCTCTGTCTTCTATATATTTATATACACCTTCCTGTTCCAGTTCCTAGATGTCACAATCATCAGTCAGGGAGATGTTCACTTAGGCTTCCACAGCTCCTATGCAGTTTTCTGGGTCATACCGTTTCTTCATAACTGGAACTGGTTAGGATCCAGGTATGAAGGTGCAGCATGTCCTGGAAAACTGCAAAGATCAGTCAGGGAGATATTTTTCATTTTTCTTAATTATCCTCTAAGGAAGGTTGCCTTAGCATATTTTTCAAGGCCAAAAGTCATCTTGATGTCATTTGAGAAGCTTTTCACTACACGGACTTGTTCTGTTAGTTGTTGATCACTGGAGCTGTAAGTGTGAAGTCTTTAGGATTAAGACTAAATCCGTATCCCAAAGAGTTAATGAGAGTCTCAGTGGATTATGCGCATACAAAACAAAACTGGTGACAAGGAGGCTTCCTGAAATATTCATCAGTGGATTTTGAAGTTAGGAATAATGAACTGTCCATCTTCATACTTCTCAGAGTCTGATTTGCCAAATTTTCATGGTAAACGTGATATACTCAGTGAATTAGAGGTATATTTTGCACATTTCAAGACAGCTTATTATCCAAGAGTGTAGGATGTTATCAAAAGCTTTCTTACAGTCGATCCATGCTATGCTGAGGTTTCTGCTCTTCCTGGCACTGGCCATGATGACTTTATTCAGCATTAACTGGTCATTGGTTCTTATCGCCCTTCTGCTCTATTGTCAAGATATTGTTAGAATAAATATGTTCGTATATTCTGTCAGCATCTATTGTATTGCGCAGTTTATAGAATATAGGCAGACAAGTTATTGTAATATTTAGGGACATGACTTGGAGCTCCCTCTGGTAGCTCCAAGTCTGTTCTTCCTTTTATTAGCCACTGCAGTGTTAACTCTGGCTGCTTGACCAACTGGGTTTTACAATTTACAAGGTCTCGGTGGAGTGATGTTAACTGTTTGACCCAAAAATAGGGCACTACATTCTGTGTCAGAACTTTTCCAGTTTGAGCTCTTTTTAACATGCTTTACAATTCTTTAGTTTTTGCTTCATGCTATTCCATGGTTTGACGTTTACATTTTCAAAATTCTTACATACGCAGGGTAGTGCGATCTTGCTGAAATCTGGCATACATGTTATACTACAGGGTCACCGCGTGTGAAGTATTTGGTGCCTTTTCAGCCTTGATGGATAAATGAAGCTTTTATTACATTCAGAACATGTAAATGGTTTATCTGCCATGTGGATCCTTTGGTGAATTTTTAGAGTTGAAAGCCGAGTGAAGCTTTTATTACACTCAGTACATATAAATGGTTTGCCTCCCGTGTGGGTCATTTCATGAAGTTTTAGATTTGAAAGGTGAGTGAAGCTTATATTACAATCAGTACATGTATATGGTCTGTCTCTTGCATGGATCCTTTGATGACTTTTTAGAGTTGAAAGGTCAGTAAAGCTTTTATTACACTCAGTACATGTAAATGGTTTGTCTCCCGCATGGATCCTTTGGTGATTTTTTAGAGTCGAAAGCTGAGTGAAACTTCTATTACACTCGGTGCATATAAATGGTTTGTCTCCCGTGTGGGTCATTTGGTGAGCTTTTAGATTTGAAATGTAAGCAAAGTTTTTATTACACTCAGTACACGTGAATGGTTTGTCTCCCGTATGGATTCTTTGGTGAATTTTTAGAGCCGAAAGCCAAGTGAAGCTTTTATTACATTCAATACATGTAAATGGTTTGTCTCCCGTATGGATCCTTTGGTGAATTTTTAGAGCCGAAAGCCAAGTGAAGCTTTTATTACATTCAGTACATGTAAATGGTTTGTCTCCCGTGTGCTTCATTTTGTCATTTTGTAGAGCTGAAAGCTGTATGAAGCTATTATTACACTCAGTACATGTCATTGGTTTCTCACATGTGTGACATGTGAAGCTCCTATTACACTTAATACAAGTAAAATTGATGCTCTCATTATACACGGTACATGTAAATTCTGTCTGGTCTCCCTGTTTCTGTTTAGACGTCACTTGATCATTGTTGGTATCTTGGAAGAATGTCCCTCTTCTCAGGTATCTCTGGTGTTCAGGGATGTTAGTTTGCTCCCTGTCACTTCTCTCACACTCAGTGACTCCATTCGGTGAATCTCTTGCTGAGTCTCTCTGCTCCTTCTCCAATGCCTGTTGGTAATTCTTTGTGTTTTTCCTCTCAGTCCCGTGGGAAATGTTCCCCCAGATATTTCCTGATTGTCCTGGGATTTGTTCCATTTTTATCTGATGTTTTTTTAGGTCCCCCGCTCTCTTCCTTTCCTGAGTCATTTCATGATCTGCTGGATATAAAAAGAAAACATTAGTCATGTGTTAGAGGACACTGGTGATTTCTGAGATATTACCTGTGCATAATACGAGGAAGATCAAGTTATATTGCCCTGGGATGTTGCATATCTTAAGAACTGGTGAGTTCCTTATTTACAAAACATTGCTTGAAGCTTTTATCAACACACACAGCGAGTTTGTGAGGAGCATTATGAGATGTCTCTTGGAAATGGTGTAGACTCAAGAGCTTTGAAGAATGATCTACAGGAGAATATGTTCTAATATGTGCTTGTCAGGGAGTTTCTTTCATCTGGGTGAAGTAACAATCCCTGATGTAGATGCCTGTCAAAACACAGACTGTCAGCCCAAGTTTGTCTCCGGTCTAACTTATAGCTGGAAGAACAGATTGTAAATGGAGTATGGAGACATATGACCCAGTGTACTAACCAGTAGGCTATACCTCTATGGCTTGTTGAACAGCAATGACTGGGTACAGGAGGACTGCAGGTCACCATGCAAACCGTCTGCTCTGTGTGCCAGGATAGGGTAACCCCACCAGCACCCATGATGCATTGCACATGCAGAACAGCGGCCTACAGCTGACCACAAAATGGCGTCTGCACCTCACAGAGTAGCTACAGACCATGCCATTGTGCAGGTTCCGTGTTCACCCTGAGGGATAGGATGGGCGCCCAACACTAGGTGCACAGTACATGTGATGCTAGAGATAGGTCCTGCTGCACATCCCCATCACTACCAGTGTGTGTCAGGTGTTCCCAGCAGTGCAACTGAAAGTACTTCTGTTCCCAGCTGTGTTCTGCATTCACATGTGGCCCTGTGGGACTGGACACCACCCAGATTAGTGCGTACGCGGTGTTAAGGTCTGGCTGCCATGGGTACCTGTTATCAGGGCAGCAGGGTATTTAGACTCGCATGAGGTCTAGGTAGCACTGCCTTTATGGGTCTAAGTGGTATGCACTATATACCCCAAGGGGCCCACAATCACCCCTTTTGTAGATGAGGGTGTGGTGGGACAGGTGCCTACGCCCTGCAGAATGACTGTAGTACCAGCAACCACTGTCCTGTTGGCGGATGACAGCCCTCCAGGGCTGATGGGCCAGAGCCATACCTATAACAGTGGCAGACCAGCAGTGATGCTTGGGGTAGGCTCAACTGCCCCACGCAACGGTCTGCCATCCACCAGCAGACCAAAACCACCACAAAAACCATTCACCTGGTCACTATTCACCAACACAAAAAACAAAACCCAGTGCTACTAAATAACCTATTAATCAGAACAATTTTTTGTTGGAATGGCCAGCTCATTGTAGAGGAAAAACACCTCTCACCTCCGTGGCCCGTCTATTTTAATCAAAGAAGTTTGAAAAACTTTGTAAAAACAGCTAGTACTTAGCTGTATCAAAGGAATCAGACTGCTTATTCACTGTAACCAACAGTAGTGCCAAATACGATGTGACATGTTTCGGGGACACCTCCGTAAGCCCCCTGCTTCAGGTCAGACCACTGTTTGAAAAGTCCAGCCTTGAGAACTTTTCTGAATAAAGCGGTTTTTATAACCCAGCCATCACAGCATGTTCGCTCCACCTGTGTTGAGCCCGCCCCTCAGGTGAGCTTTTTCCAGAGAAGCCAATCAGAAGTAAAGGAAGAGGAGCCGCCAATCAGAAACCCCTTCCCTGACTGAATGACTATGAAATAGTGTGCCAATCCACCTGCATATTTAAGCCCATTGGATGTGCGGTATTTAAACGAAAAATCCATTTTTGTTCAAGATTCTGTAAAATTTGAACCTGATCGCCACCCCGGGGATTGGGGGGCACATGGTCCAAAATTCGCCAGCGGAGTTCTTCAAAAAGATGTGAATGCTCCAAACAGTGACCAACCAAAGGCGCTATCAGAATCCTTGTGCGCAGCCGAGAAGCATAATCCCCCAAGCACAGCTTGCAGGCACGCACCAGCAGACAGCACAATCAGACTGCACCTGCAGCACCCTACAGAGTGGTCCCACCATGCACAGACTAACTGCAGACAGGCCACTAGCCCGTCCATAGTGCATGCTCACAGGGAACCCAGAGGTGGCATGCACAACACAGACACCAAGCAGGTGCCTCCATGATTGGGCCCCAGAACCAGGAACACACAGGCATCACTGGAGACAAATAATGAGTGGCACTATGTGGGAACATGGACATGCCATGGTCACTGCTCGGTCAGCGTGAGAGTGACCTCCCAGCATGACATACTGTGGCCACCTTGCTCATCCAGGTGGTGGTCGAGCACTACAGTGTCCCAGCCATTACCCTCAGCCCTGTGCAGATGCATCCTGGCCAATCCGCCCTGTCTGGGCCATACCAACCATACCTTGCTCCTCATTATGCACATTTGCAGGCTAACGCTGGAAACAGTGTGAGCAATGTGGGCTCAGTGAGGTGTTGGCAGATACAAAACAATGGATAGACATACTCACACTCCCACGCCTATCTCAACGTTGTGCAGAGATAGAGGTGGTTGGCAACCCTGCCCGCTACACTGGTCCTGATTACAGTGCCGACATTACTAAACTGTGCAGGGGGTAGTAGTAGTGCTCTGGTGATAACTGCAGCTCCGTGCTGGGGCCAACAGCCTGACACTCCATGAGGCTGTGGATAGTGGAGCCCGTATGAGGGGGTGTTTGTACTCCTGTGCACCGCTGCGTTGGGGTTTGCACATGTTGTTGTTGTGGCTGCATTGTGGGATAAAACTATGGGGTGATACTCTGCAGGATCCACAGATGGGACTTGAACCTTGGACCCTTTGCTCTTGGACACACTGGCTGAGTGTACTGCTCCACACTGCTGACACAGCAACATAGTGGTCCCTGGGGCTACCCTTAACTTTCCCCAGCCAGACCTCTTCTGTTGCACCGCACACCATGTACTGGTACAGGGCATGGCCTAGGTCCACTGCTGGCGGGTGCCACTACTCCCTCCGGCACGAACACCCCTCCCTCTGCCATGCCGCCATGTCCATATGCTGTCGGTGCCGGTGGTGCGCAGTCCCAGGCCATCCAGGGGGCAGGTGGGCGGCTGCCTAAGTTGTGGGTTCTGGGGTAGGGGTGCCTACATAGCTGTCCACGCTTCCCCTGGTACTGCCTGTCAATGTTATGTGCCCCTTGGGGTACCTGCTGGCAATGTTCCCTCTAATTTTCTGTAGGCTGTGTGCGCATAAAATATCAGCTGTGCAGCTTTTGAAGGAAGGTTAAATTTTTGTGCGCCACATAACGACACTCGGAGTTATATACTTTAAAATTTGACTACACGTCAGAATATAGTATGTACACCACATTGATTGCACTAGAAAATATTGTAGAACTTGTGAAAACCGTAAATACACAACTTTTAAATTTTAAGACGTCTGTGTTGTTTTCTATCAGAATCAGAACCGTAATTTTTGTGCGCTCTGTTGTAAAGTATGTGCGCTCACTCGGCGAGGTGTGTGCACGCGCACACGCGCACAGCTTAGAGGGAACAGTGCCTGCTGGGTAATGTCCCCTGGATCGGACACTGTGGAACACAGACTCATGGGTATGTTTGACCATGGTCAGTTGCTGTCTTGCTGGTTTCCATTTTCTGCATTCCTATGTGCCACCTAGGCATCCGCCTAGTCCACCCTGTGCCCCAGTTGCCCCCACTGCATGTTCCGCCTGCAGCCCCCATGCCCCATTTGCGCCATCACCATAGTGGCCTTTCATACCTGGGCACTATGCTGTTGCTGCAAATGGAGCACTACTATAACCTTTGGACATTGTGGCCATTACAGAAACATGGTTTAATGAATCACACAATTGGGATATAGCCATAGCTGGCTATAATCTATTCAGAAGAGACAGAGAAAATGGAAAAGGAGGAGGAGTAGCCTTGTATGTCAAAAACAATATTAAAGTTACTGAAATGCAGGGGACATGGGGAAAAGAAGAAGCGCTCTGGATTGTGTTGGAAAGAGGAGATGGCACTGTCATCAATACTGCTGTAGTCTACAGACCTCCAACTCAAATTGAACAGAGAGATAACGAATTGATTAAAGATATTGCCAAGATAGCAACAAAGGGGGAAGCGATCATATTGGGTGACTTTAATCTACCTGATGTGGATTGGATTACTCTTTCTGCACATCTGGAAAGAAGCAAAAAAATTGTGGATGCTCTCCAAGATGCATTATTTAGACAAATGGTGATGGAACCAACCAGGGAAAGCTCAACGCTGGATGTAGTGCTCACCAACGGTGATAGTGTGTCGAATGTCTGCGTGAGTGCCCCTGTGAGCAACAGCGACCATCACACGGTGTGGTTTGAGATAAAAGCAATGGTACAGGCCAATCATAGCAAGCTCAAAGTCCTAAACTTCAAATATACTGACTTCAATAAAATGGCAGAGTACTTAAAGGAGGAGATGACGGGGTGGAAGGAGATAAAGGAAGAGGAATTGCAATGGGCTAAACTAAAGAAGGCGATAAATGGGGCAACAGATAAATATGTAAGAAAAGTAAATAAAAACAAGAGGAGAAGGAAACCTATTTGGTTTTCCAAAGAGGTGGCTGCTCAAATAAAGGCAAAAACCACATCTTTCGCAAAACTCAAAAGCTTGCAAACAGAAGAACACAGAAATGAATACAGGATCCAACTCAAAGAGTCTAAAAGAGTAATAAGGATAGCAAAATCAAAGGCAGAGGAAAGGATGGCTAAAGATGTTAAGGGTAGCAACAAAACTTTCTTCAGGTATATTCGGGAAAGGAAGAAGATCAGAGTTGGAATTGCAGGACTCAGAAGTGCTGGGAATGGACTCGTGGAAAGTGACACTGAAAAAGCAAAATTGCTAAACAAATACTTCTGCTCTGTTTTTACAAAAGAAGATCCTGGAGATGGACCAGCTATGACTCCCAAACATAAAAATGGGAATGAAGTAGATAACACACCATTCACAGAAGACGAGGTGTTAGAAGAACTTGCTAAACTGAAAGTGGAAAAAGCCATGGGACCGGATGGGATACATCCCAGGATACTTAAAGAGCTCAGAGATGTTCTTGCAGGACCGTTAAAGGATGTCTTCAACAGATCCTTGGAAACAGGAGAGGTTCCTCAGGACTGGAGAATGGCTGATGTCGTACCTCTACACAAAAGTGGTGACAGGGAAGAAGTGTCAAACTACAGGCCCGTGAGCCTTACCTCAGTGGTGGGAAAAGTAATGGAGGCGCTCCTGAAAGAGCGAATGGTGAACTTTCTCAAAACCAAAAGGATGCAAGATCCGAGGCAACATGGTTTTACCGAAGGACGGTCTTGCCAAACAAATCTGATTGAGTTCTTTGACTGGGTGACCAAAGAACTAGATCAGGGGCATGCGATGGATGAAATCTACCTGGATTTCAGCAAAGCCTTTGATACTGTTCCTCATAGGAAGCTTGTCAACAAACTCAGTAGCTTGGGGATGGGTCCCAAGATGGTAAACTGGATTAGAAATTAGTTGACTGACAGACGACAGAAGGTGATTGTACATGGAGCTCACTCGGATGAGAGGAAGGTGATTAGCGGGGTACCCCAGGGTTCGGTCCTGGGCCCGGCACTGTTCAATGTATTTGTGAGTGATATTGCTGAAGGACTGAATGGAAATGTCTGTCTTTTTGCAGACGACACAAACATTTGCAACAGAGTGGACTCCCCCGAAGGAGTGGTTAACATGAGGAAAGATCTACAAAAGCTGGAAGACTGGTCTAATGCTTGGCAACTACGATTTAATGCAAAAATGTGCAGTGTCATGCACTTGGGTAGCAGAAATCCAAAGGAAATGTACGCGATAGGGGGCGAGAGGTTGGTATGCACGGTTCAGGAGAAAGACCCTGGTGTGATTATCTCTGATGATCTCAAGGTGGCAAAACAGTGCGACAAGGCGGTGGCAAAAGTCAGAAGGATGTTGAGCTGCATACAAAGAAGGATTACCAGCAGAAAGGAAGAGGTACTTACGCCACTGTATAAGTCACTGGTGAGGCCTCACTTGGAATACTGTGTTCAGTTTTGGAGACCATATCTTGCAAAAGATGTAAAAAGACTGGAAACTGTTCAGAGGAAAGCGACCAAAATGATTTGGAGCCTGCGTCAGAAGCCTTATGAGAAGAGACTTGAAGACCTAAATATGTACACTTTGGAGGAGAGGAGGGACAGGGGAGATATGATTCAGACCTTTAAATACTTAAAGAGAAATGATGAACAAACAAACCTCTTCCAAAGACAGGGAAGCTGTAAAAGCATAACATTAAGCTGCAAGGTGGTAAATTGAAAGACAATGTCAGGAAATATTTTTTCACTGAAAGGGTGGTGGATGCTTGGAATGCCCTCCCGATGGAAGTGGTGGGGGCAAACAGTGACGGAATTCAAAAAGGCATGGGACAACACACAGTGGATCCCTTTACAGCAATAGGATAAAAACAAGATAAACGGTACCATCTAACTTCTGAACCATATAACGTCTCAACAAATAGGGGTGTCCTACATGGAGTGGTAGGTCTACCCCTAAACGAATACATGGCGAGGGGTGGCCTGCACAGAGCGACAGGTGCACCTACTCTTGCCATCTTGCTGGGCAGACTAGATGGACCATGCTGGTCTTTATCTGCTGTCATTTACTATGTTACTATGTTACCTTTCTTGGGCTCCCTGCCTATGCTGTACATTGCTGACACTGAAATGGTTTCTCTCTCTTGCAAATGTGTGCTAACGCCAGGTTTTCAGTTGCGTTATGATTCAACCCTTCATTTCCCCGCATTAATGTGGAAGGGGCCTCTCCCCGCCCACTCCCCACCCACTGACCCCCTTCTCTCCACCCTCTCTCCACCCTCTGCGGGACTTACCGTGCCCAGGAACGCTAACGTGCATTATGTAACATTAATGCGTGTTAACGTTACGTTAACAGCGTTAACGTTACATAATGCGCCTTAATGTAGCTGCTGCTACATTACCGCAGTTTAGTAAACATACCCCTATATGTTAAAGAGAGCATTGAGTCAAACAAGATAAACTTTTGCAGGACACAAAATAAACTGTAGAATCTCTACAGAAAGAAATTCCATGTAAAAAGGGGACAGGAATGGCAGTGGTGGTCTTTTAGCATCTGTCTGGTCAGATGACAAAATGCTAACAGAAATTAGGAAAGCTAACAAAATTTACAACACGTTAATAAGTAGTGGATTCAATTAGCCCAGTAATGACTGGGCCAATGTCATATCAGGACAGGCTATGAAAATAAAGTTTCTACATGAAATAAATGACTACTTCATGGAGAAGCTAGTTCAGGAACAGACATGAGGGGAACACAGGGTCTGGTATGAGAGGTAACAGTGTTGGAACCAGCTGGCAATAGTGATCACAACATGATCATATTTGATTTAATAAATGGAGAGACGATAGCAAGGAAATCCACTTCACTTGCCTTTAAATTTCAAAAGGAAGGCTATGATAAAATGAGGAAAATGGTTAAGAAAAAACTAAAAGGCGCAACTGCAAAGGTCAAGAGTTACATCAGCTCACGGCGTTATTTAAAACTACTATCTCGGAAGCCCAGATCGGATGTAGTCCATGCTTTAAGAAAGGTGAAAGGAAGGCTAAACAACTGCCAGCATGGCTTAAAGGTGAAGTCAGAGAGTGTATTATATAAAAAAAGACACTTTTCAGAGAATGAAAAAAAGAGCAAAATTTAAAAAATAGGAAATATAAGCAGTGGCCAATCAGATGCAAGGCATTAAAAGGCAAACAAAGAGAATTTGAAAAGAATCTTGCAGTGGAAGCAAAAACTCATAATAAATTATTTTTCAAGTACATTTATAGCAAAAAAACAGTCAAAGAGTCAGATGGACTGTGATGGAGTCTGTAGAGTGTTGCTTGTCCCTCTCCAGAGGGATTATCAATAAGCCCCTGTTAAGAGAGCTTGTACCCCGGAGTTCAAGGCTGGTATGGAGATGTTAAAACCTAGCAGGCTGCAGGAGGGAGGAAGGCCTGTGGAGCCAGGAATCCTTTCAAGGCAAGCTGTACTAAGATAGTAACTTTAACTGGGCAACGAAGGAACTTTAACTGGGCTGGAAGAAGGATCGGGAGATCAACTTTGTGAAGGTATAACAAATTGTGTCTGAATAAAAACAAGTTTTGTTTCCCTGAACTGCTGTCTGTTTGGTGTTTGAAAAGAAAACCCCTTCCCACCACATGCCACACTACCACATGGACCATTCATTGACAGAGGGGCAAAAGGGGCACTAATGGGTATGTTTACTAAACCGTCCTAATGTTACCGGTGCTAGTTGCAGTTAATGTGAAGAATGCCATATAAGGAGTGGGCGTTCCAGTCCTAAGGTAGCAAGAATCTGTATCGCGCGATAGTGGGCGCCGTGGCACGTTAACGCGTGTTAACCCTAAGTACATGCCAGCGCAGTATTAGAAGCTACAACGATGTAGCCCACTGATTACTGCAATGAGTGTGGAGGCAGAGATCATGGGCTCGATCCTGCAGTGGTGTAATCTAAAAAGGCTGTCTGAGGCATTTTCTTTTAATTTATGCCAGGGCCGTATCTGTCCACCGACATTGAATATCCAGGTTGCCCAGATTGCGATATTCAGCTGCTGCCAGGTTAGCTTCTGCAGCGAAAGTCAGGCCGGCCTTTAAAGTGCCTGACTTCCAACACATTGCAATAACCATGAAGTGGCTCAATATCATCGCTGCCCAGATATCATCTGGTTCCACCTCTACAAATCCCTGGTGCTTGCCGGCTTGCGTTAGGACATGCAGCAGCAGCAGCAGCTGTGACTATGTAGAAGTACTAAGCGGTTTAATATCCTGGCCAAGGGGCAGCACGTTAGGAATCATCACAATTAAGATCGAGGCACAATTCTGGATAAAACACTGAAACCCTCCGTTCAGCGTGGAACTGTGGTTGGGAAAGCAAACAGAACGCTATGAGTCATAAGGAAAGGACCGCACCTTGAATACTGTGCATAGTTCCGGTTGCCAGATCTAAAAAAGGATGTAGGGGAATTAGAAAAGATACAGAGAAGAGCCACCAAAATGATAAAGGGGATGGAAGGCTACCCTTATGAGGACAGGCTTAAAAGGTTAGGGCTCTTCAGCTTGGAAAAAAGACAGCTGAGATATGATAGGGGTCTATAGAGTAACGAGAGGAGTAGAATGTGCAAATGTAGGTCGGTCGTTTCCTCTTTCAAAAAGTAGAAAGACTAGGGGACACACAAATGAAGCTGCAATACAGCACATTTAAGACTAATTGGAGAAAATATTTTTTCACTCAGCATGTAATCAAACTCTAGAATTTGTTACCAGAGGATGTGAAAAGCTGTAGTGTGTCTGGGTTTAAAATAAATATGGACAAATTCCTGGAGAAAAAGTCCATAAAACAATATTAAAGTAGACTCAGGAAATCCAGTGCTTACCCTGGGATAGCAGCATGGAATCTGTGTATTTTTTTGGGAACCTGACAGGCCTCTGACCTTGAGTGGCCACTGTTGGAAACAGGATACTGGGCTTGATGGACCTTTGGTCTGATCTATTATGGCATATCTTTGTTCTTATGTTCAGGATGGGGTCAGTGCAGAGAGTGGCTAATAAAATGGGTCAGGGGTCTTTGTCATAATGCATATGGAGAGAGAGAAAGATCTTAAGATGTATATGTGACCCCTACTGTGATTTCTCCTATGGTCATGCTTAGGTCTCTTTAAGATCCTGACATCTTCAACTTCCATCACTTGGGGCCTGGCTGCTGTGACTATTTCAGCTGGAGCTCACCCCCGAGCACAGCAGGTAGATCCTCCTCAAGCTCAGGCAGTTTGAGAGAAATAGGAATTAAACCTGAAGGGGCGGTCATTTCTTTATCTGCTTAAAGAAGCTGCAGGAGTGAAAGAGCCCCGATCCGAGAGAAGAGAGCAGCTCCAGAGATCCTTAGAATTGCAGAAACTAAAAGCAGGCTGTATGTGAAGAGCAATCACCCTTCTCCCTGCCTGACTGCAGCTCTGCAAAGACCAGCTGCAGGATAGTGGGATTCACTGAATGCTAAAAGCTGTCTGCCTATCCCAAACTGGGTGAATCATCTAATTCTTAACGACTGGGAAAGAAACTCTACTGTACTCAGTTAGCATTGTATACTTAGCTACATCTAAAAGCGCAAATTTCTTTTATCTACAGTGGAACTAGTCACTGTGGATTTGATTCTGCTATTAAAATTCAGCGTGTTGCATATGTATGTGTTCTGAGTCTTCTGGCCACCGAGATTCAAAAGCATTGCAAATCTAAAAGCAGCTCTGGCACAGGTCAGTATTGCTGTGCGACGGCACATAACAACAGCAACAAGGGCTTGAGTAAATCAGGCCTGCACAGATAAAGACAAGTCAGATTTGGAAATTAAGGTTACAATTCCACTCTTCATCTCAGCAGCTTTACCCCAGTCCCTCTTATTACTGGACTCGCCTGAGCAGCTGCTTTTCCCAGTGTCTCTCTGCTCTGATCCTGGCTCACACCTGATGTATGGATCTTCCCCTCGTTCAATGCAGAATATAATCTCAGGGGTGAGAGTCGGAGAGCCAATTCCTGGAGTAAACACACTGCATTAGATTTCCCCAAATGATGCCAGATGTGACTCTCCAGAATTCAGGACAGACAAAATTTCCATCATAAAGAATTTGACCACTGTCTATGAACCCAAATAGCAAATCCTGAGTTAAAGTTTATTTATTTATTAGTATTTAGCTCACACATTTTCAGTGGTAGTTCCGGGGCCCTGCATGTTTCAGGAACATTACATTTATTTATTTATTCATATAGGTGATTTTATACCGTCATATCAAAAATCATAGCGGTTTACATAAAACAACTGAATTACATTGAACAAGGTAATAACGACATGTAACTAACAAAGAATCAGAGATATATACATGATTCGAATACCAGAAAACTAGTTACAATTAGGCTGTTCTTGATGGCTCATGTGCCTTCAACAGTCTGCATTTTTGAAGAGTTGATCAGAGCAATATAATGGGGTTGAGAGTAAGCAGAGAAATTGTGCAGTGTAAGGTGCTTGATTCTTCTCAAGGTTATGTCAGGTCAATCAAAACAAATCACTTAAAACCTTTGCACTCATGCGTTTAATCTAGCTCCCACTATGAACGCTGCAATACATTATCGGCCTCATTTCAATAGGCGCGAGAATATCTCTTCTACAATATGCAAGTTCTCCTTCATTACATCCAGAAAATCTGGAATAAGGCAGAACGAATACACGGAGCCTGCTAAACATCCTGTTCAGCCCAGCCAGCCGTTTCAGAGATTAGCTTTAAGCAAGGCAATATGGATTTATTTGTCAACATTAAATTTAGTTAGTTCTTGATTTTTTGCAGCCTGCTGGACGTTTAGAGTTAGGAGCATCTCATTTGATGGTTTTGTTGATATACTGGGCGCCGCACCCCGGGCACACCCCTATGGAAAGCACATGCGAAAGGACTTATGCACATGCTTACAGAACAGGGACCGTCCAAAACATGCGCATAAGTCCCTGAGAATAGGGACTTACATTTCTAGCACCTAACTGTCCGCACTCGCTATATAGAATCAGCCTCATAGTGCTATACGTAGAGCAAAAGGGGCAGGGTGAGGGCGTTCTAGGGGCAGAGCAGCAGATATGTATAGGTTATGGGGGTCATTCTGACCAGTGAATAGTGGGGCTGTACGTCCGCTTTAGACGTACAACGCCCGCTATTCACTGGGACCCTATTCAGAGCTTGCCGGCTCGCCACACATACAGAGGGCTTGTGCAGGGAGCGTTGGATGGTGGCAGGAATCAGAGGTCCAGAGGCGGAGAGTGGGCAGAGCAGCTGCAGAACCCAGACGTACAGGGCTTATTCAGGCCATGGCCCTGTACTTCCACCGGGGGCAGGATAGATGTGGGGCAGCAGTGATTGGGGTGTGCAGATCCCCCAAAGGCATGGAGCAGCTGCAGGAAGGCCCCTGCTGCCCAATCCCGGCCCTGGCTGCCCCCGCCGAGGTTCAGGCGGCAGGGAAAGAAGCTCAGGACCTCCGTCAAGCCTTGTTTGCTCCTGTTCGGCGTCCCGGTGCCATGGCATGGCATGGAATGCCACGTCACCGGACTCCAGCAGGAGGGATGTGCGGTGGAGACGGGCAGGCACTTGGACGGGGCCCGGGGAAGAATACAATGCACGCCAGTCCATCCAAGTACCAGATTCTGCAACCATGGGAACATACACTCCCTATGGTTGCAGAATTCGGGTATATCTCTGCCCTGTAGATTTTCTGCACATCTGGACGGCCTGGATGTGCAAGGTGCAGAATTGGCCTCCACATGTACAGGGGCTGATATTTGGCCCCTATACATATAGATGTCTACATATGCTGCAGAAGATGGAAAACCAATTAGAACTTCAGTCATCTGAGCCAAACATATAATTTATATAAACCCCGATATCCAATATTCTACATGGGCAGCAGACAGTAGAGATGTGCTTGCGTCAGACTGCATGGCCCTGAAGGAGAGGATGATGTGTGGCTGCTGGTGTAGAAAGATCTTCAGCATTGCAGCCTGGGAAGCGTAGGATGGAAGGAACAGAGAAAAGGAAGGAGGGTAGAGGGTACTGTTACCGGGCAGCATGTTGGAGGAGAAGAGGTAGAGGGAATTGCTGTTGGTGAAAGGCTGGATGGGAAAGGAAGGAGGGATGCTGCTGGAAAAGGAGAAGAATGGGGGGGTGCAGAGCAAGTAGGCAGGAGGAGAGAAAGTAGGAATAAGGCGGATATAGGGTTAGAATTGTGGGAGTAAAAGGGAGATGCAGGGGAAGGAGTGGAGGGGGAGAAAAAGGGGGGTGATAGGCAGGAGGGGAGGGAGAGAGATGAAGGTGTTATGCTGTAGGCATTACCTCCTGAGGGATAGTTATACCTCTGCAGGCAAAAATGAGAGTCCTGTATTGGAGCAGCTAACAAAACGTTAAGGGAGGAGGGTGTAAGGCGGGATCAGGCATTTTACTCAAGCCACCCCTCCATTATCACTCAATACGTCATCCCCTGCTACTCATTACCTCCCTCTCAGCTGAACCCCATCCACAACTTTGCCCACTGACCTTAACATGTGTAGGATAGAGAGGTTACTTACCTGCAACGGGTGTTCTCCGTGGATAGCAGGATAAGTCATCCACACCTGGTGACGTCTTCCAGGTGGCGACATAGACGGAAGTGCTCTCCAGAGCTCAGAAGACCTTTTTGAGCATGTGTAGGTGATCCCACATCCCCGGCCCGCCCCTAGCCCAGCCAGTGATTCTCTAGCTCTAATCCTCTGGTTAGGGTGTGAGCCGGTCCAGCCAATCTCATCCAGGGGAGGAAGGTGGGTTCGTGTGGCTGACTTATCCTGCTGTCCATGGAGAACCCCCATTACAGGTGAGTAACTATCTCTTTCTCCATGGACAAGCAGGATGTGTCAGCCACACCTGGTGACTCCCTAGCTATGCCAGAGCACGCTGAGGTGGATGAGGGAGGCAGAGGTGATAACGCATAAAATGACATAGCTCGGAAGTCATGGTGCAAGCCGTTTATTATTCAACAGGCGGAATAATGCTCCAGGGTTCAGGCCTGGAGCAGCAGAGTAGACAAACAATATAGCACAATGTAACAATCTACATAGTGCAATAGGTTCCTGCAAGTGTAACAACCCACAAGTGCAATGTAACAATTCACACAGTGCAATGCAACAATCAACACAGTGCAATGTGGTGCAATAAGGTGCGAGTAAGCAGCTGTAAACAATCAAAAACAGTACAATGGACCTTTAAACCATGCTGGGGGTGGAGCTTTTTCAAGATGGCTGTTGAGCATTTTCTCTGAATCAATGCGGAAACGTAAGGGTAAATTGAGGGCTCTTCCCTCAGAGCCTCAACAACCTTCTGTCGGTCCTATGGACCGTTTCATTACCTTAACTCCGGACCAGAGAGCGGAGGTGCGAGCCGGCTTGCCGGTGAGTGGAAGAGAGACCGCTTCACCGCCGTCGGTTGTGGAAACATCTCTTTCCCCCGTGCAGAGAACTCCGCCGACTTACCCTGCTTCTGTTGGCCCCACGCTGGCAGCTGCAACATCTGCTCCTCCCATGTTGGGGGATGAGTCTGCCGCTCGAGGGAAGCTGCTTGAGGCAGTGGCTTCACAGTCCCCTGTGGATCGCAGGGAGGCGGAGGACGATTCTATCTCGGCGGAACTCCCTGAGCTATCATTTGGGGAACGGAGCTCCCAGGCTGCGTCTTCACCGCTTCCTGTTTTGCCTTTTCGTCTATCCAGACCAAAGACTTTTACGCTCGAATCCATCTGGGACGCTGTAGCTGCTTTGTCTGGAGCAGTTCAATCTCAAACCGCAGCCTTAGCCCAGAGTATCCAGGATAATACCTCACGTATACTTGAGAACGCTGGCAAGATTGAGTCGGTTGTAACTCCCTGTGACTCTCTGGCGAATGTGATATCTGATCATGGAACCCGGTTAGACTCTCTTTGTGATCAATCTTCTGCCTTTATTAAGGACAATGGGATTCTTCGTTATAAGATGGAAATCTTGGAAAATGCTGCTAGAGCCGCTAATTTGCGGGTCTTAAATTTTCCACAATCTCAGAGTGTAACGGCGATTGATATGTTTAAGAAATATCTTCACGAAGTTCTCAAAGTTCCTGTTGAGCTGTTTCCACCGCTGACAAAAGCTTATTATCTTCCTCGAGGCAAAAAAGATGCTGTGGCTCCTTCTGAAGTTTCTAATGTTAATTTTGAAGTTCTCAATGTTTCTAATTTGTTGGAGGATACCGGGGGTGGGGGCTGTGTACCGGCCACTTTGATTGTTCAATGTGCCTTAATCTCTGATAAAGATTGGCTCCTTAAGATGTTCTTTAAAAAGAGGTTGGAGTCCTTTATGGGTTTGAATATTTCTATGTTTCCTGATTCAACTCGGGAAACTCAGAAACGGCGTAAACAGTTTTTACTTTTAAAATCTGGTGTGTTGCAAATGGGAGGGTCCTTCTTCCTCCGATACCCATGTAGATGCCTAGTTGTTTATAAATCTATTCGGTACTATTTTTCTAATCCTACGGATCTTGTAACATTTATTAATGCTAGGATTTCTACTGTTGATGCTATGGGATAATTGTTTTCTGCTCATTGAAGATGTCTGGAGTACCTCACAGTCATATTGAGTTTCTTTTGTTATATATTCTTTTGGGTTTAGACCTTTCTACTCTTGTTTGGTCTTTAGAATCCTCTCCTCCCCTCACTGATGTTGGCCTGTATGGGAATCATAGGTTTATTTTCTTTATGTTACAATTTCTGATTATACTTATGCTCCTGTGTATAATCTCGTTTTCTGAGCAAGATTGTGCTTGATTGTTTTCTTGCTGTTTAATTTGAAATCTATAAATAAATAATAAAATTAAAAAAAAAACAGTACAATGTACTATAACAAGGTGCAAGTCATCTAAAGGATAAGTTGGCCCAAGTAGCCGCTAGTGACATAGCGCATGCAGGGTGAAAACTGCAGGACTCAGTGTGTAGGTTACATGATGGTGTGCAAGTATGCACCCTAGCTCGACAAGGTGCAACCTATAGAGTAACCTATATAGTGCAGAGTTCGGCGGACAGCCGTGTTAGTTGTCTTCCTGCACAACAGGAGCCGACTGATGGGGCTGATCATGTGCATCAGTTCCAGTGGCCGCCACTGTTGCGGTGGCTGCTGATCAGACTGCTCGACTGAAGGAGCTGTCAGACTGCCTTGAGATCCAGGCAGTAGTGTTTTTGGAAGGTGAGCTTTGAGGACCAGGTGGCGGCTTTGCAGATATCGCTGATGGGTACCGAGCGCAGGTTGGTGAAGGAGGTTGCCAGCGCCCTTAGCTGGTGCGCTCCTATCTTCTGGGTGAGCACCCGTCTTGTTGTGGCAAAAAGTGGCGTAGTCAGAAATCCAGAGTGAGAGAGTTCTTTTCGTGACAGGCCTCCCAAGCCTGTTGGGATCAAAGGATACAAAAAGCTGCACCCCTCGTCTTACAGAATGTGCGTAGGGCCCTGACACAGTCAAGGATGTGGAGCCTCCGCTCCTCCAAGGATGAGTGCGGTTCCAGGAAAAAGGTGGGTAGATTAATGGATTGGTTGATATGGACTTCATGTCTGCCATTTGGAGAGGCTTGAAGGATGTCTGCGTTAGCTGCTGCAGGACGGTGTTGAGGTCCTAGGTCGGCACAGGCGGCCAGACCAGGGGCTGGAGGTTCACCAGGCCTTTCATGAACTGCGTCACAATGAGTAGTGTTGCAATGGAGCCTGTGCCAACTCTGTTCCGGTTGTCATGGAGGGACACTATTGCTGATAGGTGGACCTTGATTGATTAAGTTTTCAGGCCAAGCTCGAAGAGGTAGGTGAGGTATTGAAGGACCATAGGCACCGGGCAGGAGACCGGTGTCAATCCCTAGGCGGCGCACCAGATACTGTATTGCTTCCACTTGAGACTGTATGATTAACATAACATAAGAACATAAGATATGTCATACTGGGTTGGACTAAGGTTCATCAAGCACAGTATCCCGTTTCAAACAGTGGCCAATCTAGGTCATAAGTACCTATCAGTTTCCCCAAAAGACACAGGCTCCGCAATGCTTGTACTGGGTCAAGCAGTGATATCCTGGGTCCCTTTTAATAATGGTTTAAGGACCTTTCCTCCAGGAACGTCTCAAAACCTCTTTTAAACCCAGCTACACTAACAGCTTTTACTACATCCTCTGGTAACAAATTCCAAAGTTTGATTACACATTGAGTGAAAAAATATTTTCTCTTATTGGTCTTAAATAGGTTAACCTGTAGCTTCATTGCATGTCCCCTAGTCTATTTATATTTTGATGACGTAAACAATCAATCTACGTTTACCCGTTCCACTACATTAATTAATTTATAGTCCTCTGTCATATCTCCCCTCAGCTGTCTCTTTTCCAGACTGAAGAGCCCTAACCTTTTTAGCCTCTCTTCATAGGAATATCCTCTCTGTGCCGATGTGGAGTCCCTCCATTGGTGCAGTGATGCCCTCAGCTGCTGATTCACTGCACCTCTGTCCAATTGAATCTCTGTGGGCGGAGCTAGTGGGAAGCAAGTTGCTGGTGCCATCTTGGAAGTCATGCCGTCATGCTGGAGAACCGTGGGGGGGCTCAGGGGTTCTGGCTGAGTCCTCAGGGGGTGCAGGAGCTGCAGCGGGGGTCCGCAAAGGCTTGACAGACTTTGAAGAAGATTTGTGAGTGGCTCTCACTGGCCGGCCATGGATGGAGGCCCTGCAGGGCGCATCCCATGCCGGTGAAGACTGCAGCAGCTCAGAAGGCAAGCCAGAAGATCCGGGGGCCGGCTGCTCTCTGTGGGATGCACGGTCTGAGCTGGTCCGTCGGGGGAGGCCAGAAATTCTTGGAAAGCGTGACTTCTTGATTTTCTCGCTCTGGGAGATATTCTGGAGCAGTTGGAACAATTCTCCACCTGATGGTCCGCTCCTAGACATCGGACACAGCGATCATGAGTATCAGTGGAGTTCATTTTCCTCCCACACCGTGGGCACTTCTTGAATCCAGGCTTGGGCATTCTCAATCTTAGTAGGGTATGTTGGAGAGTAGGAGAATCCGTTTTGAGGCAAGGTGGAAGAAAGAAGGCTGGCTAGGAGCGGGCCAGGGAGGTGGGATCACCTGCACATGCTCAGAAAGGTCTTCTGAGCTCTGGAGAGCACTTCCGTCTATGGCGCCGCCCTGTGGACATCACCAGGGGTGGCTGACACATTCTGCTTGTCCATGGAGAAGCAAAGTGATCCCTGCAGCACTCACTCACTTTCTCACCAAATCACACCAGCTGACAATCACACCCATCTTTATAATGACGTCGCAAATCCCTTACCCAGTGAGATCAGGATCTGATAATTCTCCTTCATCACCTCCCTGTAAAGATCCTTCTGCCCGTCATCTAAATACTCCCACTCCTCCTGGGAGAAAGAGATGGCAATGTCGTCAAATGTCACCTGCATCTGAAACACAAACCAGAAACACACTCAGCACCTTCTGCATCACATCCATCAGGAGAATTCCCTGTGCTGAGGCTCAGCAGGGCAGGGAATAGTTTTCTGTGTGTATATAATTCACAGTCACAAAGGATACAAAAGGGCAAAAAATAATGTAGTAATATCCTGTCAGGTTACAAAGCTAGAAAGCTGCTCATTCAACTAGCATTCCAATTATTGAGGAAAAGAAAAAAAAAACATATATATTTTTGTCAGGCTTTGTAAGCAGGTCAAGATATCAAGATTGAGGCATATTCAAATAGTCAAGCCCATTTACTGAGATATTTGAAGTTAAAGTATTAATTATAAAAAAAATGGGCTTGACTATTTGAATATGCCTTAATATATCTTTGCCTGCTTACTAAGCCTGTCAAAAATTTGTTTATTTCCCCCCCCCCCCCCCCATCCTTAGTAACAGGAATGCTCTCTGAATTACCAGAGCAAGGATACAGCAACTGTAAACCAGTACATGGGATGCAAAATCTCCCTCTCTGGGAGTCCTGATCTCTCTCCCTCCCCTCAGGAGGGTCCCAGAGCCTTTCCTCAAGTCTGCTTGGGGTCCTGACTCTGCAGTGACCCAGGTCAGGAAGCTGCAACAGCAATTGAAGAGCAAGACATTGGAGGTAATCTCTACCTGAGCAGAAGCTCTTGCAGGCATTTTCCTCTCTGATTTTGATGTTTGTGGGATTAGAAATGAATCAAGGGGTGGGGTGGGGTGGGGACGATCTTTCTCTGGCTGCCTGAAGGAGCTGAAGGTTTGTCTCTTGCAGTACTCAGAGGCTGTTACAGAACAGGAAGAAAGGAGAACTGAAGATGGACGTAGACTGATGACATCACAATGAGGGGCTGGAGCTGAGTACTGAGTCCCAGGAGCCTACTGAGAGACACACACTCATGCCTTCTCTCCCTGGTTCCATCCCTTTAGTGCTGATTGGTCAGCATGTTTTAGAGGAGGGGAGGAGTTTCCACTTCCTCTGGCAGTGATTGGCCAAAATGTTCCTGACTGTAGTGAGAGGAGGAGTTTGAGGTCCCACTTCTTCCTCCCAGAGGTCTATGCAGGGAAGGAGGTTGCCAGGGCTGGAGCTGGTGCTGTGGAGAGGGGCAGGTGAATGGCTGCAGGGCTTTTTGCTGAGCAGGTAGACTGGCAGGAGGTGGGCAGCGCCAGGCAATGCCATCCAGTCTCCGATACACACATGCTGCATGGGGCAAGCAGAAGAAAAAATGAGCCTGACACTGCTCAATCTAGTCTTTCAGCTCCAGAAAAGACATTTCTGCTCTGTAGCCCCTGAGGCTTTGATCCAACCACATCATAAATGCTGGCTTTACTCTGAAAAGTCTTCAAAAGACTTTTCAGAGTAAAGCCAGCATTTATGATGTGGTTGGATCAAAGCCCTCGGGAAGTCTGACTGCTGATGTAGCTGCGCATGAAATGAGAGTCAGAAGCTGTAAAGATGTCTTACACATTAGAACATGGAACGTACGAAGCATGAACCAAGGGAAGTTGGAGGTGGTCAAGAATGAAATGGAACGTGTACAACTTGATCTGTTGGGTGTCAGCGAACTGAAATGGACTGGCATCGGGCACTTTGCATCAGATGATCACATGGTCTACTATGCTGGAAATGAAAGACAAAGAAGAAATGGTGTTGCATTTATAATAAAGAAAAAACTTGCAAGAACTGTAATGAAATACAATGCAGTCAGCGAACGCTTAATCTCTATTCGTCTACGAGGATTGCCTATCAACACAACTATAATTCAAGTATATGCCCCAACAACAGCTGCAGAAGAGAATGAAATTGAAGAGTTCTATGAACAAGTACAAGCTGAAATTGACAGAACATGCAAACAGGATATCCTGATAGTCATGGGTGACTGGAACGCAAAAGTTAGCAACAAAGAAGAAGGCAAAGTAGTTGGAAAATATGGACTTGGCAACAGAAATGAAGCTGGAGAAAGATTGATAGAATTCTGCAAGACCAATGATCTATTCATCTCAAACACCTTCTTCCAGCAACACAAGTGACGACTGTACACATGGACTTCACCCAATGGATTGTATAAAAATCAAATTGACTACATCTGTGGAAGTCAACAATGGAAAAGCTCTGTAACATCAACAAAGACAAAACCTGGAGCTGACTGTGGTACAGATCATCAACTACTAGTATGCAAACTCAAGCTAAAGTTGAAAAAGAGCAAACCACTCATGAATGCACCAAAATATGACCTTGAGAATATACCACTGGAATTCAAAGACTGCCTGCAAAATCGATTTGCTGCTTTAGATACAAATGACAGAGCTCCAGAAGAGTTATGGAATGACATCAAGAAGGTTGTGCTGGAAGAAAGCGAGAAGTCTCTACAAAAGGTGAAAAAGCAAAAACGGCCAAAATGGATGACGGAAGAAACTCTGAAAATTGCCCAGAAACGCAGAGAAGCTAAAGCCAAAGGAGAAAGAAAGACAATCGCAGAACTCAACAAAGATTTCCAACGTGCAGCAAGACAGGACAAGGAAAAGTACTACAATGACACTTGCAAGGAAATAGAAGCAGAAACTATTAGAGGAAGAACAAGATCGGCTTTCCTAAAGCTGCGAGAGTTAAAGAAAAAGTTCCAGCCTCGAATTGGAATGTTACAAGATGCTCAAGGTTCTATGTTGAATGATGCTGAGAAGATCAAGAAAAGGTGGAAGGAATATACAGAGTTTTTATATGATAAAGATCAAGTGGACCAACAGCCGTTTCAACCTATACCTTATGATCAGGAACCATTGGTGATGAAAGAAGAAGTTGAAGCAGCATTGAAAGCCTTATCAAAGAACAAAGCACCAGGCATTGATAGCATTCCCATAGAAGTATTGCAGCAATCTGATGCAGCTGTTACCATACTTACAAGGCTCTGCCAAGAAATATGGAAGACAACATCATGGCCAACTGACTGGAAAAGATCTGTGCTTATACCAATACTAAAGAAAGGTGATCCAACTGACTGTGGAAATTATCGCACAATCGCTCTGATCCCACATGCCAGCAAGATTCTACTGAAGATTATTCAAAAGAGACTACAGCCATACCTAGAACAAGAACTACCTGAAGTGCAAGCAGGGTTCAGGAAAGGGCGAGGAACGAGAGACATCATTGCGGATGTGAGATGGATCCTTGAAAAGACTAAAGAATACCAAAAGGATATCTATTTGTGCTTTATCGACTATAGCAAGGCTTTTGACTGTGTAAACCATGAGAAACTCTGGGCCACATTAAGAAGCATGGGTATACCAGAACACCTGATCGTTCTCTTGCGTAATCTGTACATTGATCAAGAAGCAACAGTTCGAACGGAACAAGGAGAAACAGAATGGTTTAAAATAAGCAAAGGTGTAAGACAAGGCTGCATACTTTCCCCCTACCTGTTTAATTTATATGCAGAACAAATCATCAGAGAAGCAGGACTGTATGAAGACAACAGAGGTGTGAAGATTGGTGGAAGACTCATCAACAACCTTCGCTATGCTGATGATACCACATTACTGGCTGAAAGCGAAGATGATCTGAAACATTTGCTTCTCACAATCAAAGAACATAGTCTCAAAATGGGCCTGCACCTTAATGTAAAGAAGACAAAGATCATGACAACTGGCATAATCAACAGGTTCATCGTTGAAGGAGAAGAAATTGAAATCGTGAACAACTTTAACCTACTTGGATCAACTATCAATAAAGAAGCAACAAGCAGTCAAGAAATCAGACGACGCATTGCTCTTGGCAGAATGGCTATGAAAGACCTAGATAAGATTCTCAAGAGCAGAGATGTCTCTCTCCATACAAAGATTCGACTTGTTCAAGCCATGGTATTTTCAATAGTAATATCTGAGGTTGCGCTCAAAAATAACAAATTAATGCTTAAATATGCATCTCAGCTATTTAAGGGTTTTCTTATCATATCTTCAGATTTCCAAAGGTCTCAGTTTCTAGCCAGCCGGGCTAATAACTTTTCCACAGCTGTAGCTGATAGTCACATCAATGACCTTTTTTATGGAAATCAATTTATTAGAACAGTCCCGCACTACTAAAAGTGATAATATCGATCTTTAAGGCTTGGTATCTTAGAGCGTGTATATCAAAATCACTCATGTATTCCAAAAAATGGCACTTAACTGGCACTTAGCTGTTGTAATCCAAGCTCTCAGAAATATTGCATAGATTGGAGTCTGTATGCTAATTCCACTGAGTTCCACTGGGTTCCCGACGCTCTCATAGGGGTCCCACTGCGGCGTTTCACGGCCTGTGGTTTCATCAGGAGAACCTCATTACCCTAAGTTCATGCTGAGAAAACAATACGTGACATTTAAAAACATTAAACACAAACTGACTTGTTCGTCAAAATACATCCTTTTATATGAACCTTTGCCTTCAGTACTCACTACAAAACGATGCTGCCGACCTTTCGTGTCTTCCTATGTTCTGTCTCTTTTCTTGTTTGACCAGGTGTTAGAAAAGCGCCGCGCATGCGGGATCCACAGGTTTGCAACTTTTTATAGCAGTCTGAATAATCAGTGAAGTATTCATCTGAATCGGTCATCAATTAAGTATGTAAAACGCTGGATACCTACTAGTTTCATTCAAATGTGATGCCGCCAGCTGAAAATGCTGTATGCTGATGCTATGCAACTAGTGAACATTCTCACAATGATGCAGCCGTATAATCATATACAATTCGTCCATTCTATGGACATATTCAACCCCGTTGGAATGACAGTATTCAATTTGAATATCCATTGTTGCTCTTTATATAGCAGTGTTTGCTCTAGCGTTCGCCCCCTAGTGCCCTGTAGCACCTGCTCAATTACCAAACATTTAAATTGATCGAACGTGTGCTGGTGCTCCAAACTATGTGCAACTATGGGGGCCTCAAGTCTCTCACATTTCAATCGACTTCTATGTTCTCTTAAACGTATCCTTAACTGTCGTGTTGTTTTCCCAATGTACCAAAGGTTGCACGGGCACTGCATACCATAGACTACTGCTTGTGACTCGCAATTTGTACTTGTGCGAAGTGCATATTTTAGTTGATCATATTCAAAATACTTTGTTTCAATCATAACTGCACATACATCACAATGGCCACATTTATTGTGGCCACCCTCGATCGTCACTAGCTGCTTTGGAAGAGGGGTAGATCTGCTCAGTCTATCTTTAAGTGTGCGGCCCCGCCGCCAAACACATCTAATTCGTTTATTAATTAGTTCGGGGCTCGCGTGGAGAACCTTACTATGGCTGGTTACAATTTTTTGAATTGAATTACTTAATGGTGAATAACAGGTAATTAGATTAAGTACAAACTGCGAGTCACAAGCAGTAGTCTATGGTATGCAGTGCCCGTGCAACCTTTGGTACATTGGGAAAACAACACGACAGTTAAGGATACGTTTAAGAGAACATAGAAGTCGATTGAAATGTGAGAGACTTGAGGCCCCCATAGTTGCACATAGTTTGGAGCACCAGCACACGTTCGATCAATTTAAATGTTTGGTAATTGAGCAGGTGCTACAGGGCACTAGGGGGCGAACGCTAGAGCAAACACTGCTATATAAAGAGCAACAATGGATATTCAAATTGAATACTGTCATTCCAACGGGGTTGAATATGTCCATAGAATGGACGAATTGTATATGATTATACGGCTGCATCATTGTGAGAATGTTCACTAGTTGCATAGCATCAGCATACAGCATTTTCAGCTGGCGGCATCACATTTGAATGAAACTAGTAGGTATCCAGCGTTTTACATACTTAATTGATGACCGATTCAGATGAATACTTCACTGATTATTCAGACTGCTATAAAAAGTTGCAAACCTGTGGATCCCGCATGCGCGGCGCTTTTCTAACACCTGGTCAAACAAGAAAAGAGACAGAACATAGGAAGACACGAAAGGTCGGCAGCATCGCTTTGTAGTGAGTACTGAAGGCAAAGGTTCATATAAAAGGATGTATTTTGACGAACAAGTCAGTTTGTGTTTAATGTTTTTAAATGTCACGTATTGTTTTCTCAGCATGAACTTAGGGTAATGAGGTTCTCCTGATGAAACCACAGGCCGTGAAACGCCGCAGTGGGACCCCTATGAGAGCGTTGGGAACCCAGTGGAACTCAGTGGAATTAGCATACAGACTCCAATCTATGCAATATTTCTGAGAGCTTGGATTACAACAGCTAAGTGCCAGTTAAGTGCCATTTTTTGGAATATATGAGTGATTTTGATATACACGCTCTAAGATACCAAGCCTTAAAGATCGATATTATCACTTTTAGTAGTGCGGGACTGTTCTAATAAATTGATTTCCATAAAAAAGGTCATTGATGTGACTATCAGCTACAGCTGTGGAAAATTTATTAGCCCGGCTGGCTAGAAACTGAGACCTTTGGAAATCTGAAGATATGATAAGAAAACCCTTAAATAGCTGAGATGCATATTTAAGCATTAATTTGTTATTTTTGAGCGCAACCTCAGATATTACTATTAGCTCGCTCAGTTAGAGACCTTGGATTATGGTATTTTCAATAACATCATATGGATGTGAAAGCTGGACAGTGAAAAAAACAGACAGGAAGAAAATTGATGCCTTTGAATTATGGTGCTGGCGGCGAATACTGTGTATACCATGGACTGCCCGAAGAACAAACCAGTTGGTACTAGAGGAGATTAAACCTAAGCTTTCTTTAGAAGCTCAGATGACAAGACTTCGACTTTCATACTTCGGACACATCATGCGAAGAGAGAGATCATTAGAGAAAGACATCATGCTTGGCAAGATAGAAGGTCAACGCAAAAGAGGAAGGCCAGCAATGAGATGGATCGCTACAATAACAGCAGCTACGGGTACCAGTCTGTCGTCAATGAGCCGCCTGACTGAAGACCGAACACAATTTAGGATAGCTATCCAGAGGGTCGCCATGAGTCGACTCCGACTCGACGGCACTTAACAACAACAGCCCCTGAGGCTCATCTTCCTGGATGCCATCATTTGCCTCAGGAAGCCAGCATCAGACGTTGGAAGGGCAGAAGCAAACAGCCCTGTGTTTTAACCATTTAGCAAGTCTACAACTGGCTAAAATGCTTTGAATACCTGCTCCTATAATTTTATAAAATAAACATGTAAATCATTACTGCCTGCCAGTGTTTGATGGAATATCTGGTCCCTCCTCTGTAATTTTTTCTTCTTACTGACTGTTACCACCAGTCAGATCCAACAGGAGGGGGGGGGAGGGGAGGGGTGGGCGGGCGTATTTTGGAAGGGAGGACCAGTGGTTGGAGGTGCCAGAGGGAGGTTTTAGAGGAGGGGGTTCAGCTGAGGGGGGTTAAAGAGGGCCTGATCAGCTCAGAAGGGTGGAATGAGTGGGAGGATAAGTTGGAGGCAGGTTTTGCTTAGAGAAATCGGATGTAAGGAAAGATCAGCTGCAGAGGGGATTGGCTGTGATGGTGACATAAGAGGTCCCGAAAGGACTCTTACAAGTTCATTGCTACAGTGGGCTAGAACAAACAATAAAAAAGCACAATCTGCCTTGCAAAGGTAAAGTTTTTATTATATTCCTCCTGGAGGAAGTACAGACTTTTGATACCTTTTCTAAGCCAGGAACATACATAAGGAGTAAGGGAGTGAAAGGGGAGGGAAAACATCCCAAAGTTTTCCCATGGTCACAATTCAGGTCTGTTTGCTTTTTAGCTAAAATGCATTAGGCTCTGTGTCTCTTTCTATGTATCAATATATGTTTCTCACAGCATAATTACTTCCTAAGGGCTAAGAGCAGAATTTCTCCCACAACACTAATATATTCATGTTGGAACTTCTAGAAGCAGACTATTAAAACGACTGCTTATTCTAAACAATACCATACCTAGCCCTGTGCAAGCAGTGCAGCCACACAGGGCGCAAAGGCTTAAGGGGCGCATTCGGCTGCCTGCTGTTGCCCTGCCATTGACACTTATTCTTCTCTCAGCAGTGGCAGGGTAACAGCAGGCAGCCGAATGCGCCCCTTAAGCCTTTTCACGGCACTTTAAGCAGGTCTGGACCCTCCCTCCTCTGACGCGATATCAGCGCAGGGAGGGCAGATCAGCTTAAAGTGCCGGCGACTTGCATATCGGGCGCGCCTCCCCTCTCTCACCTCCGTCCTGCCACTTTCTGCTCTTGCCCTGCTGCCGGCGGTGCTGTGGACAAAACAGAGGGCGGCAGCAGCAAGGTAAGAGCAGAAAGTGGCTGGATGGACGTCTGATTGGGGGAAGGTGACGCATTTCCAATGTGCAAGTCCCACAGGGCGAGATTCTGGCTCGGTACGGCCCTGATTCTAAATGACAACGCTCTACGTGTGTCCTAGTTCGTATTAGTAAAATAAACTTTTAAGACAGAAAGGAAAAAGAGGGGAAAGAGAGAAAAGCAGGATGAGGGGAAATATGGGGAGTCCTGCTGAAGGTCCAATCTGCTGTCACACTGAATATTGGGTCCAAAATGTTTTAAAAGTATAAAAATAAAGAACAATTAAAATCTTCCTGTACCATTTTTCCTTGTACAAGCAAAATCAGTAAATGTACTATATACTCTTATGTTTCGATGTGTTTTTGGCTCCAGAAGGTTTATGTCATTGGACATTGGGCAGTGGCCTAGTGGCTCAGAGCTGCGCTGAGGGACTGATGTAATAAAGTGCGAGAGGCTAATACACAGCTCACGGCAGCTTCTGTGCAGAGTTTGAACATAAGAGTTCTACAGACACGAAAACTCTGTGTAAATAAATGTATTGACATTAGCTTGCTGTGCATTTAAATCCAGTGCTGATGAAGGTATTAGCTGTTACTTCCAAATGCAAAGAGGTGCGCACAGAACCCAAGGGCTTAAAACATGGTTTTCTAATACTGGGAATTTAGCTTGTGGTCTGAGGAGGAATGAAAAGTTACCTCGTTGTTAAGTGACTAGTTTTGGGGAAGGTTTTGTGCCAGTTTCTTTGCTCGCACTAGCCACAACTTTTATTTTTTCTTGTTTTACCCCCTCTAGTGGCTGCAGGTTAGAATAAGAGCTGGAGAAAAATAAAAAAGCTGAGACGAAAGAGACCAGGACAGTGAGATAGGAGAGAGGAGGATTGGGCAGCCTGGCTTGAGATATCATCAAGAGATCAAACAGGCAGTGCATATTTCAACCAAGGACAACACTGCTGAGTGTACTGGAGATGCAGGCGATGCTGCTGGGAGTAGGCATGTGCATTTCAGACTCATTTGGATGCCTAAAAATTCAGCGTTCACACAAATGATTGTGTGCACATACACCTACAATTAATGTACGCACAATTGATTTGTGCATAGTAGGTGTGCAATTACGATGAATATAAATAAATCCCCTTCAGTTTGTGTTTGATTAAAACAGAGGGTTTTAGGTCCTGTACATGCCTAGCTGGGAGGCACAGAGTAAAAAATTAGATTATGCATTGACCTTGGCAGCTCACCAGGAACCTGCAAGTTCGAAGCTGCACTGCAGTAGCAGTGAGGAAAAAGGGCCGGAGGCAACAGATGCATATGTCCAGGATATCAAACCATGAGCAGGAAGAGTCACTGCTGGGGCCGGAGAGGTGAATCGACAGGGCCATGGCACATTGAGCAGCTGTTGCTTAGGACAGTATGAGTGGGGCAGAGGTTGCGGAAACAGTCAGGGCCTTGAACAAGATCCCACTGCTCTAAGAATGGAAATGGGGACAATGGTGGTTGCAAAGGGCGTCAGGTCACCATAGGAGACTTGAGGCTGTTGGAACCAGGATCAAGAGCCTTGGGCAAACCCTGTTGGGTGGCTTTGGGCATAAAGGGGCAGCAGTGATGTCATGAGGTCTCATGTGGGGCAATGGAAGACAGAGGGAACGGTGCACAAAGTAAAACATCCCTGGGGAAATTGGAAAGACAGTGCAGCATGAAAAGGAGTCCCTCTGTCAGACCTCTGCCTCTATGCAGCAGGCAATCAGATGACTGACTGGAATTTAATGGCTGTCTCCAGGCAGGGGCAAAATGAGAATTAAACTAAGCAGTTGGATGTTCTGGACAGAACAGAGATGTATTAAAGGGACTGCTAGATTTTAAAGAGAAATTTTAAGGAAAAAATGATTTAAAAGTGAATTTTCACAGCAGCCAACAATAAAGTTCTTTCACAGGTGTGAAACCTCATGCAGGTTCTGTCATTTAAGGAGTAACTTGTTTGTGTGACTGGAAAAGTGAATAGGACTTTGGTAATAATCATGAGGTGATAATGTTATAGCAAACGCTGTGAAAAGCTCTTATTCAATCACTCACCCACAGAAGGAAAACTCACAGACAGGCTGGAATGCAAACAGGAACTTTTAATGTGCGCACAGGCCCAGATAGAGAAACCAGCAATCTCCACAAAAATCTGAGCCACGAGGGATGTCCTACAATACCTTATATACTGTACATTTTCAAACTCATTCTACAATCCCATTTGTCTCAGATATTTCCTGTCCACCAATCAGCAGCCCCTGGGGAAGGTACCTGGGTGACCTGTCCAAACCGGTGTGCTCTGGTCTGCTGATTTCTGGGCAAGGGGATATTGTGCTCAGACCTGAAGTGGGGGAAGGGTGTCTACTGAAATGTTTATGTCTTCTCTTAGCAGGCTGATTACTTTATGTAAGAGCCTCATGGCTTGGGGGGAAGGGTCAGGCTGATCACTTGTGTAAGAGCCTCATGGCTGCCTCACTCCCCCCTTTTAAGTGAGACCTCAACCGCTAGAGGCAGTTGAGGGCTGTATTACTGGAGGCAAGCCGCAGAGGGGTGTATTGGGTAAGGGCCATGACAGTGGTAACCGCCTTGCGTTCTACCAGGGTATCAAGGGTGGTGGTAATGAAGCGGTAAAGAATGGGGATACAACATGGCAGAATGGCACATAGCAGTAAATAAAAAGAACCCCTACCACTGGGATTTTTAGTCCCCCTAGCCAACTGAACCACTTCATAAACCACCCAGGACCCATGGACGGGTCAGTAATATGATTAACTAGATCACTTAGATCTTGGATAGAGTGTTCAATGGAAACACTTGCATCAGTGAGTTTAAAACAACACATACCCTATACCCTCTATAGCAACTCCTGCACAAAAGTTTTTGTTCTGTGTGCAAAAGTTGCTGTTCTGACTGTAAAAGGTTGCAGGGCCTGCAGAGGCCTCTTTCCTTTGGGACAAAGGAGGGCCGTGTGCAAAAGGTCTGCAGAGGCCTCTTTCCTTTGGGGCAAAAGCTCTTTCCCTGGGATCCACCCTTATCAGCATATTAATGGCTTTTATTCTTGCTAGTGTTGAGTCATTCTGGCTGCACCCTGCCATTCCCTTTGCTTCATTAATCACTGGCACTGTAGTCTTCAGGGCATATGAGTGCTTTGTATCACCAGCTTTGTTTGGCCTGTTTAACTTGTCCAGGCTTGCCCAGCTTGTTCAGGCCTGTTCAATCTGTTCAGGCCTGGGCTGTCTTTTCTTAGCTGGGTCCATTTTCTGTGCACTTCTGTTCAGAGTATGGTTCCCCCTGGCTTTACTCTTGTTGTGCTGGGCTCTGGGTACTCATTTTCTTAGCCCACAAGCTTTTTTTGTGCCATCATAATGTATTACAGCCTCAGGCAAGGATGCAGCCATACTAGACATACCTATCAGCCAATTTCCCTTCATTCCCAATTTTTCTTTTTCTTTTCTTGTGAATGGGGTAAAGGTAATCCCACTAAGGGCAATGGACAAGCAACCATTTGAGACAAATAGGGGTCATCAGAAAAGCAGCTTCTGGTACTGTTCCCTAGAGACAACATACATTGTAACATCATTTTCTTGCAGCTGGTCAATAATATTGAAAATACATAACATGAAAGTATGTCAAAAGCAGCAGTGCTTAATAATGTGATAAAGAAAGCTCTGAGAATAGTACAGCAAAAACTTGAGCTGGTGTGGGTATTGCAGTTGCTGAAGCCGAAATGGCTTGTGGATTTCAGTTACTTTCTAAGAAAACAATATTAAAAGGATAACAATACAATCATTCACAGAAGCCCCCAAAACACCCCAGTCAGTCCAATAGTTCTTTTTCCTGCCTCTCAGCAGTTCCCCAGGACCTCACAGTGTGCTCCACCCCTCTCTGAAGTTTAAGTTCTGTTTCTCTCAAAATTTGAACCTCCCATTCTCATAGGCAGACATCCCGGCCCTTTTTCAATGTGACACACCGATCCAGATAGGGACTCCTTCACACATTTTAGCGGTGGGTAGTTCTGAGTTCTTGGGATGGTCTGTTCCATCTGGACTCTGGCCAATTCTCTCTGCTGGACTCTCTGGATTGCAATTGGTGACATGGCTCCAGGCCTTATTCAGAAAAGCAGCACCAATATTGAATGAAAAAAAAAACTAAATATGCTGGATTAGATTTCACAATGATACAAACTTAATTTCATCCATATTTACTTAAGATCATAACTATCTCATATGGTATCAATTATGTCTCTCAGTTTGATAAACTCTTTGTCTCTCTGTCTCTTACCACTGGAGATTCCTTTGCAGGTAAGAACTATTCCATTTCTCACAGTGCTATAATATACTGTACTCCTGAAACTGAAAACCCTCAAAACAAGGTACACTTTTTCTCTGGACACCAATGCGTCTATGATGTTACTGTTCTGTTCATCATTTGTCAGCACAGTGCTTAACACGGCAAAGTAATTACCTTGAATCCTACAGTTCAAAACAAGCATGAAACTGATAAAGGTTGGTGGATACCTGGAATGTAATATCATTGTAGTATCAGAAAAATGAATACAGTTGATCAAGGCAGTTTAATGTACCAAGCAGGAAAGAATGCAATCATCAAAACAGCATTTACTGTCTGCAGAATAAAATGTCAAAGATGGCATATCATGCAGAAGTATTACTTGTTTAATTTTGTATGTGCAGTCAAAACCAAATATATGTACCAGGGATAAAATTCAGGCTTTAAAAAGACAAGAAAAAAAAATCTTAATTTCTTCATAATCTTATAAGGATTTTCTTCAGCCTTTGTTTGCTTCCAGCAGACATTTGAGGATGCTCAAAGGAGGCACCCCCCATGGTTCTAGAAGCTCAAAACTCTACAATTAAAATTGATGACAAGAGGATTGTTTGCAGGCTAGGTGTGGCTAGGTGAATTGGGGTTCTTTGTCCTCTAGGAGAAAGACTCCTAGGTGATTTTTTTTTCTTTTGTCTTCTCTAATGGGCCTCCATTCATCTGCTAGAAGAAGGAACTCCTCCCAGTATCTTTCTATAGCTATGCAAACTATCTCAGCAGTTTCAACCACCCCTTACTCACTGCTGAAAGGTGTGATCAAAAATTTGGTTCTTTGACTATTGACTATGCATGAAACATAGTAATGAAACTGGACATGCATTGAATAAAGCAATTGTCTTCCTTCACTCTCTAATGGGCCTCCATTCATCTGCTAGAAGAAGGAACTCCTCCCAGTCAATGTTCCCTCTAATCTTCTGTAGGCTGTGTGCGCATAAAATATCAGCTGTGCAGCTTTTGAAGGAAGATTAAATGTTTGTGCGCCACATGACGACACTCGGAGTTATATACTTTAAAATATGACTACATGTCAGAATACAGTATGTACACCACATTAATTGCACTAGAAAATATTGTAGAACTTGTGAAAACCGTAAATACACAACAACTTTTAAATTTTAAGACATCTGTGTTTTCTATCAGAATCAGAACCAAAATTTTTGTGCGCTCTGTTGTAAAGTATGTGCGCTCGCTCGGTGAGGTGTGTGCGCGCGCACACGCGCACAGCTTAGAGGGAACAGTGCTCCCAGTATCTTTCTATAGCTATGCAAACTATCTCAGCAGTTCCAACCACCCCTTACTCACTGCTGAGAGGTGTGATAAAAAAACCTGGCTCCCTGACTATTGACTATGCATGAAACATAGCAATGAAACTGGATATGCATTAAATAAAGCAATTGTCTTCCTTCACTGCTATACCAGTACTACAGTCTACATACAGCAACCCCCCCCCCCCCCTTTCTAAACTGTCCCTTTCCCTGCAATCAGTAGACCTGGTGTTTTTCACTGTTTGGGGACACAGGGGCAATTTGTTAATAACTTCACCTTTTACTGATAGAGTATCAAAATCAATCCTGAAATATAAAGACCTAATGTCTGGACAAAAACTTTCTTTCCCTAATCTTTCCCTAATGTCACAACTAAACACAGAGACACTCTAACAAACACAGAGACACTAACAGTTTCTACATAACAGCACATTAACTATATGGGCCAGCCATGAATCTATATAGGGGAGCTGGTCCGGATACTCTTTCACTACAATTTAGCCTCCGGACCCCATGCTCTAATCACAATTTGCAAAATCACAATTTACAGTGCAAATCTTCTAATCTCAATTCTAGGAATGCAATGTTCAGTGTAAATTTTCTAATCTCACTTCTGGGAATACAATATACAATATAATCCAGGTAACAGGCAGAGTTTGGTTGCACAAAACACACAGGACCACAAAGGGAAAAAGAAAGAGGGAAAACAGAAAACAGAGACGTCTCAGCAGCGAATACTCATACACTCTCTTTCCTCAGTAGCAGCTGTTACAAATATACATTACACACACACTCTCTAGCTGTACCATAGGATTTAACTTTGTGATAAGGAAGCTTATCATAGCTCAGGAAGGAGCTATAGAAAAGGTGAAGTGACTCTGAACAAGCAACCTGTCAGTTCTGGTAGAAATAAGAAAACAGAATGTTCCCATAAAAGACTACCAGTCCCAGAATGCACCAGGTTTCCAACAGCCATTAGAGGAGCTGAAGTGGGGAAACGTGTGTTCAATCAGGAGGGCTATGAGGTAATCTCTAAGCACTCATCTCAAAGGGCAGGGCCTGATTCAGCACAGCTGCGCTGTATTAGGGAGGAGCACTCATCTAAGCAGAATAAAAGTAGAGTTTATTCTACAGATGACCATCTTCATGATCACCTTGGATATCCAGAGAAAGATCATCAGTTTCATCTGAAGGATCATCAGAAGCAGAAGCCAAACTGGACGGACAGAGAGGGAAAGAGACCCTCTGGAAGAAAGAGGAGAAAAGCCTTTGAGAGGTCTAGAAGAGTCCAGAGCAGTACGTATACTGGGAGGTATTCCAAGGGACAGCATACACCATTGGACTGGGGAAAGCAAGAGGAATGGTGCTGCAGAGCTAGGAATCACCAGAGGCTACCTGTGAGGGAGACGGCTGCACGTGGAAGGGACCCTAGGACCCGTGCCAGAAGGTATGTGAAGAGAGATCCAGTGTCCAGGGATCTGGATTGGAAGGCTGGACATAAGAACTGGACTACATACTGGCCAGGCTATATAGAGAGGAACTCTAACAGCAATGGAAGCTCAGGTATGAACACTGATCTATGCCCTAGCTATAACCTTGAAAGACAGCAGGGAAACAAGTATTCTCCTGAAAGTGCTCCAGGGAGAGATTCATCTGTGCCAATCCATGATATTGAACCCATGCTTGTTGATGAAGGGGGAATAATAGCAGATGAAGATACTGTTTATATGGACTGTTCTCTGTCCAAACTCCGTTGGTAACTTTCTGTTATAAAGTACAGCAACCATCACAAAGAAATATAAACTTGTTCTTTAATCTACTCAGAAAAGCTCCTGAAGCAGGATTTGACCCACACAGTAGGAAGCAAGCCAGCTAAGGGGTTTCAGCTGGATAACTGCTAGCAATTAAGCCTTACCTAATTGCTTGTGAGCTAGGAGAGAATCACTTCTGAACCTATGTAAGAAGTTATCAGAAGTTAACCTAAAAAGAACAGTTTTTTCTTTCTTTGTGGCTTTTCGTTTGTTAGATATATGCTAAGAAAACATTAGCTAATTGCCTGACAAGTTTAAAGGTTGTTTTCCTGATTTTGATTTTGACTTTGTTTTTCCAAGTTAAACACTAGAAGCAAGTAACCTGATTTATGTGCTACCAAGCATATCTGTGTTGGGAGAAATAACCCCATAAATAAATTTCTTATTGGCTTTATCACTTGAGCACAACTAAATTATTGTCAGCAGCTGTGTCTGGTGTGAATGAACTACATTGCCCACAATACCTTGCAAATCATATAGATATATGCACTTGCCAAGACTGTGAAGATTCTCACCCAGGCAGCCGTCTGACAACTTTTACCATGTGGATAATAGTAATATGAGAAATATAGCTAGCTATTTTTCTAATGTCCACTAGATGGAGCTCCAGGATCACTAGCACAAAAGGAACCCCCAATACTAAAAGCACATGGCAACACAAAAAAGCCCCCAACACTATAGGAGCACATGGGGCAAAGGCTCTAAATAAATCGCCCCGATCATCGGAGAATTGCGATCAGTGCAATTATTCTTGAAAGGCACACTTAAGGGGGTTAAGTACTAATATTTTAGGCAATTTTTAATAGCTTTGGCAGCGCTGCACTTTAAATACCTTTAAGGGGCCCGAGGTGGCAAAGTTAAATTTATACTGCAGTCATTTACTGGCGCTCGCAAGCAAGCGCCCCCCCCCCCATTCCTACCAGATTTCAACCAGATTTACCAGATACCAGATACAGACAGGACGAGCAATGGTTTCAGAGCCCCCCCAGGACCCCTACTCGGAATGCTCGCTGCGGGTGATCGGGCCGCGACAGGTTCACAGAATTTTACAAGGATTTCCAGATACAGAAACAGAGGACTACCCAAAACAGTAAAACAGTAAAGTAGTAGTACTCACCCGAACTTCTGATCAGACAGAGAGTTTGGATGCCAGTCTATCCAGCCGGTTTTCAATCGGGCGGTCAGCCACAGGGACCGACTGACCAGACAAATCAAGGTGTCCTTCCGGAGCACAAAGTGGCCCGGGGCGCCAAGGACCGTTAATCACCTGGAGGGGCCGGTCCCTGACTGGTGGAGGCCTGATCCTGCAAAAAGCAGTAGTCTTTCCACCGTGGGTGTGATGAGAGAGGCTTTTTTAAATTTAATTTAAAAAGGTCCCACCTGGGGGTGCCAAAATGTTATAGCAAACGCTGTGAAAAGCTCTTATTCAATCACTCACCCACAGAAGGAAAACTCACAGACAGGCTGGAATGCAAACAGGAACTTTTAATGTGCGCACAGGCCCAGATAGAGAAACCAGCAATCTCCACAAAAATCTGAGCCACGAGGGATGTCCTACTGTGGCAGGAAACAAAAAGATAAGCTCTTATTCTATCACTCACCCGCAGAAAGAAGACTCACAGACAGGCTGGAATGCAATCAGGATCTTTAATGTGCACACAGGCCAGACAGAGATACCAGCAACCTCCATAAGAGTCTGAGCCCCGAGGGACGTCCTACAAAGCTTTATATACAGTATAGTTTCAAACTCATTCTGCAATCCCATTTGCCACAGGTATTTCCTGCCCACCAATCAGTAGCCCCTGGGGAAGGTACCTGGGTGACCTGTCCAAACCGGTGTGCTCTGGTCTGTTGATTTCTGGGCTAGGGGCTATTGTGCTCAGACCTGAAGTGGGGGAAGGGTGTCTACTGAAATAGCAGGCTGATCACTTGTAAGGGCTACCTACAGCTAAACCTCTTGGCTGCCTCATTCCCCCCTTTTTAAGTGGGACCTCAACCGCTAGAGGCGGTAGAGGGCTGTATTACTGGAGGCATGCCGCAGAGGGGTGTATTGGGTCAGGGCCATAACAGTGGTAGCAGCCTTGCGTTCTACCAGGGTGTCGAGGGTGGTGGTAATGGAGCGGTGGAGGATGGGGATACAACATGGTATGAGGGCACATACTAAGAAGAGAAGGAAAACTCCTATAGCTAGGGTTTTAAGGCCCCCAACCAACCAAACAATTTGGAGAACCACCCCGTCCCCAGTCCCATGGACGGGTCTGAGATTTGTTTCGCCAAGTCACGTAGGTCTTGGATTGAGCGCTCAATGGACACACTTTCATCTGTGAGGTTAAAACAACACATTCCTTCGAATTCCTCACACCCATGGTTGAGGCGTAACAGCAGGAAATCTATGGTCATTCTATTTTGTAGAATCGCTGTACGTAGGCTGGACAGCTCATAATTTATGGAAGCTAGTATGGTTGAGGTGAGGTTAATGGTCTTGGCTAGGGAGCAAGCGAGTCGGCTTACCTCCAGGGAGTTGTGTAGGGCCAATCCAGGTGTCCCAAGGATTGACACTGACAGCCCAAGAACTGTCTCATCACTGTAAGGCTCCACGATTGAGTTACAGGTCGAGGGCATGGGGGCAGAGCGGGGATAACTGGGGGGCCGGACGAAGGCAGCAGTTGTAAGCCTAGCAAAAGTGCACGGACCACCAGTGGCATTTGCAGGGACGTAAGTGTACGTCATTTTGCCACATACTAAAAACCAGCCTAAGGGAAGATACATTTCTGAGTGTGAATAGGATACATTTGTAACAGAGCTGCATGATAACACAGTATTTGATACATTGTTTCCTCCCCTCTTGGCATTGACAAAAAAGAAACAATCAGTAGCATTTAGAGTGGAAACTACCTGTAAGGAAAAGGGCACCTGGTTGAAAAGTGTAGAAGTCGGTCGGGTAACCCCAATATGGTAGAAATATATTCCAGGTTGTTTACAGTTTAAATTAGCAAGCATAGTGAAGTTCTGCATCTCACACAAACTAGACGGTACAGCAATAAGAGAGGTTTGTAGAGAGTTTCGTATACAAAAGTTTGTCATGTTCAGAGCAGTTTGGGCGAGTAATACTGCTGTGTTAGTAGTCTCTGCACTTGTTGGAAAACGGGCCCATGTCAGGGAAACGAGTAAGGCTAGGGCACCGCTTCTCATTCTGCTCCTGGTTCTGGAAAAGGGGGTCTCGTAGATCAGTCTCTCCGGGGGTCTCGTCGGCAGTCTGTTAGAGCCCTTTACTGGGCAGAAAGGTCCCTCTTCAGTTTCAAACGCAGGGGTTGATCTGGAATCGGGACTGCGGTCCAGGCTGGAACAACTTCTGGTGCAGCGGCCTTGACACGAGAGTGATGGATCCACGGAGCGACTTCAGCCACTTTAACAGCCGTGGGGGTGGTCAGCAGAACAGTATATGGGCCTCGCCACTGGGGGGTCAATGGATCTTTCTTCCACTCCTTGACCCACACTTGGGAACCAGGCTGGTGCGTATGGAGCGCTTCAGTCAGGTTGATGGGCAGTCGCTCCTGGATCCACTGGTGCAATTTCTGCAATACAGAACTGAGAGCCGACAGTTCCTGCCGGGTTATTTCTGAACCTATCTGCACTAAATCTCCATGGACGCCCTGTATGAGGGGTGCAGGGCGTCCATACACAGCTTCAAAGGGGGAAACACCGATACCCTTTCGTGGGGCTGACCGTATGCGGAGCAGAGCTATAGGGAGCAATTGGGGCCACTTCAGTGAGGTTTCCTGACACAATTTTGCTAACTGGCTCTTTATGGTGCGATTCATGCGTTCTACTTTCCCTGAGCTCTGCGGGCGGTAAGCTGTGTGTAGCTTCCAATCGATCTGTAAGGCTTTTACTACCTGCTGTATCACTTGGGCCACAAATGCAGGTCCATTATCAGATCCCACTACTACTGGAAGCCCAAATCGGGGGATGATTTCATGCAGCAACACCTTAGTCACTTCTCTGGCTTTTTCTGTGCGGACTGGGAAGGCCTCCACCCACCCCGTGAAGGTACAGACCAATACCAGCAGATACCGGTACCCATTTGCTCGGGGCATTTCTGAAAAGTCAACTTGGATGTTTCCCATAGGGGTGACCCCATAAGACTGGACCCCTGGGGGTTGGCTTGGGCCTTGACGGGCATTGTTTTTAGCACATGTGGTGCATTGTCTAGCAAATTGCAGCTGTCAGCGAGGATAAGCAAGAAATGAAGAAATATGGGCGGAGGGTAGTTTCCATTGCTGTCTTGCCCATATGAGTGGCCTGATGAAAGGATGATAGGAATGCTGGGGCAAGGCTGTCTGGGATGACTATCACTGGAGCTGTCCCTGTTCTAGGTAACCTTATCCAACCATCTGTGTGTAACACCCCACCCTCCTCCTGACAGAACAAATCTAGCTCTCGTGTAGTGTACCTCTTGGCCCATTGGCTTAGTGGGACCGGAAACAGGGGGGCTTGTAGATCCTGGGAGCTCTGCGGGAAAAACTGGGACAAGGATGTGGTTGCTACTCGCCGGGCTTCTGCATCAGCCCGTCTATTTCCCTTAGCTATTTCACCGTTCCCTTTCTGGTGGCCTCTGCAATGCATTACGGCTACTGTTTTCGGACGCCAGACTGCTTCTAACAGGGCCAATATCTGGGGGCCATTCTTTATCTCAGAGCCAGCTGCAGTAACTAACCCTCTTTCTTTGTACAGGGCCCCGTGGGCATGGAGAGTGGAAAAGGCATATCTGGAATCTGTGTATATATTTACACGACTGTTAGTCCCAAGGGTTAAGGCACGGGTAAGGGCAATGAGTTCCGCCTTCTGTGCGGAGGTTCCAGGGGGCAAAGGCTGTGCTTCAACTATTTCTTCCATCGTCACCACCGCATACCCCGCACACCTGCGGCCCTCCAGCATCAGACTGCTCCCATCTACGTAGTAGGTCTTATCCGGATTGCTTAACGGCACATCCGTCAGATCAGGGCGACTGGAGAAGACTGTTTCCATCACTTCCAGGCAGTCGTGATCAGGTGGTCCCGGGCCAACAGGCAGGAAAGTAGCAGGGTTCAAGGCTTGGCTGGTAGTTATCTGCACCCTGGGATTTCCCCATAACATGCTCTGGTATTTCAACATTCGGGAGCTGGTGAACCAGTAACTTCCTTTATGCTCTAGCAATGTTTGGACTGAATGTGGGACGGTGACTAGAAGGCCTTGGCCCATGGACAGTTTATCAGATTCTTCCACCAACAAGGCTGTTGCTGCTATTGCTCTCAGGCAAGGTGGCCATCCCTTGGCCACTGGATCCAGCAGTTTTGACAGGTAGGCGACTGGTCGTGGCCAAGACCCCAGTTGTTGGGTCAAGACTCCCAAAGCTGTTCCTGCTGCTTCGTGCACATAGAGGGTGAAAGGCTTGGTGACATCCGGAAGGCCTAGGGCTGGTGATGACAGTAATGCCCTTTTCAAATGTTCGAAGGCCTCCTGTTGGTCACGACCCCATTCAAGGGGGCTCTTCTCTGGGCCCTTTGTAGACTCATAGAGGGGCTTTGCGATCTTTGCGAAGTTGGGAATCCAGATACGACAGTACCCAGCTGCCCCGAGAAAAGCACGTACTTGCTTGCGGGTTGTTGGCACTGGGATCCGGCACACTGCTTCCTTCCTCTCGCTCCCCAACCGTCGGCTTCCTTTTGACAGATGGAATCCCAGATACTTCACTTCCGACTGACATAACTGAGCCTTTTTTCTGGAGACTCGGTATCCCGCATTGTACAGGAGTTGGAGAAGTTCTGTGGTTGCCAATACACATTCAGCCTCAGAGTCAGCAGCGATTAGTATTTATTTATTTAGTATACATTTGTATACCACTACTTCCAGCGATCAGCAGCGGTTTTGATTACAGATTGGAAATTGTCAAATCATGACAGGAAATTTTTGAGGTATAAACACATTGATTAGACAGGAAAGCACAGCACACAGAGAACTATTTTACAGGGAACATGGGCTATGGAGGGTTAAGTGGCTTGCCCAAGACCACAAGGAGCACCTGTGGGACTAGAAACCCCAGTCCTTCCGGCCCAAGGTTGCTGTCCTCCAGTGGGATTTGAACCCCCGACCTTCCGGCCCGAAGTACCTTGCCCCAACCACTAGGCCACTCCTCCACTCCAGGTCATCAACGTACTGCAGAAGTACTCGTCTGCCGGGCTCCCCTGGAGGGAAACTAGCGAGATCTTGGGCCAATGCTGTGCTGAAGATGGTAGGAGAGTTCTTGAATCCCTGTGGTAAACGAGTCCAGGTAACTTGGGACTTTCTGCCAGTAGCAGGGTCCTCTTTCTCGAAAGCAAACAGGTGCTGGCTTGCAGTAGCCAGGCGTATACAAAAGAAGGCATCTTTTAGATCCAGTACTGAGAAGTGAGAAGCAGTCGCTGGGATGAGGCCCAACAGTGTATAAGGGTTTGGTACTACTGGATGCAGAGTCACAGTGGCCTCATTGACACGACGGAGGTCCTGAACAGGTCGATAGTCAGTGGTTCCAGGTTTTCGAACTGGCAGCAAAGGAGTGTTCCATGCCGATTGGCAGGGCCGCAGGATACCATGCTGTAGTAGCTGCACCAGATGATGATGGATTCCTTCTACAGCTGCCCGCGGCAGCGGGTATTGTCGCACATGCACCGGGGAGGCTCCCGGCTTCATTTCAACACATACGGGAGGGATGTTAATGGCCATTCCGGGGGGGTTTCCTTCTGCCCATACTCCAGGGGGCACTGATTCCCACGTAACCAGGGTAGCCACATCAGATTTGGGCTGTTCTCATATAACCGCCATTCTTCTTCTCGGTGGACGGACAGTACCAAAACTGTTGGGCCCAGGCTGGGTATTTGGAGCTCAGCCTGGCCATCAGACCCGAATGAGATTTGGGCCTGGAGTTTTGCCAGAACATCCCGACCCAGCAAGGGTATGGGACATTCAGGCATATACAGGAACTGGTGAGTGATGGTCCATCCCCCCAACTGGCACGTGCGGTTTTGCAGGAAAGGTCTCTGGGCCCTCTCCCCCGTAGCTCCCACAACAGTTACTGACTGGGAGGAGATCGGGGCTACTTGTTGGGTGACCACTGAGTGTGTTGCTCCGGTATCGACCATGAATTGCATTTTCCGGTCCCCTAAATTCATGTTGACCATAGGCTCCTGGGGACCTAACAGAAACTTGGAGCCCGGTCTGGCCTAGTAGTCATCCGGGTCATAATGTTCCATAGCTGCAAGGCCTTCGAGAGCTGGAACCGGTGGAGGCGGGAAAGCATTATGCTGATCTTGCTCCCGTGTAGTTCGTACGGGTGCTCTTACACAGCTCGTGGATGGATATCTCCCTCGCCTTGTGTTACGATTTGGACAGTCATTCTTCCAGTGTCCCTCCTCTTTGCAGTAGGCACATTGAGTGGGGCTTAGGGGAAACCTCGGCCTCCCATATCCGCGTCCTTGTCCCCTATTTCCTCCTCTGGCCCAGGCTGGAGCTGGTGGTCGCTCGGCTAAGGCGGCTGCTAGGAAGTCTGCCTTTTTCTTCATCCGGCGCTCCGACTCTCGCTTCTGCTCCTGGTCACGATTTACATATACTTTTTGTGCCACTTCCATCAATTGTGTTGTATTCATGCCCGCAAACCCTTCCAGTTTCTGCAGCTTCCGCCGTATATCACCTTGTGCCTGAGCCACAAAGGCATTATTCATCATCTTAAGATTCTCAGGGTCCGCTGGATTGTAGGGGGTGTATAATCGGTATGCTTCAGCCAGACGCTCATAAAATATCGCCGGACTCTCATCAGGAAGCTGGAGAACTTCTGCGGTTTTACTGAGGTTCATAGCTCGTTGCCCCCCCTTCTTAAGGCCTTCAAGGAGTGCAGTCCGGAAGCGAGTGAGAGCCGCTGCTCCATCAGGGTCATTCGGGTCCCAGCAGGGGTCTTTATTCGGGAAATCTGCCTCTGCCCGCTGCCGTGGATTTACTTCTCCCTGATGGGCATGATGTTTCTCCAGCCACTTGAGGGCGGCCCGTACAATGCGCGCCCGTTCTTCTGTATTGAATAAGGTGGAAAGCAATTGTTTAATGTCCGACCAGGTAGGCTGGTGTGTTTGCATAATACTGGTCATAAGATCTGTCAGTTCTTGGGGCTTTTCAGTATATGAGGCATAGTGGGTTTTCCAATTGAGCAGGTCCGTAGTGGAGAAAGGGACATAAATCAGGCTTGATGGTCCCACTGCCACCTTTCCAGTAGCATCAATATACGGGAGCCCCTGTACTTGTCGTAGTGGTAATTGGAGATGTTGCGACCGCAGGCGGTGGGCTAACGAGGGTGACGATTCTGGCTCAGCCCCTGTGCTCTCGGGGGAGGAGATGGTGTCACTGGGGGTGGCACCAGATGTGAGAGGGGAATCTGAAGATGAGGGGCCGGAGTCTGTAGAACTTTCCCTAAATCTGGCATCACCCACCCCAGGAAGTCCTGACCTTTCAGCTATGGGAGGATCCTGTTGTGGTGCGGACGGGACACGGGGTTGAAGTAGAGGGAGGGGACGTGGAGGAATATCAGGAGAGTCCCGTCCCTGGTAGATAGGGGCGGGTGTCCATCCCTTTTGGCGACAGATGGCCGCCACCATTACTCTACACTGATCCTCGTGACAGCGCTGGAGCCACCTTGGTCTGAGTTGGCATATGGTCAGCCATGAGTCAATATATGGGAACTGGTCAGGGTGCTCTTTTGCTACAATTTGATGGACCAAGGACACAGTGGCCAAATCAATAGATCCCTGAGGAGGCCATAACTTAACTAAGGCTGGCCATTCCCTCTCACACAAAAAGGTTAATCTGGAGGCGGAGAGAGGTACCCCGTAATCCTCCCTAAACCCAGATTTAAAATTGTGAAGCATGCACTGTAGGGGCGTTTTCACTTTAGACTTTCCCAACCCCATGCTCTAATCCTAGTTCAATAACTAAGTACAGTATACAATGTGGACCAGATCTTCCAACCTAATCTCAATTTGGGAAAAAATGCAATTTACAGTAGAGAGAGAGAAAATGCAATTTACAATACAGATCCTATCTAGACTTAATCCGGGAAAAATAATACAATTTATAATACAGACCCTATCTATTCTTAATACAGGAGGGGAGAGAGGAAAAAAAAAACAAAATTTTTATAATATAGGTCTTGGCAATTAACAAAATATATATATACTCAGATTTGATTTAGACAAGAGTTAAAATATATATAAGCTAGCTATTCTTACAATGTCCACCAGATGGAGCTCCAGGATCACTTAAAACACAGGGAATGGTAGTAATTACAGCTAATGTCTACTAGATGGAGCTCCAGAGTCGCTTTATGTGTATTGGAGTGTAGCTTACACATGGTCTTTTCAAGATGGCCGCCTCCACGTGCGTTCCGACAACGATTTAGCTGCTCCTGGGTGCAGGGGAATTCGCACACGCGGTGTTCCTAAGATGGCTGCCACCCCATCGTGCTCCTTCACACCGGCTCACCCTCTACTCCACAGATGGGAAAAAAAGAAAGTGAAGGACCTCCAAGCGACCACTTCTTCAATCGATTTAAAAAACAAAACAAAAGGTTAGCATTTTATTTATTTATTTTGGCTCAAAGGCACCGGGCCAGCAGGGGAAGCCAGAAAATCGAGCAGGGCTCAGGGGAAGGCAGAAAATTCACATCGGGCAGCATGGGGGTCAGAAATTCACATCGGGCAGCATAAAATTACATCGGGGGCTCAAGGGAAGGCAGAAAATTCACATCGGGCAGCATGGGAGGCAGAAATTCACATCGGGCAGCATAAAATTACATCGGGGGCTCAAGGGAAGGCAGAAAATTCACATCGGGCAGCATGGGAGGCAGGAATTCACATCGGGCAGCATAAAATTACATCGGGGGCTCAAGGGAAGGCAGAAAATTCACATCGGGCAGCATGGGAGGCAGGAATTCACATCGGAGCACAAGGGGAAGCAGGAATTCACATCGGAGCACAAGTGGAAGCAGGAATTCACATCGGATAGCAGAAAACTACATCGGGGGCTCAAGGGAAACACCGGAGCAGTACCGGGACGCAGGGGAATAGAAATTTAACATTGGGAACAGAACAGCACGTGGGGGAAACTGAAATTTAACATTGGGAACAGAACAGCACAAATTAACCGCGGGAGCACAACAACAGCATGGGGGAGCAGAAATTAAAACAGCGGCAGCACATTAGAGAACTCTCTCCTTGCAGTCACGCTTCAGATAACTTCCCACAAGCAGAAAGGAAAGAAAAGAAGCAGCGATCTAATTCTTAGCTTATCAAGTGCTATAGTTTGGTTACTTTTTTTCTTCTCAGATTACTGCAGTTCAGATATTTTACCGGTATTCAGATACAGGACGAGCAATGGCTTCAGGGCCACTAAGGCCCCTAATAGGACTGCTCGTGCAGTTGATCAGACTGCTACAGGTTCCCAGAAATTACCAGGACTCACAGATAGAGTGCAGAACTAGCCCCAAACAGTAAGGTAGCAGTACTCACCAGAACTCTGATCAGACAGGAAGTTTGGATGCCAGTCTATCCAGCTGGTTTTTCAATCGGGGATTCAACCGCAGGGACCGACTGTCCAGACAAATCAAGGTGTCCTTCCGAGCACAAAGTGGCCCGGGGGCACCAAGGACCGTTAATCACCTGGGGAGGCCGGTCCCTGACTGGTGGAGGCCCAGACGCTGCAAAAGCAGAAGTCTTCCCACCGTGGGTGTGATGAGAGAGGCTTTTCTTTTAATGTTTCCCGGCCAATGCACCAAAAATGTGGCAGGAAACAAAAAGATAAGCTCTTATTCTATCACTCACCCGCAGAAAGAAGACTCACAGACAGGCTGGAATGCAATCAGGATCTTTAATGTGCACACAGGCCAGACAGAGATACCAGCAACCTCCATAAGAGTCTGAGCCCCGAGGGACGTCCTACAAAGCTTTATATCTGCCTCACTACAATACCTTATATACTGTACACTTTCAAACTCATTCTCCAATCCCATTTGTCTCAGATATTTCCTGTCCACCAATCAGCAGCCCCTGGGGAAGGTACCTGGGTGACCTGTCCAAACCGGTGTGCTCTGGTCTGCTGATTTCTGGGCAAGGGGATATTGTGCTCAGACCTGGAGTTGGGTAAGGGTGTCTACTGAAATGTTAATGTCTTCTCTTAGCAGGCTGATTACTTTATGTAAGAGCCTCATGGCTTGGGGGGAAGGGTCAGGCTGATCACTTGTGTAAGAGCCTCATGGCTGCCTCAATAAAATAAGAGGAATGAGTGATTTAAAAATTAATATGGAGCAGCTGCAGGAAAGAATTTCTGTTCCAGTCTGAGTAAAAATGAGTTTGAAAGACAGTGACAAAGATTAGCAGGAAGTTAGAGGTTTAATGCATATTGTTAATGAGGCTCACTGCAAAACCTCTTAGGGGGACTACAGAAAACAGGTCAGTTAAATAGCAGTACTTCCCTGCACCTAATTCCCTTCCTCTTCCTCTATTCCTTGGGTCCCTGATTATTTCTATTGAAATCCAGACTAAAAACCCACCTTATTTAAAGCAGTTTTTGTATCTTTAACCCCTTAATCTGCTGTCTAACACCCATGTGAGTTTTAAATCATTTCCCTTAAAGAAAAGCCTCGTCCCCTGTTTGTTCTGTTGTTCTCTCTTGAATAGACGGTAAGCTCTGTGGAGCAGGGACTGTCTCTTACGTGTATGTGTTCAGCACTGCATAGGCCTAATAGCACTATGCAAATGATGAGTAGAAGCAGTAGTAGAAGAGAAGGATATAAGGGGATCAACTCTGTAAAGAGACAGGCACCTGACACAAAATAAAAATTGGGCAACTGTGAAGGGAAAAGACAACATTAGTGTCAGTAGTAATCGGTGCCCTGGGTGCAATCCCCGAAGACTCAGACCATCACCTAAACACAATAGGCATCAATAAAATTTCCATCCAGCAGCTACAAATAGCAGCACAGCCCAAATCCTTTGACAATACCTCTAAGTATCTCAGACCGTTAGGAAAGATCCCATCTCGGAGATTCATATCCAGTCACTAATATCTAGTACTGTAGACTGTGTGCAGTAATAGTAACAATACTGCTAATAATATTTATTTAAACAGATTTCTATACCGCCTTTTCCTTCAATCAAGGCGGTCTACACAGCAAACAATCAACAAAGTCATGTGTTTAGTGTGTGCATGCAGTGAGCAGTGTGTGCGTGTGAGTGTAGCTAGTTGTTGATTCATGGTGAGCTAGTTACAACGTGCGCTATCTACAATACTATGTACATAGGGGCTTTGGTTCTGTACTGTGATCTGGTCTCGATGGGATGTTGGTGAGGTGGGGTATAGTTTGTTGCACAGCTTATGTGATGTTACCAAAGTGCTCAATGAAGAGCGTTGTCTTTAGCAGTTTCCTAAAGTCCTTAATGTCTGCTGTTGCCCTTAGTTCATCAGGGAGTGCATTCCAGATTGTTGGAGCCGCTTTTGAAAGGGCTCGTTTTTCGGTGTCTTTGCGTACTTTGTTGAATTCATCAGGGGTGTTGACACGGTTGGATGTGCCTCTCCTCCTCGGTCGTGTGCTGCTGTCGGGTTGTATGAGTGGGTGTAGGCTGAGAGCTGATGAGCGTTGTTTGATTTTGAAGATATTTATGATTGTCTTGTATCTGATGCGGGCGCTGATTGGTAGCCAGTGGAGTTCTTTTAGGGTGGGAGTGATGTGTTCTTGTCTTTTGGTGCCGGTTATTATGCGTGCTGCTGTGTTTTGTGCCAATTGCAGTGGTCTGAGTGCTGGTTTTGTTAGGCCAAGATAGATTGGGTTACAGAAGTCTAGGATTGGGGTTATTAATGCCTGACATACTGTGCGGAAATGTTCTTGAGAGAGGAGGGGCTTGAGGCGTCGGACTAGTCTCATCCTGTGGTATGCATTTCTGGTGGTTCTGTTGATGTGGGACTGGAGGTTCATTTCTTTGTCCAGAGTCACTCCAAGGTATTTCACTTCTGTTTGTATGGGTATGGTTGTGGTGTCTATCTTGATGTTGGGAGAAGGGATAAAGTCGGAGTTTTGTGTGATGATTAGAGCCTCGGTCTTGTTGTAGTTTATTGTTAAGTTGTTGTCTTGAAACCAGCTGTTCATGTGCATTAGACATTCTGTTATCTTTGAGTAGTCTGGGTTGTCGAGGGTGATTGGCATGTATATCATTATATCATCCGCATAGATTGTGTATCTTATCCTGTGTTCTTGGATGATGCTGCATATTGGCTGGATGTAGAGGTTGAATAATAGTGCTGATAGGGCGGATCCTTGGGGTACGCCTTGCATGACCTTTATGGATTGGAAAGTATTGGGGCCAATCTTGACTTGTATCTGTCTGTCCGCCAAGTAGGAGTGGAACCACCTCAGGGTGGCTCCATGTAGTCCAATGTTCTGTAGCCTTGTAAGTAGGATTCCGTGGTCCACTGTATCAAATGCTGATGAAATGTCGATGAAGATCATGAGTATTCCGTTTTTGCTGTTGTTTATGAGGTGGAGCATATCGTCGAATAGGTATAGCAGGAGAGTTTTGACTCTGTGGTTGGGGCGGAAACTGTGTTGGTTGAGGTCCAGTTGTGCGTAGTTGTCTATGTGGTCCTCTAGCTGATGTTGTACCGCTTTCTCAATGATCTTAGCCAGTAGTGGGATGCTTGAGATAGGTCTGTAGGCTGCTGGGTTGTTCTTGTTGAGTGTTGATTTCTTTGGGATTGGTCTTATTGTGGCGAGTTTTAGCTGAACTGGCATGATTCCTTGGGTTAATGAGCTGCTTACCATGTTGTGGATGGTGTGGATGAAGCTTGACTTTGTCGCTTTAATCCATGTCGCTGGGCATGGGTCTGTTGGGGTCGTGCTTGTGTTGAGTGCAGTGATGATGTGTGAGAGCTGCTCTGTGGATGGGTTGCTGAATTTGTCCCATGTTTCTCTCGAGGGGGTGGTAGTTTTAGGGCTTGAGTCTGTTTTCCGTTGTGGAGCAGAGTGGAATTTTTTCTGGATATGTTCAGCAAATGCTTGTGGGTCTATTTGCACTTTGCTCTCGGTTTTCTGTTCTTTGGTGAGGGTTTTCACAATTTCGAAGAGCTCTCTCGGTTTGTTGTTTGATTTGAGTATGATGTTGGTGTGATATTCTCTCTTTGTTTGGTTGATGAGGTCGTTGTATTCTTTTTGTTTTGTTACGTAGTGTGCCTGAGTGTTGGGTGACTTGCTGCGTCTCCATCGCCGTTCTAACTTCCTGAGTTCTCTCTTCTCTGTCCGTATGATTTTTGAATACCAGGGTGTGTGGTGTGCTTTAGTAAGGCAATCTTTCCTGGGTCTGTATACAGTGGATTTGGCAGCAGCATTGATGATACTGTTCCATCTTTTGATTTGATCGTCTAGATCTTCTTCTTCCATGCTCAGGTGGGGTATCATGTCTTGTAAAAATTGTTCTCTGTCGAAGCGTTTGAGTCTTCTTTGGATTGGTGGGTTGTCCGAGTTCTTGTCGTGGTTTTGTCCTTGCGGTATGAGCTTTATTTTGATTATGTGATGGTCTGACCAAGGTACAGGGGTGACATCGGGCGTTGATATGTTACCGCTGTCCAGTAGAGAGTTGGGTGCGAATATGAGGTCTGGTGATGATCCGTGTCTGTGTGTCGGGGTATTGATCAGTTGGGTGTAATGTAGGGATCCCATGGCTCGTAGGAAAGCATCTGCATCTTTAGTGTTAGTCGATTTTAGGTTGAAGTCTCCTAGTAGTAGCAGGGTTTTGTGTTTTGTGTTGACGGCACAGACCTCTTCTAGTGTGGAGGCTAGTTCATCTGGTAGTGCATTCGGGGCTCTATAGGTGAGGCATAGGGCCATCCGTTTGTTTTCCACTGTGATGGTGTTGCATTGGTTTGTGTTGGTAGAACTTCGTGACTTGAGTCTTAGGCTGTTCCTGGCAATGATCAAGACCCCTCCTCCTAATAATGCACAGATAGAAACCAAGGGGTAAGTTTACTAAGCAGCAGTAGCGGCTTCCGTGTGATATCAGATCTGTGGCCCCATTGAATGCAATTGGCCACTCTCCGATATCATATGGAAGCCGCTACTGCAGCTTAGTAAACCTATCCCTTTGATTATATTCAGAGGTTAAGGTAAAACCAAGAAGAACTTTATACAATAGTATAATAGGACAGTGCGGAGGTTCTGGTACTGGTCATATTTGCCCTGGGTCAGTTCATATTTCTTGCCTGGTGGCAGGATAGAACATATTTTGTTGCTGTGTCTCCTCTTTATCCACAGGGTTATAGAGTTTTTCATGTTTATTCTGGGAAAAGGTAGATCTCTGTCTCTCTTTCTTCCTTCCCTCCTATTTTCTACTTTCATTGCTCTCTCCCCTTCTTCCTTATTGCCACAGTAAACTAAGCTATTATTTAAAATATTACAGGACTATATTTTTCACCATTCCCAGCCTCCTTTTAGCCCAAGGCAGAATAGGACTACATTTCCCAGCATCCATGCCTACAGCTGCAAGACCACCTCTTTGTGACATCACCTCCTCCTGGAAGGGGCGGAGCTTGCTGTACTGTACTGTACTGTACAGTGTGATACCCTGCAATGCCAGAGAGAAGCTGAGAGCACACAAAGCCCTGAAAAGCCTAAAGCTGCCGCCAAGGGTTCCTGCAGAGAGCCAGAGCTGGAACTGTGGAGAAGGGCAGAAGAATGGCTGCAGGGCTTTCTGCTCAGCAGGTAGGAGACTGGCAGGAGGTGGAAGCAGTTCCAGGCAATGCCATCTGGTCTCTGATAACAACATAGTGCATGGGGCAAACCGAAGAAATAAGCCTGGCACTGATTAATCCAGAAAAGCCTCTGAGGGTCTTCTTCCTTGTTCCTCTCCCCTCCCACTGCAGCCGCTCCTTTATCTTTATTACATTCTCACTTTCTGCTTCATGTCATCTGTCTAGATTCTCCTGCCTCTCCCTTTTCTTTCTGTGCTTTGTTTTGAGTGAACCCTGAGAAAATAATAACTTAATTTTAAAACTCATATATAGCAAAATCGAAAGGCAGATGTATTTTGAAATTCAGATCACAACATCAATAATGTAAAAGCTTTATCTTTCTGTAAATGAAAAAGAAAGTTTAACCTTTCTGTTTCAGAACAGCCACAACAACAGAAAAGGTGTGAGCTGAAATATTTCATTGTAGCTCAATACCAAGATTAAAGAAAGCGTAGTTACTCACCTGTAACAGGTGATCTCCGGGAACAGCAGGAATTTAGTCCTCACATATGGGTATCGTCGGTACCGACGGAGCCTGCGCGGGAACGCTCCCCAGCATCCAATAGGAACGCTTTTGGGAGCATCACTCAGCACATGCGCGCTGCCTTCCTGCCTTTCCAACTGTCCCTCTTCAGTTAAGTTTGTAGCTGAGTGAAAGGATAGAGGGAGAGAGGAAAGAGACAAAGACAGAGAGAGAGACAACTCCTAGGGGAGGTGGGTGGGTTGTGAGGACTAAATTCCTGCTGTTCCCAGAGATCACCTGTTACAGGTGAGTAACTACGCTATCTCCAGGAACAAGCAGGAATGTAGTCCTCACATATGGGGACTCCCTAGCTGAAGATGCCGGGGAGATAGCCCCAGGAAGGTGCCACCGTCGAAGGTGAGAATCCTTCCTTCCATGGATCTCTAGCATCCCACCAGGGATGGTGGGTAGGAGTTGGTTTAAGTTTGAAAGAGATTTTGAAGAACAGCTTGGCCAAAGAAGGCATCCCAACGGGAGGCTTTATCTACGCAGTAATGGGCTCTGAAAGTGTGTACCGAAGCCCAGGTGGCTGCTCAATAAATGTCATCGCTAGACACAGATTGGAGATTAGCCATAGAAGCTGCCATGGCTGTCACATTATGAACTGTGACATAGTCATGAAGAGGAAGACTCTTACTCTCATAAGCAAAGGATATGCATTGGGCAATCCATTTAGATAAAGTTCTTTTGGAGACTGGAAGTCTCAAATGACTAGGGTCAAAAGCTACAAAAAGTTGTGAGGACTTTCTATGTTGCTGCGTTCTTTGTATGTAAAAGGCTAAGGCCTTTTACAATCCAAAGTATGAAGGTTTCTTTCTGCATTAGAGGCGTGAGGCCTTGGAAAAAATACAGGAAGATAAATTGATTGGTTCAAATGAAAAGGCAAAACTACCTTTGGCATAAAGTGTGGGTGAGTTCGAAGAACAACCTTATCATGATGAAATCTAGTTTAAGGAGGATCAGCCACGAAAGCTTGCAATTCACTAATGCGACGGGCAGAGGTGATAGCAATTAGGAAGATGACCTTCCAAGTCAAAAACGTGAGGGCTGTAGTGACCAAAGGCTCAAAAGGCGGCTTCATGAGCTGCCTGAGAACTAGATTTAGATCCCATGCCACTGGTGGTGGCCTGATGGGAGGTTTGGTTAATAAAAGGTCTCTCATAAATCTTGATAGGAGTGGATGAGAGGAAATTGGTTGTCCATTTAGAGGCTTATAAGAAGCTGCAATTGCACTAAGATGGACTCTTACCGAATTGGTCTTTAACCCTGAATTCGATAAGTGAAGGAGATACTCTAGTATCGATTCTAAGTGTATGACCAGGGGGATTAATCCCCCCTTGGAGCACCATGTAGAAAAACGATTCCACTTGAAGGCATAAGATCTTCTTGTGGAAAGTTTCCTAGAAGCCTGAAGGATATCTTTTACCTGCTGGGACAGGTTGAAATCCTGGAGATCTAAGCCTTCAGCAACCAGGCCGTGAGGTGCAGGGACTGGGGATTCGGGTGCCATAGCATCCCGTTCTCTTGGGAACGGAGATCTGGAGCATGCCCTAACTCCAGAGGTGCCGCTTGAGAGAGATGCAGAAGCAGGGAATACCACGTTTGGCGTGGCCATCGTGGTGCTACGAGAATCATGCGACCCCTGTCTCTCTGAAGCTTGAAGAGTGTTTTGGGGATGAGGGGGATGGGTGGGAAGGCATAAAGGAAGTCCTGACCCCACTGATGGAGGAAGGCATCCCTTGCCTGACAGTTGTGCGCCAGAATCCTGGAACAGAACCGGGGAAGTTTGGCATTCAGTGGACTTGCGAAGAGGTCTATGTCTGGAGTGCCCCAGAGATGAAATATCTTTGCCACCTGGTCTAGGTGGAGTGACCACTCGTGAGGCAGCAGTACTCGACTGAGTTTGTCTGCCCGAAGGTTTTGAATGCCTGGAAGATATACCACTAGAAGGTGAATTTGATGCTCTCTGGCGAGGGCCCATAGTCGTAAAGCTTTGTTGCATAATGACAGAGAGCCTGTCCCGCCCTGCTTGTTCACATAGAACATGGCTACCTGATTGTCCGTCTGGACTAGGACTGTCTTGTAGCTGAGCTGGGCGTGGAACACTCAAAGAGCTAAATAAATTGCTCTTAATTCCAAGAGGTTTATGTGTAAACCAACCTCCTGTGGAGTCCAAGTGCCCTGGGTAGAGAGATGATTCAGGTGTGCTCCCCAACCCACCTGAGATGCATCTGTTGTTAGGGTGGCCTGAAAGAGGGGCTGATGGAAAGGAGACCCTACTGTCAGATTTTCTAGTGATTGCCACCATTGGAGGGACAAAATTAGTCGTTGAGAGATTGTTATTTTGTCCGACAAATGACCCGTGGCCTGTGTCCACTGTGTGGAGAGGGTCCACTGAGCTGCTCGCATGTGGAGGCGAGCATATGGGACTACATGAACTGTGGGTGCCATGTGTCCCAGTAACTGCAGTAGCTCCCGAGCAGTGAGGGAGGATTTGCCTGCTGCTTGGGAAGCTAACTGCATTATGCGAAGACAGTGGGCTTGTGGAAGGAAAGCCCTTGCCCATCTGGTATCCAGACAGGCTCCTATGAATTCTAGGCATTGGGAAGGAACTAGCTGAGATTTCGGGAAGCTTATTACCAATCCCAAGTATTGGAGGATTTGCATTGTACGGGACAGTGCAGTGCTGGCCTCTGCCACTGTGGAGGCTTGAATGAGCCAGTCGTCTAAGTAAGGGAAGACGAAAGTCCCCAGGGTTCGTAGAAATGCAGCTACTACTGCCATGCATTTCGTGAATACCCTTGGTGCTGAAGCCAGACCAAAGGGAAGAACCCTGTACTGGAAATATCTTCCCCTGAAAAGGAAACATACAAATTTCCTGTGATCTGGATGGATGAGAATGTGAGTTCATGCATCCTTTAAGTCTAGAGAGCAAAGCCAGTCCTGGAGGTCTAGAATGGGTCTGTGTCCTCCTGTTTTCTTTGGAATAAGAAAATAGGGGGAGTAGAACCCTGCACCCTGTTGAAGAATGGGTACTTCTTCTTTTGCCCCTTGGGCAAGAAGTGTGGAGACCATGTGATCTAGCAGATTGTCTGCAGAGGTTTGTGAATTGAATTGCTTTAGAACTGTAGGAGGGGGTAAGCTGTGAAAATGAAGTTTGTACCCCTCTCCTACAATGGACAAAGTCCAATCTTCTGCTGTTATCTGATGCCATCTGTTGACAAAGTGGCATAACAAAGTGGAGGAGGAGTAGCCTAGTGGTTGGGGCAAGGTACTTCAGGCCAGAAGGTCAGGGGTTCAAATCCCACTAGAGGACAGCAACCTTGGGCCAGAAGGACTGGGGTTTCTAGTCCCACAGGTGCTCCTTGTGGTCTTGGGCAAGCCACTTAACCCTCCATTGCCCATGCTCCCTGTAAGTATTAGTGTATGTGTCTCATATCCCCACATGTTAAATGTATCCCCCAATTGTGTTGTGACCACTTTGATTGAAGGATAAGGCAGTATACAAAACTGTCTAAATAAATAAAATAAAATAACCTGCCCAGAATATTGGGGGGTTGAGGACCCCTCAGGCAGGAAGGCAAATCTCTCTAGGAAGGAGTCAAAGCCCTTGAGGGGGCTGAACCTGGAGAGCTGGTTGGGCTCTCAAGCCTTTTGGTTTCTTTTGCTGTCTAGTTTGTCCCTTTTGGGCAACCTGACCTGGAGTCTCAGTCTGCAGGGTATAGGAAGGATAAAACTTCCTCTTTTTGCTAAAAGAGGGTTTTTTATAAGGCTTCCTTTTGGCTGGAGTGGCTGTAGACTTTGACAATCTATCTAAGGTAGAATTGTCAGGATCTAACTCGTTAGCCTTCTCCTGCCAGTTCTTGCCGAAGAGATTCTCTCCTGTGCAAGGAATGTTGCCTAACTTGTCCTGTACCCAAGTCTCCAAGTCTGAAGCCTGTAGCCAGGCAATCCGTCGTGCGCCAATGGCAATAGCAGAAGTTCTGCTGATGCATTCGAAGCAGTCAAAAGCTGCACGATTGACAAACTTGGAGACATCCTGAGCATGCTTAACTAGAGTAAGAAAATCTTGTCTCTTATCATCTGGGAGAAATGGGCTCATAGGTTCCAAGTCTCCTGTGACTTCTTTGAGGAACATTCCCATATATAGGATATATGAACTGATCCTAGCTGAAAGCATGGAAGCTTGAAAAGTTCTCCGTCCAAAAGCATAGCTTGAAAAGTTCTGCGTCCAAAAGCATCCAGAGTCCTGCATTCACGACCTGGAGGATTGGATGCATGCCTCTTTGCACTTTTCATCCTATGCATGGCTGATTCCACTACCATTGAATGGCGTGGCAGCTGAGTTTTCTGAAATCCAGGACATGGAGTGGAGGAGTAGCCTAGTGGTTGGGGCAAGGTACTTCAGGCCGGAAGGTCGGGGGTTCAAATCCCACTAGAGGACAGCAACCTTGGGCCGGAAGGACTGGGGTTTCTAGTCCCACAGGTGCTCCTTGTGGTCTTGGGCAAGCCACTTAACCCTCCATAGCCCATGTTCCCTGTAAAATAGTTATCTCCAAGTTATAGTGCCCTGTTCAATGTAATTTCAGTTCGTTCAATGTAAACCGCACTGATGCAGAATAGCACGGTATATAAGAGAATGTAAATAAATAAATTAAATAAATAAATAAATGGTGGAACTCGATACATAGTATCAAGTCTCCTAGAGTGAGGAGAAGTAGTCATAGGTGTCTCCCACATTCTGAGCATCAAGCTATGCAGAATTTCATGGATAGGCAGAGTAGCTGCCTCCTTAGGAGCTTTAGGATATTGGAGGATTTCCAGTTCCTTTGCTCTGGGTTCCTCTTCAGGAGCTACTGTGATTGAAAGACCTTTGGCCATATCACGGATGAAATCCTGAAATGACATGTCCTCTGGAGGTGACATTCTGCGTTGGGGAGAAGAGGGATCTTCCAGGAGAAACCCTCTAGTGCCAGCAGAATTGTCAGAGTCTTTGGAATCGGAGGAATCGAAGTATTCCTAACTCCGATGCTCTTGCAAAGTACGATCCCGGTACCGATCAAAGTCGGTACCGAGGTGACCCAGTACCGTTTTACCCACTCCAGCCAGAGGTGGCATGGGAAGAGTTCCCACCGGGGTCGGTACCGGCATCGGTGTCAATGTCGGCACCGGTGCCCTTGGACCACTGTTATCGCAGCTGAAAGAAGAACTGCGATACTGCGTTCGATAGCAAGAAACCTCTGATCTATTGACGCTGCCGATGCCTGGGTGTTGGTACCGGTAAGAACGGCCGGAACCCCTGAGCATGGCACCAGTAGTTCTTGCGAGGTTGAGTCCTGAAGCCCCATCGATGCTTTGCTTTGGAAGCCGAAGCCTCCCGCCGGTGCTGGTTTGCCGGTGTGGTTCCTTCAAGGGCAATACCAATGGCCTCTCGATGCTTAGCAGGAGAGCTACCCTTTGAGGACCGGCTTTTGTGTTCAGTTACCTGAGATCCATGAGAGGAAGAAGAGGCCCTTGATGATGTCGATGCAATGGATCTGGCATCTGAAGCAAAGAGGGTACCGAGCTTTGCGGCCCGGTTCTGTCTTCCTCTTTTGGTCATCCCCAAGCAGGAGAGACAATCATTTGGAGAATGATCAGGTCCTAAACATTTTAGACACCAATCATGGGTGTCAGTGACGGAAATGGTACCGCTACACTTAGTACATTTTTTAAAACCACTAGTTGGCTTTTCCATGATTTAGGAAAAATGGGGCCTAATGCTCAAAATGGCGCCTAGCACCAAACAGGAAAGTTTCTGAAAAGAAACAGTCTAAGTTTAAGGGGGGGGGGGGTTTATATGAAAAGAAAAGAAAAGAACCGGCGGTACTGGTAGGCGTCATGCGGTAGGCAAACACGACCACAAGAAAGAATTTTAAAGACGGAATTTTCTGTAGTGACAGGGAATAGGTCCTGTTAGCGAGAAAACGAAGAACTGAAGAGGGACAGTTGGAAAGGCGGGAAGGCAGCGCGCATGTGCTGAGGGATTCTCCCAAAAGCGTTCCTATTGGACGCTGGGGAGCGTTCCTGCGCAGGCTCCGTTGGTACCGACGATACCCATATGTGAGGACTACATTCCTGCTTGTTCCTGGAGATATATCTACCAATAAATTCATTGAAATGTATTCACTGCTCCCCGTACCTTAACTCCATGTGCTCTTACAGGGTTCACAGTACAAATCTGTTTCACTATCAAAATCTCAGGCCTAGCTGTAAGGAAAAACCCTTAGCTCTCACAGCCTGGAGCTTTTCCATTGTAAACCAGGACATGCTCATATTTGAAATTTGGGCTCTAGAGGAAAAAAATATTCTTATTTATTTAATTAATTTTATATATCTCACTCTTTAGAAATCAGTGCTGTTTACACTGAACAGGGCTGTCAACATGGATAGCAACTGGGAGAGCTATGTTACATTTAAAAAACTGTATCTAAGGGCTTAGCATAAGGGTAGTCAGTGCCAAGATTGGCCGAACTGTGAGAGTATCTGGTTATCTTACGTGGTCATGGTAGAGGTGGAACAGATGGGTCTTTATTGCCTTTCTGAAGGTTGACATGTCAGAGATTGTTCAGACTTACCACTATATTCATCAAATATTGTCCTTACCATTGCTGCTGGCTTGCAAAACTGCTAAAAATTAGTAAGACATTGTTAATAAATGATACAATTTTATGTGTATTTCCTTTAAACTTGCAACCAAATATTTACTAAAGGGGTTATCTGTTTAATTTGTAAATCAAATAAAATCAGAGAAAGAAGGCCTCCTGCTTAGTCCTACTGTAAATATACACAGGCTCCTACTGTCTCCTCTGGGTCTTTATTACATGCACACATTCCAATGCACGTACACTATGTCATAAGAGGGATTATGTGCTCACTTTCCCTTATAATACTGGTGTATTCTAAGCATCTACCTCCCTGTGGCCACACAATACCACTATTAATGCTCCCATAAATGTTCACTTTAATTTTGCTACAGGATTAATTTTGGAACTATCAGATACACCAGAAAATGCCAGATGAATTTCCTCATCCTGCAATAAATTTAGATTCAGCAAGTGTGGGATGGGGGCATTTACTTTGGTCCTACAGTTGGACTTGAAAGCTCAAACGCTGGTTTTATTATGCCCTAATTCATCCAGGCAGTGACATTTGATATTCTAGTCTCCTCTATTTGAGAATCCTTTTATAGTTTGATTATATTAGCAAACCTGGAGGAAATGGACTCTAGGGACACACACACAGTTGGACACACATCCAAAACATCTACTAAGCTGCATGAGTCCTAGTGGTGGAAATGGTGCATCCAGGGGCGGCTCTGTAATGAGGCGAAGTGAAGCGGCTGTCTCAGGCGGCAAAGTTTTGAGGGCGGCAAAAAATGCCCCCAAAACAGCCTCCTCACTTCGCCTTCAAAAGTTTAAAAAAAATCCCAAAAAACAAAGTGCACAAGTTGCTGCCTAGTCTGCTTCTCGGCAGCGGCAAACTCACCCTCCTTTTCCAGGCAGCCGCGGCTCCCTGCCTCTTAGAGAACCGCGGCTGTGCTGTGACTGCAGTTTTAAAGAGAAACGAAACCGGTGAGGAGCCGTCTCGCCTCCGTGAAGACCCTGTGCAGCTTTGTCCCGCTCCCAAAGGAAGTTACATGTAACTTTAAATTGTTACATGTAACTTCCTTTGGGGGCAGGACAAAGCTGCACAGGGTCTTTCACAGACACGGGAAGGCTCCGTACCTGTTTTGTTTTTGTTTAAAACTGCAGTCAGCACAGCCGTGGTTCTCTAAGAGGCAGGGAGCCGCGGCTGCCTGGAAAAGGAAGGTGAGTTTGCCGCTGCCGGCCTTCAAAAAAAACAACAACAAAAAAAGCAAACCCGAGGAGAGGAGCCGCTGCAGCAGCAGTAGGAAGTGCCCCGCGGCTGTCCCGGCAGAGCCCTCTTGTCTCCCTCAGCGTGGCTTTACAGAACTGTTGAAGGGAGATGAGAAACTCTCCCTTCACGGCTCTGTAAGCCGCGCTGAGGGAGACAGGAGGGCTTTGCCGGGGCGGCCCCGGGGTACTTCCTGCTGCCGCAGCTTCAGCAGCCAGCTTCTTTTTTTTCTAATTTCCCGGGGGGGGGGGGGGGGGTAGGACTTGTAATGGGCTGATGGAGGGGTTAGGATTGGTAATGGGCTATGGGTGGTTCTAGGACTGGAAATGGGCTAAGGGGGGGTTAGGACTGGAGGTGGGCTGATGGGGGGCTGATGGGGGGCTAGGACTGGAAATGGACTGATGGGGGAGGCTAGGACTGGAAGTGGGCTGATGGGGGGGTTAGGACAAGGTGGGCTGATGGGGGTGTGTGACTGCAGTTCGATATGGCCCTGTGTGCAAACATCTTGCATTTCCTCCATATAATCTAATTGGCTTTTTGGTTTGGTTCAGTCTCTGATTGGATTTCTGAAAAACCCCACCCCCCTCTAAGGTGTGTGTGTGGGAGGGTGGCACCTTTTCATACTTCCTCAGGCAGCAGATTGCTTTGAGCCGCCCCTGGGTGCATCAATATCATATTTTCAATCACAAGGGACAGACAGTTCCTTAGAAGTCCTGCAAATCCTGTCTGTTGCCTGCCCTCTGCCCCTGCAATGGGAAACGCAATATTGAAGCACCACATCTGCCAGCAAAAATATGGGTGATGTACTCCTGCACTGCTTAGAGGGAATGTTGGACAAGACTGAGAGTACATTTGAGGGGACAGGGATCCTGGCATCCACATCTTCTCTGATAAAACAATAGAAGAATAAAACCAGCTGAAGTCTAATGCATTCTGAGCACCTTCACTTGCCCCTGAGTGTGTTTCTGGTTTGGTTTCAGATGCGGGTGACGTTTGAGGACATCACTGTCTCTTTCTCCCAGGAGGAGTGGGGGTACTTAGATGAAGGACAGAAGGAGTTGTACAGGGAGGTGATGAAGGAGAATTATGAGACCCTGATGTCTCTAGGTAAGGACTGAATTATCTGTATTTCTAGCAGACACAAGAATAGGAGGCATTTTTGTGTACATCCTCCACTCTAGGAACTTGCAAGTAGGATCAGGATCTGTCTCAGCCCCATCGTCTGTCCTAAGATGGCAGGATGAGATCCAGGTCTGGGGGATCATAAGGCCATCCTATGTATCCTAGAAGTTTCCCCCTTCCAGTTTTAGCTCAAGGGGACATACAGCATTTTTATAATTGAAGCACAATCTGTCCCTGCACTAGTGAGCTTACAATTAAGTTGTCACTTCTGATGAGGGGAGAAGGGGGGGGGAGTAATTTTCCAACCGTATCTTTATATTAAGCAGTGCTTCCTAAGTGTCCCTCCAGTCCAGTCCCTTTCCTCTGGGTTGTGCTCTCCTTCCAGCAGCTTGGAGACTCAGTATGTCACCCTTTGAATGACAGCAGGATATATATCATTGGCACCTCCCACCAGTATACTCCATCTCCAAGCAGCTGGAGGGAGCAGTAAGCCAAAGCAGAGGCTTACTGGAGAGACACTTAGTTCTTAAAGAGCTTTGTTCTACCTTTTAATTTATTTTCTTTTGTTTTAATTTAATTTAATTTTGTAGTCAATTTAGAGGGAAGTTGGTTGTTTTGGTGAGGCCCCCCTCCCAATTGAAGGACTTGGGGGCAGGAGGGATGAGGGGAGATGGGGGGGAGTAATTTTCCAACCGTATCTTTATATTAAGCAGTGCTTTCCCTTTGGAAGTGGGCTTTATATAATTGTGCCCCCTCTGTATGGGTAAAGTTACGCATGTACAGCTTGTATATCTAAGTTTATCCGCTATTTGAGGAGGGGTTTCTGAGGGAGGAGTTTGTGCTTAAATGATACTATTGAAAAGCACAGCACACATGGGAATCTGACATTGATATGCCACAGAATGTGATTAACTGGAATACATTTTGGAATCACACAGACTCACGATGTCCAGCAGCCTGGCTCAAACGTTGTTTTTCTTAGCTCATCGTGCCATTTGGACCCCGTTGCTCATACTGTACATAGAGCTGGTCTTTTGCAGTCTAATACTTGTTGGAGGTGTACTACTGATATAGGGACTCTAAATCACATGCTATTTGAATGCCCCTTAATTAACCCTTCTGGCTGAAAGTGTGGGATATATTAGTGACATTCTTCACTTGGATTTCCTTATTACAATACAGATAAGTTTTTTCGATCTTTATAGCTGAAAGAGCAATTATCTAAGAATGACAACGCACTTCTAGATATCTGTCGCCATTCAGCATGTTATATTCTGCTGGAAGGATGTATCTTCCTTGAATGCAACTTTCTGATGGCATGCTATTTGTCAGACTCGCAGATTGGAAGGAGCTGCTTCCGTTTCTTTAAATTGTTTTGACAAAATTGAAAGGACATGGAGATCCCTTGATGTTTACTTATTGGGCTCTCGAATGGTGCAAATTAAAATCTTTGTCCTGGGTTTAATGGTAGAGGGAAAGGGGTGGGAAGGCGCTGTTTGAAGTTGTCATTAGTGTTACCATATTGTTAGTAGTTAACTCTATGTATAGATTTTTGGAAAAATGTAATAAAATAAAAATTGGAAACAAAAATGAAAAGCACAGCACACAGTGTGCTTTTGAGTCAGTGCTGACTCCTGGCAACCCAGGAACTGACTAATGTCGTCAGTTATAGTATTACCCCCAAAGGGACTTGCCCAGAGTCAAAAAGAGTGTTAGTGGGGTAAAATTTGAACTCTGCCCTCCCTAGGTGATGCCTTCTCTTTCATCAGTAAGTATTTCTCTTTTTTAATTCTCATAGAATTTCATACTCTCGAAGTGATGGTGTGTAAAATCTTGGATCTGATTCTGAGGGGAGAAGGTGCTGAAGGGCTCAGCAGTCATTCTGTAAGATGATCAATGGAGCCCCTTAAAAGCATAGTTACTCACCTGTAACAGGTGTTCTCCAGGGACAACAGGAATCAATCCTCACTTATGGGTGACACCGATACCGACAGAGCCCTCACGGAGCAATTCCCCAGCTTTCAAAGAAAGCCTTTGGGATTGCTGCCATGCATGCGTGGTCCTCTTCTGGCCCAAGGGTGCCATCTTGTCAGTCAGGTCCTTTAGCTCGAGCCCTACCAAGCAGATGGCAAGGGAAGGATAAAAATCCAGCAACTCATCAGGGGAGGTGGGAGGGTTGTGAGGACTGATTCCTGCTGTCCCTGGAGAACACCTGATACAGGTGAGTAACTGCGCTTTCTCCAAGAACAAGCTGGAAGTCAGTACTCACTTATGGGACTCCCCAGCTACAGACTACCAAACCTGTAACAAAAAAATGCCTCTGTGAAGTTGTGAGCAGAAGCCGATGCCCGAAGGAGCCCAGGTCCTCGGGGCGAAACCCTCGGTAGCTGTGAAGAAGGTCAGAGGGCAGGAGTTGCTTATACCCCGAACAGATTACGGAGTACAGCCTGGCCAAAGGTGCTGTCCCGACAGGACTCCCTCTCCATGCAGTAGTGTGCAGCGAAGGTGTCGCCGCCTGGCAGATGTCTGCATGAGGCACTGAACGCAGCAAGGTCACCGAAGCTGCTTTGTCCAGGACCCCATGTGCAGTGACCCGTTGGTCTAACGGGGCACCTGCCTTCGCATGGGCAAAGGCGATGCAGTCCGCCACCCAAATGGAACGGGTGTGTTTAGTGACTGCCTGTCCCAGCTGATTGGGATTCTAGGTCACAAAGAGCCGGCCAGTCTTGCGATGCACCTGGGTGCGCTGCAGATAGAAGGCAGCACACCCAGGCAGTCGAGTATATGGAGGGTGAGTTTGCCATCGAAAGTATGGAGAGCTGCCGACGCCTGGTTGGCATGGGGTCTTGGAAAGAAAGTCGGTAAGACTATCTCCTGATTGAGATGGAAGTCTGAAACAATCTCAGGCAGGAACTTGGGGTGGGTACGGAGGACCACCCTATTCCTATAGAATCTAGTGTAAGGGGCATCAGCTATGAGAGTCTGGAGCTCACTGACTCGGCGGGTTGAGGTCAGGGCCACCAGGAAGACCACCCTCGAGGATCACCTCAGGCGGGCTGAGGTCAGGTGCTGAAGTGAGCATGTCGCCATCAGCTCGAAGGGTGAACGCATAAGCTGCATGAGCACTACGTTCAGATCCCATTCCGCTGGGGGAAGTCGGATGGGCGACTTGGGCAGCAAGAGACCCCGCATAAAGCGGGAGACCAAGGGCTGCTCTGAGAGGGACTTTCCCTCGACGGGGAGGTGATTTGCCGAGATGGAGCTCAAATGCACCCTGACGGAGTTCGACTTCAGGCCTTCCATCGAGAGATGGCGGAGGTACTGAAGGACCCACCGAGTGGAGCAAGAGAATGGATCGAACTGGAGCCTGGAGCACCAGACCGAGAAGCATCGCCACTTGAAGGCATAAGCTTGTCTAATCAAATTCTTCCTTGATGCGAGGAGAACCTCCTCAACTTTCTCCAGGAGATCCAGCGGGACTAGAGAGACCCGTTCAGCCGCCAGGCTGTGAGGGATAACGAGGCCAGGTTCAGGTGCAGTACCCATCTCTCCTCCTGCGTTAGTAGGCCCTGGGCACAGCCCAGGGGAACTGGAGGCTCCGTCAACAGCTGGAGCAGAAGCAGGAATCAGGGCTGTTGAGGCCACGAGGGAACTAGGAGGATCTTCGACGCCCAGTCTGCTCAGCTTTGTGGAGGGTCCTCGCAATGAGAGGAGTGGTAGGGAACGCATAGAGCAGGCTGGAGGACCAGCTCAAAAGGAACACATCTGGGCCCTCCCTGCTCGGATGCGGCATAGGGCCACAGAAGTGGGAAGCTGTGCATTCAATGGGCTTGCAAATAGGTCCATGGCTGGAGTCCCCCACTGACGAAACAGCCAGTCAGCCACCTCCCCCCCCCCCCGGGTCCAGCCGCCATTCGTGAGGGCGGAGGATTCTGCTGAGTTTGTCCACAAGGACGTTCTCCTGGACTGGGAGGTAGACCGCCCTGAGGGCCATCCCCAGACAGAAGGCAAAGGAGCAGAGGAGGACCGCTTCCCGGCAGAGGGAGCGTAATCCTGTGCCCCCTCCTTGTTGATGTAGAACATCGTCATACGGTTTTTGGTCTGCACAAGCTTTGACTTCCGCCTGAGGTGATCCTGGAAGGCCCACAGAGCCCACTGAACCGCCCAGAGCTCGAGCAAGTTTATTTGCTGTTGAGACTCCTCGGGCAACCATTGCCTCTGCATGCACAACACACCACAGTGGGATCCCCAACCCAGCAGGGAGGCATCCGTTCTCAGCACTATCTCGTGCTGCAGGGTTTGGAAAGGCAACCCCCGGAGGAGGTTGCGGGGGTTTTGCCACCAGCCCAGGGACAAGTGAAGGCTGTGGAAGACCCTTATGGGTCCCTGAGGTGCCTGATGGATGGGCTCCACTGGGCACTGAGGTATCACTGAGCTGTCCGCATGTACAGGTGGGCGTGGGGAACCACATGGACAGTAGGGGCCATGTGGTCCAGGAGATGCAGCATAGTCCGGGCCGTGACGCAAGGGGAGCCCTGGGTCTTGGCTGCCAGGACTCGGAGGCGGTTGATGCAATCCGCTGGCAGAAAAGTGGTCCCCCGCTGAGTGTCAAGGTATGCGCCGATGAATTCTAGGACCTCCACCAGTTCAAGATGGGACTTGGGATAGTTGACCAAGAAACCCAGGCTCTCGAGCAGGAGGATCGTGCGCGATGCCGCCAGGCGGGTTTCCTTGACCGAGGATCCCGTGACGAGCCAATTGTTGAAGTAGGAGATGACCGGTACGCCTTGATGCCTGAGGGAGGTGGCGACCGTGGAGAGGCACTTTGAGAAGACCTGCGGGGCGGACGCAAAGCCAAAGGTAGCACCGTGTACTGGAAGTGCTCTTCCTGCAACCTGAAGTGCAGGTATTGCTTGTGCTGGGGGTGGATCAAGATGTGAGCGTAAGCGTCTTTTAGATCCAAGAAGCATAGCCAGTTGCCCTGCCAGAAGAAGTGCAGTAGAACGCCAAGGGATAACATCTTGAGCTTCTCCCACACCAAGAACTTATTTAACTTTCAGAGGTTGAGGATGGGCCGCAGACCCCCTGGTCTTCTTTGGGACGAGGAAGTACCAGGAATAGAAGCCCCGACCTCAGAGGTGCGACAGCACCCTCTCGACTGCCCGCTGGGCGAGGAGGTTGATTAATTCCCACTGCAGGAAGACTTGATGCGCGGGGAGTTGAGGAGGCTCCGCCAGAGAGAAGGGAGGTGGAAGCCTCTCTAGGCGGAGGCGATAGCCGTCCCGGACTACCCGGAGGACGCAGGTGTCTGAGGTGATGGAAGCCCACTGAGGGGCAAAGGAGGACAGGCGTCCCCCCCACCAGATGCTGAGTCGTCGGTGGGTGAGAGGCTATGCCGCTGGCATCAAAACACCTGCGAGGGTTGAGGTGGTGCCAGGGTTTGAGCCTTGTGCTCTTTTGGCTTGTGGTGTCCTTGGGGCCCGGACTTCCCTTGTGCCGCAGAGGTCGGTGTGGGAGTGGGTGGGTACGGAGGATAGCGACGGTAGGGCAGGCCCTTCCTCGGAAAGAAAGGCTTTTTGGTTTGTTGCTTCTTTTGAGGTAGGGTTGAGGCTTTGCGCGAGAGACAGGTTCGGGTGACAAACTCATTATCTCTGCTGCCTTCTCTTCCATCGGTTTGCCAAAGAGCTGCTCACCGAGACAAGGTACGTCCAGGAGCTTCTCTTGTACCCATTGTTCCAACTCTGAGGATTGGCGCCATGCCTGGCGACGGTCCCCGATGCCAGCAACCACCATTCGAGCCGAGGACTCAAAACCATCATAGGCAGCACGGGAGTGGTACTTTGAGCAGTCTGCGATGGACTTTAGCAGGGTACAGAACCTATTGAGGGGTTCGCCCTCGAGATCCGCAGAGAAACCTCCAAGCTCCTTAGCCAAGTCGCTCAAGAACATGCCCATGTATAACTGGTATGCCTGAATATGGCAGGAGAGCATGGACCCCTGGTAGGCCTTGCGACCTAGGGCATTGAGGGCTCTCGACTCCCGGCCAGGTGAACCGAAGAGTGTGACTTCGGGCTCTTTTGCTTTCTCATGGCCGACTCCACCACCATGGAAGTGTGGGGGAGTTGGGTTTTTCTGAACCCAGGGCCGTGCTGGACCTTATATATGGCGTCGAGGTGCTTACTTCTTATTTATTTATTTATTTAACAATCACTTATATACCGCACTTTCCCAATGATCAGGTGCGGTTTACAAAAAACAAGTTAAGGGACAGATCAAAGATCTGTGTTTTTACATGGAACATCATTGAACTATGTATAATAGGCCTGAGCCTTAAACAAAAAAACGTATTAAGTTATATTTGAAACTGAGGCAGTTACGATGGAAACTGAGGCAGGCACCTCCCACATGCAGAATAGCAGCCTGGACAGGATGGGAGGAACCTGGATATCGAGCTCTTCAGTTCGAGCATCCTCCTCAGCCTGGGTGGCCAGGTTGAGAGCCTGTGTCCTTGGGTGGTGAGCACCAGTGAAATGCGGGTGGGGAGGGATCCGACGGAAGGTCCCAATGGGCACGGATTTCCAGGGAGGTATCCCCATCGGACTCCTAGTCCGAGAAGTCGGATGAGGAATCCAAACCGGGCTGGTCGTCCTGTCCAGCAGCCGAGGCCCGCTTGGAGCCCGAGGCCTTGGAGGATCTCACTCCCGAGGAATGGGAAGGCAAGCGAGACCAATGTCAAGGAACCGCACGAGGCCCACAGCTCTTGGGGGTTTCCTGGACGGGTTTCGGCATCTCACGTGAGGGAACCTCGTTCTGTGGGCGTGAGCCAGCGAAGCTGGCTGTGAGTGCCTGCTGGGAAACGCCAGCATTCGGGACTCCCACGTGGGCTTGGGCCCTGCGACGCCAACCCTGGGGTCACCGGGTCTGGCATCGAGGAGGAGAGAGGGTCCTCGATGGGACGGCCCTCAGGAGACCAGGCGCCAGTGCCGGAGGCCTCCGTATCTATATGAGGTACCTGGCGGGGCGCTCCTTGTCAGACTCTCGGGAACGCCGAAGGGGACTGAGCGCAGGAGCGCTCGTGCTTTTCGGGGGCCCCCGACAGTGACTTCGAGGCCTTCTTCTTCTTGCGCCGCTCCACTTCAGTGGACCCCTGGTCAGAGTGCCGCCGAGAATGTGGAGCCGAGGTGGGGGATCCCACTGGAGGAGAGATGACCATGGGCACCACCAGGGATTCTGAGGCAGCCTTCCTGAAAATGTCTTCGGACTTCTGCTTATGACTGAGCAGGGTTTTGGAGGACATTTTCTTACAAAGCGAACAGAGCTCTGGATCATGGTCAGCCCCAAGACACCACAGGCAACAGTTATGGGTGTCCGTATGCTACATGTTCTTAAAGCATCTATCACATTTTTTGAAGCTGGTGGCCATAGGGGCAAAAATGGCTTCCGCGATGTCGAAGACCCACGTGGCCAGCGGTTGGAGGAAAAAAGGGCGCGAAGCCCGTTAAAAGCAAAAAAAGGGAAGAAAACGCCCCTTAAAGGCTCCAAAAAAGATAGAGCAGGGGAAGGACGGGTAGAGGACCGGTGCAACCGGAAAAGAGAGAGGCCTATAGGCCGAAAACAAAACACTTTTTCCGAGGGATGAGGATGTGCGTCCGAAGGACTCCGCAGAAAAAGGGAGACTGAGCAAGATGACATCCTTGGGTGGGAAGAGGACCACGCATGCATGGCAACAATCCCAAAGGCTTTCTTTGAAAGCTGGGGAATTGCTCCGCGTGGGCTCCGTTGGTGCAGACGTCACTCATAAGTGAGGACTAACTTCCTGCTTGTTCCTGGAGAATCAATTGTTAATACTAAGGAACTCATAATGCTGCTCCCTGTGGGAACTATTGCTGTGTATTTTCCTGTGAAAATAAGTGGAATTATAACTCATTTTTCAGATTTATTACTGGAAATAGGTTATGAAAGGATCAATCCTGATATATTATCGAGGATTAAACAAGAGGAAGAGCTGAATATTCGGGACTTCCAGGAGTCAGGAGAAAGAGCAGTTACTGACTCATACCCAGGTGAGTAATAGTAAATACTGTACTGGGTAACAGGAGGTATTACAGAGTACATCTGATTAATGCTAATTTACTATCTGTACCCTGTGTTCTCACATATAAAGAATATAAATCCTCACAGGTAGGTGATGCCATTCATCAGAGCCCAAGGGAATAAAGCATTTTCCAGTCAAGGCAGAGAGAATTCCCATAGTGTTTTACAAGAAGCTGTGCCAATCATAGATAGCCCGATTCTGTCCTGGACATCAAAGCTGTCTGTATGTTCGGTCTGAACCAGATGTACAGAGGGCGTCGTGATTCTGATCCCACGGGACACGTCTACTCCCGCGGGATCAGTATCGCCAACAGTTCTGTCCGTGCAGGCTAGGACTGCGATTCAGCCCAGTCTGCACGTACAGGACATGCCCGACTAACTCAGTCAGGGCTATTAAATGGAGCCGCAGCGCCATGGCATCCAGTTGCCAAGGCACCGCGGTTCCATTTAAAAGCCACGATCCTGGCCGCTGGCTCCTGCAGCTAATTTTCTGTAGCCCGACCCCCAATCCGTCTGTCTGTGGCCTGGGTCGGGCTGTGGGGAATGTCCTCGGGCCCCCTGCCCCATCCATGCCCCGGGTGCTCTGATCCACTATGTCCACTTGGTCCGGTACCGATCTGTCGATCCCAGAAAAAGTCGGCATGGGAAGAATTCCCACCAGGGCCGGTACTGTCGGTGCTGGTATCGGTATCGGTACCCGTGCTGGTACCAGTATTGGTACCGGTGCTGGTGCCGGCATCGGTATCTGTGTCGGTACCGGTGCTCGTTGAACCGACGGTAGCAGTGTCAACGGTACCACAGCTGTAAGGAGAGCTGCAAGAGTGCGTTCGATAGCGAGGAACCTCTGGTCTATCGACGCTGCCGATGCCTGGGTGTCGGTACCTATAGAAGTGAACGGAACCCCTGAGCATGGCACCAGTAGTTCTGCCGAGGTCGAGGCCTCGAGAACATCCTGGAACCCCGTTAGTGCTTTGGAGGCCGAAGCCTCCCGCCGGGGCTGTTTTGCCGGTGTAGTTTCCTCAAGGGCAATGCCAATGGCCTCTCGATGCTTAGAAGGAGATCTACCCTTTGAGGACCGACTCTTATGTTTAGTTATCTGAGATCCATGGGAGGAAGACGAGGCTCTCGAAGACGTCAATGCAATGGACATCTCATCTGAAGAAAAGAGGGTACTGAGCTTTGCAGCCCGGTTCTGTCTTCCTCTTTTAGTCATCCCCATACAAGAGAGACACTCCGATGGAGAATGGTCAGGGCCTAAACATTTGAGACACCATTCATGGGTGTCGTTGATGGAAATGGTACCGCCACACTTAGTACATTTTTTAAAACCACTAACTGTTTTTTCCATTTTTCAGGAAAATGGGGCCTAATGCCCAAAATGGCGCCTAGCACCAAAAAGAAAAAGTTTCTGAAGAGAAATACTTCAGAAAGTATATATATATATTTCTTTTTTTTTTAAAGAAAAGAGAACCGTCGGTACCGGTAGGCGTCGAGCGGAGGCAGACGCGACCACAAGAAAACAAGTTTAAAGAAGAATTTTCTGCGGTGACAGGGTAGGTGACCTGTCGGCTCCGCGGAAAACGAAAAACTGAAGACGGACAGTTGGAAATGCAGCAAGACAGGGCGCATGTGCTCAGGGATGCTCCCAAAAGCGTTCCTATTGGACGCTGGGAAGCGTTCCCGCACAGGCTCCGCCGGTACCAACGATACCCATATGTGAAGACTACGTTCCTGCTTGTTCCTGGAGATAATCATTTATGACAAAATAATTTGTGCAGAAGGGGGTCCCGGAGGAACCTGAGTTCCTTGACTGTAAGAAGGTAGCCAAAGCTATATGCAAGGAGATTTTGCGGCATGCTGGTGCAGAAGTAGTGCTGCCGTTTGTTCAGCTCACCGGTCATTGGGACTACCCAATAGTAGTGCTCCAGGAGAAACCAGGCAAAGAGCGGAGGACACAAAACCACGGCCACATTATAGTAGGTTGTCAAAGAAATGGCCGTGGTTTTGTATCCTCTGCTCTTTGCCTTGTTCTCGTCTATTGCCATGGTCCTCTTCTCTTCTTCCTCCTCTAGTTTATTTATTTATTTATTTAACATCTCTTCTATACCGCGCTATTAAAATCAGCGCGGTGTACATCGAACAAATATACTGCAATGCAAACAGGTAACATTGAGTTTACAGAGAACACAGGAATATATAACATGGAGTAACAGGGATAACTATGTACAGTCAACATTATACTATATATATGCTTTTACTATATAAATATGTAAATTCGAGTGGAAATTGTATGTGTATTCATGTAGGAGGCACAGATCAACAGTGGGGAAGTGAACTATCGTGGAGTTTAACCTTTTTCTGGTTGTATTAAGGTATTAAGGTGTTTAGTGTAAGTTGGAGGTCTGTTGGTAGTGTGAGTGTCCGAGGTCACGTCTGGGTAGTATTTTGTGAATAAGTGATGCTTCACGGCTTTTCGGAATTGTAATAGGTTTTTGATGCAACGGATTTCATGGGGAAGTAAATTCCAATTCAGGGGTGCAAATATTGAGAAAGCTCTGTTCGATGTAGCTTTGGTACATGATGTCATCATCTTGGGAACTATTAAGGTATTCATAGCAGTGGTCCTTCTGTTTCTGTTTTCGAGGGTGTTATGGATTAGTTTGCTAATTGGTGTCGGTGGGTAGTTATTCATGGCCTTGAAGGTCAGGACTAGTGACTTATATGAGAGTCTGGCTTGTAGAGGTAGCCAGTGTAGGTCTTTCATGATAGGCGTTATGTGAGCAGATCTTGGTGACCCAGAGAGGACTCTTGCAGCTGCATTCATAGCCAGACGAAGTGGATTTAAGGTTGATTGAGAGAGCCCGTGGAGGATGATATTCGCAAAATCTAGATGTGGGAGGACTAGTGCCTGGAAGGTTGATCGGTAATCAGTATAGTCAAGTAGTGGGCGGATGTGGCGTAGCGTTCTGATCTTATGATATATCCTCTTTGTCACATTCTTCACATGCATTGTCATATCCAGGTGTTGATCCAATGTGATGCCGAGGTATCGGATTGTGGGTTTGGACGTCAGTTCTATGTTATTGACCAGCAGTGACGGAGGAGGTATGAACTTGCGATTCCTTGTGACAAATAGTACATCAGTTTTGCTATGATTTATTCTTAAGTTTTGTGTCAGCAGCCATTCAGCTATTGCACCGAAACAGTTGATTATTGGTGTAAACACTGGTTGGTCAGTTTTAAACGGCATGTATATGAGGATGTCATCTGCGTATGCCAGGCATTGCACATTGAAGGATCGGATCAATTCACATATCGGCTGCATATATATATTGAACATTAATGCCGATAGTGAAGATCCTTGAGGTACACCTTGAGACTGTAGGAATGGCTCTGATGATTCCTGGCCCGTTTTAACTTGTTGCCACCTATTGGAAAGGTAGGATCTACACCATTCCAGTGCTGTGCTTTGAATCCCCTTCTCTCTCAGACGTTGCAGCAGTATGTTGTGGTTCACAGAATCAAAGGCGGCGGAAATGTCTAAAAATATGAGTACAAATCCTTGTTTGATGCTGTTTATTCCTGTGATAAGATCATTGAATAAGGTTGTAAGGATTGTGTCAACTCCATGTGCTTCTCTGAATCCATGTTGTGATTTGTCCAGTGGTGCTTCCGTGTCAATATGATGCTGGAGCTGTTGTTGGGCAGCTTTCTCGATAATTTTTGCAAGCTGGGGGATGCTCGAGATTGGCCTAAATGATTCAACTTTGGATGGATCGAGCTTACTGTTTTTGAGTAGGGGCTTGATAGAGGTGTGTTTCAGACTTTGGGGGAATGAGCCTGTTAGGAAGGACTGGTTCAGTATCAGGTACAGGATTTGGCTTAGATCATGGCGCAAATCTTTGATCCAGCTGGCTGGACATGGGTCATTGGGTGCTGTGCTAGGATTGATGGAGGCGATAATTTTCTCAATTTCACTAGTTGATATAGTATTGAAGTTGCAAAATGGAGTTATTTGAGATGGCTTAGGTGATACAGATGGGTTGTTGGTATTTATGCTCGTGTTGACTGTAATCATTTTTGATTGCAGGTAATTTGCGTAGTCCTGTGGCTGCGGCATTGCAGGTTGATCTGAAACTGGTTCTCTTGTTATGGATTTTACTAACTTGAATAGTGCATGAGGTTTATTGATGGCGCGTTTCAATAGGTTTGTGTGGTAGAGACACAGTAATTTATGTACATGACTTTATTATCAAAGAATGGATCACCGTGAAAATGCAACAGATCACCGTGGTCTGGGTTTACAGCTCTGCTAACTCGCCAAGGTAAAGCAGCGTGTTTTCCCCCTCAACAGTGGCAAAATCACGCAGAGCGAGTGAGATTCATGAGGCCACCTACCACACTCGTAATGATGAGCAAAAAAGGTTCTCAGACCTACAGGAATTCGCTTTTGCGCGCTCCTCATTGGTGACGAAAAAGGAAGCAACAAAGATTGTGGCTATGGAGTCCAGGAGATGGCGAGGCCACATGGTTGCTGCTAATAGGAAGAGTGGCACAGACTTGGGTTGAAGAGCAGGTAACCCTGAGAGAGCTGAGGGGCTGGTTCCTGGAGCTGGAAACTGAGATGTCCTCAGTCCGGGGGAATATAGCCACTCTTGCTGCTAATTTCCGCAGTGAGCTGCACAATATGGGAGCATGTGTAGTGAGCGTGGAAGCGAAAATGGAAGCACAGCTGGATTCAGTGGGGGAGCTGGAAAAGACTGTACTGGCCTTTCAGCAAGCAAATGTGGAGCTAGCAGACAAACTTAAGGACATTGAGAATTGCAGCAAGCAAAGTAATGTAAGGTTTTGTGGGATATCAGAAGAAGTGCAGTAGCAGGACAGTGCAGAGGCGGTCAGAAAGATTGTGGCCACGTTGTGGAATGGAGCAGAGGAAAACCTTAAAATCCTCTGGGATCGTGCACACTATGCGCTGGGGCCAACTAGAGCAAACCTCCCTAGGGACATAGCTGTTTGTTTTCATAATTTCACCTTGAAAGAGCAGGTCATGCTGAAAGCCCGACAGAAAGGGCACTTTCAGTGGGACTCTCATAAGCTTGAACTTTCAAAGATCTGTCAACTACTACTCCAAGGCGCAGATGAGACTTGCGTAACATAAAACGGAAACTGTGGTAGTAGGGCATCCGATACAGTTGGCAGTTTTCCTTCGCACTTGTCATCACTTCGGGCCGTACGGCCTTCCTTAGTAAGACAGAAGTGGAAGCTTTGTCCTGTTTAAAAGAGATGGAGATAGAGGGGCCAGTGGACTTGGAGGGGCCTCCTGTTGTGCCCAGACAGCGTGAGGCGAGATTGGAATGGGTGCAGTGGCAACAGGGCTTCGACAACAGCAGGAGGGACGTTAGCTCGCAGAAAACCTGGACTCAAATGACTAACTGGAGACTGGGTATTCAGCTGGATAATGGATAGGGGGATGGCGTGGGTGAGGGATTGGCATTTGTGTGCCTGGTACTCGTGGTTGGTGGGTCTGGGGAATGAATAGGTTGGATGCAGGGTGCATAGGCATAGGTGATGGGTGGGGAGGAAGGGGGTGAGAGTAGAGTCGAAGTGAAGGAGTGGTGGCCTAGTAGTTGGGGCAATTTGCCTTTGGCTGGAAGGCCATGGATTTGAATCACACTGGAGGACAGCAACCTTGGGCAGGAGGGACTGGGGTTTCTAGTCCCACAGGTGCTCCTTGTGGCTTTGGGCAAGCCACTTAACCCTCTGTTGCCTCAGGTACAAAAACAGATTCAGGGACAAGGGAAATATATACCGTACCTGAATGTACATTGCTTTGACCTGGTGGAAAGCAGTATGTAAGCATTGCTAAATAAATAAATAAAGTGTGGGGTGAGTGTGTGATGATGGAGCAGTGTGTGGGAGGTGAAGGGACTTTATAGCGATTGGTGTGGGACCCAGGAGAGAGAGGAAAAGAGGGAGAAGAGCAATCCTCACATCCCTAACCTTCAAAGTGTGGGATAGGTGTAGGAGGCGGTTAATGGTGGGAGAGATCTACTTCCTGAATGCCTTTATTACAGGGTTGAAGGATTTTACACTGGGGTGGAAAGGTGGTAGGTTTAGGCAATGAGAAAGGAAGGGATTGGGCAGGTGTTGACAGGGGGCAGGGAGAGGTACATCACTTTAGGGATATTCGGGAGACATATGGCCTAGGGGGTTGGAGACCAATATGCATATTTGCGGCTTTGTCATTATTTAGGGCAAAGGAGGGTTCAACAAGACTTAGGGCAAGAACTAACTATCTTCGAATTGCTGATGGGGAAGGAGTGGAAATGGGGGCCTTTTGGCAGGTCTGTATTGGTTCTTGCTGGTGGGGGTGGGGGGGAACGCTCCTTTAGAATGTCAATGTTGGGAGAGGGAAATACCGAGGGAGTGGGGGAGGGTCCAAAGGGAGACTATCTATGCTACCACTAGAAACCTAGCGCCGGGGACTACACTGCTGGAAAATACGTTGAAGGTGCGCTTGAGAATGTATTGTACTCCTAGTAAGTTACATGTCATAAACAAGAAGTATGGAGCTGAATGCTGGAAAGGGTGTGGGATGGTGGGGGGACCTGAAGCACATGTTGTGGGACAGCCCCAAGGTATGGCAGCTCTGGGGGAGCTTGAAAGCCTTTATACACAGATAACAGGGGTCCTGGTGCATTTGGCACCTGAGCAAGTTCTGTTACATGAAGTGCAGGAGGGATGGGAGGGGGAAAGGGGAAATTCCTGGGTTTCTGAGTGATAGCCGTGAGAAAGGAGATTGTGGTGTGGTAGAAGTGCCCCGACCAGCCCACGAGAGGTATGATACTGAAGCGGCTGGATTTTATATACAGTATGTGTGAGATTGCAGCATGTAAGCATCACAAGCTGGAGTTCTTTACAAAAGTATGGCACTGGTCCCAAGAGTGAAAGCGGGCGCACTTAAGGGTGTGATATAGGTTATTGCTTTTCAGAGCTCTTCCAAAGTATTGCTTTGTTGCATTAATGGTTCCGATTGGAATCTGAGGAGCTCCAGAAAGCAGAGCAGTGAGAATGGTAATGGGGAAATGGGCTATGATGGGGGAGGAAGGGGATAGGAGGCCTGGGAGAGGAGTGGGGGAGGGGAAGGAATATAGAGACATCTACACAGATGTCCTCAGAATAACATCTCAGAGCATGGACATCTAATAGCAAAATAGTTAAAGTAATGGGTTGGGAGTAGGGTGATCAGGGTTCAAATCCCAGTGTGGAACTTTGTGATCGTAGACTAGTCACTTAACTAGTCATGATAGCACACCACAATACCTGGCAGACCTTCTCACCTATCACACCCCCAGGTATACACCTCGTTCATTTCATCTCAACCGTCTCACTCTCCCTTCACCCTCTCTTGCTCACCTTCAGTCCACCCGCTCCTCCGCTTTCTTCTTTGCAGCTCCCGCCCTCTGGAACTCTCTCCCCCCTTCCCTCCGCTTTGAGCCCCACTGCCTTACTTTTAAGTGTAATTTAAAAACCCACCTTTTCTCCCTTGCCTTTGACCTTCCCTCCCCTTTTGCTTAAGCTCTTTCACTTTGGTTTATGTTGTGATCTTTCTCCCTCTTTCCTGTCCAGACATTGTAATTTCCTTTTCCTCTCCTCTAGCTAACTTTTATTATTGTTTTTATGGTTGTTTTTATGATTGTTTTTATATTGTAAACCGCTCTGGTCCCCCTAAAGGGCGGTATATCAAGCTGAATAAAACATAAAACATAAAACATTAACTCTCCATCTTTTCTACTCTCTCAGGATGTTTTAAGGCCAAAACAAGCACCTTCCTGATTATTTGTGCCTACAGCAGGTCTAAACGTAGATGTGCCTGCAGACATCTCCGTCATTCCCGAAATCGAATGGAGACATGTAAATCCATTGCACCTTCCCAGACATGCATGCACCACACCCCCTTGCCTACTTGGATATTCCTGCAATGGAGATGTCTATAACAGACATTTGTGGGATGGCTTCAGAGACATCTCTGTGATTTCAGAGAAACATAGAAAAATGAGGGCAGAAAAAGACCACATGGCCTATCTAGTCTGCCCTTCCATGTCAACCACTACAACAGTCCCATTTTTCACTTTAGAGAGATCTAGATGCATGTGCATGTCTTGAGACATCCTAAATCATGACTAAGCCTTAGAGTGGCACCCATAACTGCTGTTATTGTATCGATCCATCTCATTGCTGGCTTTCCTCTCTTGCGTTGACCTTCTACCTTTCCAAGCATAATGTCTTTCTCTAATGATCTCTCTTTTCATATGATGTGTCCAAAGTATGAAAGTCAAAGTTTTGTCATCTGAGCTTCTAAGAAAAGCTTAGGTTTTATCTCCTCTACTTCAGGGTAGTTTTTTCTTTGGGCAGTCCATGGTATACACAATATTCATCACCAGCACCATAATTCAAAGGCATAGAGGGTAAGTGCTGCTGTGTTGGGGGTGGATTGCTGTCTTTGGTAGGCCTTGGAGGATGAGGTTGTGGGAAGATGAGAGCTTGGAGGGCTGTGCGAAAGATTTGGTGGTTTAGGAGAGGCTTGAGATGTTGTACAGTCTTGAGTTTATAGTAAATGCTCCTGGTATTGTTTTTGATGTGAGTGGAGAATGTTACTATTGATCGAGGGTGACACCCAGTATCGTGCTTCTTGTTGTACTTGAAGTTGAGTTCCATTTAGACTTATGAGGGATCATTCCAAGGCATGAATAGCAGGGATGGATGTCCCAACATGCTCTCTCCTGATCCCGTCTAACCTCCCTGTGCGTTGTACGGGGACATTAGATGGGGGCGGGAAGGGGGCTGATCAGAGGCGGTGTTAGGGCGGACAGTGGGTAGTCATCGGCCCTAGATGTACAGGGCCGATTCCAATGTCGGCCCTGTATGTCCAGGGCTGGAGAATTGAACAGGGATCTTATTACACCTCGGAGGTGGAATAGGTTCCCCTCGTCGGCAGGGAACAGTGGGCCTGGGGCTCAGAAATGACAGGAAGGGGCAGAGGATGATCCCCACAGCTTGACCCTGGCATTGGGAGGCCAGATTGGGGGGAGGGGGGAGGTCAAGCTGCAGGGAATCCACATTTGGAACTTGCAGCTGGGGTTTTCGATGGAACCACGGTGCCATGGCAATCGGACGACATGGCCCCGCGGCTCCAATGGAAAGCCCTGACTGAACTATCCGGACAAAGGCCTGTAGATGCAGGCCGGACTGAATCGGGGATCCCGGCCTGCACGTACAGGCCTGGACGAGATTCTGATCCCGCGGAGGGCCGGAACATCCATGTCTGAATCGGGCCCATAGAGTTTGGTGGGGTGAAACTGGTATCTCTGGTGATAAATAGAGCTTCGGTTTTTTTGAGGTTTGTGGTCATGTTGTGGGTGGTGAGCCAGGAGCTATGTTCTTATGTTAGGAGCTGATGTTAGTGAAGCAGTTCGTTAATGTTCGTGGTAATATCAGGATTGACAGATATGATTTGAACCAGTGTAGGGCAGTTTCTGCTAGTCCAATTGTTTGCAGTCGTTTGATAGAGTGTGGAGTATTGAGTCAAATGTTGCCTTAATGTCGAGGAAAATGAGTAGATATCTTGTGTTTGGTCTGTCGGTGCCTGTTATCAACTTGTCTAGGAGTGCAGCCATGAGATATTCAACTCCGTGGTGGGGTAGAAAGCCATATTGCTGTGGATTGACTGGGGAATGTGCATCTATGTGATTTTTTAGTTGGTGAAGTACAGTCTTTTCAAGTATCTTCATTGTGAAGAGAAGGCTTGCTATGGGTCTGTAGGATGTTGGTTGGTTGACGTCATTAGTAGTTCCCTTTCTTACTGAACAGATGGAGGCCATTTTGAGTTCGGGTGATAGGTATCACTGGGGACAGTTTCTCCAAATGGGTTAGTTTTGTGCATACCTTGACAGTCGTGAACTTTACTTCTAAGGCAGGGCATTGGGAGTATGATTTCAGTCTCTCAAATATACTGCTAAGGTTCTGCATAGTACTTGCATCATGCCAAAGAGAGCCTCCTGCCTGAGTTGGTAAGATGTAACATGTATGGGTAGTTTGCTAAGATGTGCTTGGAAATTCTTCTTTATCAAGCCTGTGGCACCCAACATGATGGGAAATATTTCTGTATCTTTCTGCCACATTTTCTTGGTCTCTGACTGCATTGCCTGGTATTTCAGGATCTTCTGTCTCTCCACGCAATTCACAGAGTAGTCGCTTGGAGTTGACACCTTTATTATCAATACTGTTCTAGTGTTTTTCTCCTTAACCACTATATCCGGATTTCTTGCATCCAGCTTTTTATTGGTTGGAATGGATCATAACCTCCTCATTCTCTGTAATTCTCTTAGGGTTATGATCCCAGTGTTTTTCGGGCACAGTGATGTTGTACTGTATCCCTGCTGTAGGGAGAGCTGGATGATCTATGGATTGTTGGTGCGAGCTCTTGCCTGGCGATCTTGATCCAGTTGACTGGGCATGGGTCAAGAGGGGACATGATTGTGATGATGCCTTCTATATGTTTGGGTGTGACTGATGAAAATGTTTTCCATGTGTGGAGAGGCTTTGAGCACTCCTGTGGTGGGGAATCTACAGAGCAGCTTATGCTGCTGTTGCTGGGGGAGTTTAGAGTTTGGAAGCAGTCTGCCATCTCTTCTGAGGTCAATTGTGTTCCTTCTGATTGCTGGGAGTTATCCTTTGTGAGGGACTTGACTACCTAGAAGAGTTCACGAGGGCGGTTGATAGAGTTGTGTATCTCTTTTGTGTAGTATTCTTTTTTTTTGCTTTTAGGATGGATGTTTGATATTCTTGGAGTTTGGTTTTGTAGGAGGTGAGGTTATCAGTGTTCTGGAGTTTCTCCACTTCCTCTCAGAGGCTCTGAAGATGCTCTTAATGTCTTTTAGTTTCATTGAATGCCATATGACTGGCCCATGGTTTTTTTTTTAATGTGGAGCTTGGGTGGCATTTTTGCTGTGGCAGACATAGTTCTATTCCATTCTTGCACGAGGGAGTCAAAATCTTCAGGAGTAGACTGGAGACTAGGTAGGATTTTGTCCATAAAGTATTTTTTTCAAGTTTAAAGAACCTTCAGGTGGTGGGTTCAATACTGAGTGGACTCCAATCCAGTATATTATGGGGTATGAGGATGGAGATAAGCTTGTGGTCGGACTAGGGGACATCAGTGATAGTGAGGTGGTTCTTCATGATGTTCTGAGGTAGGAAAATCAAGTTGTCATGGGTGGGTTGATGGAAGCTCTGAACTATGCACAATTCATCCATGGCATCCAGAAGGGCCTTTGCTTTATTTAGTGTAGTGGAGGCAAAGTTGTGGTTGCCAAGGAGAGTGAGGTAGTTGGTTTGCGATCTGTGATTGCATCCTGCCTCTAGTAGCGTGACTAGGTCTTTGGGACTAGTGCTGGGTGATCTGTAGGCAAGTAAGATGGTTATGTTGCTATTTATTATTGCTATTTGGGGTTATTCTGTGCCATGAATAGTGGGGATGGACATCCCAACAGGACCTCCATACCTGCTATTCGTGCCTTCTCTGGGCCGCGACTAACTTCCCCGCCAGTTGCGCGGGGAAGTTAGATAGGGGTAGGGAAGGGATGCCTCAGGTACACATAGATTGTGAGCCCTTTATTTATTTATTTATGTATTTATTAGACAGTTTTGTATACCACCTTATCCTTCAATCTAAGTGGTTACATTACATCACAATTAGCGACAAAGGAGTGTATCTAGTACCTGTTTGTAATGAATACATAATGTGAACCGCTTTGATTGAAGGATAAGGCAGAATAGAAAGCTGGTTAAATAAATAAAATTTAAAAGCCCTGACTGAGTTAGCTGGGCTTTTCATGTATGTTCAGGCCGGACTGAATCGCAGTCCTGGCTGCATGTACATGACTGTTCGCGATTCTGATCCCACGGGGCTAAACGTGCCCTGCGGGATCAGAATCACAATCCCCTCTGTACGTCTGGCTCAGATCGGACGTTCAGAGGTGATCTACTTGCGGGACGGAATCGGGCCCATTGTGTCCAGTCCTTTGTCTGAGGTCTTTGTGGGGGTGTGGAAGTTGAGGTTTTTCTTGGCTAGGATAAATATACCTCCTCCTCGACACTGCATGTGTGGAGAGTCAAAAAGCCTGTAGTTGTTTGGGGTTAGCTGGTTGAACAGAACTTATCTGTCTCACTGAACCAGGATTCTGTAACGCTTAGTATGTCTATGTTATTGTCTAGCAGATGATCCGTGAGCAGCTGGATTTTGTTTCATGCTGACCTAGCTTTGAGCAGGGTGCATTTCAGGTGACGGGTGCTGTTTGTGCTTCTGTGTGTGTATGAGGTGAGTGTGGGTGGTATAGTGTTAAAATGTGTATGATGTGGCGTGTGAGTCTGGGTTTGTTTTTGTCGAAGATGGGGGATGTTGGGATGAATGGGTACAAGTAAATGATGGGCAAAAAGGTTGCTGTGGGTGTCATAGCTGTGTGGCAGTGAGGAGTGTGGTGAGGCAATAGAAATATGGCTAGGGGAGTCATTGTTGTGGTGAGGGAGTCTGCTGTGATGTCTTGCTGGTAGCCGGGTGAAGTAGCTGTTCTTCCTAGTGGGAACTACCAGCTATAGGTGCTGTTGCAATGGTCAGGGTCAGCGTTGTGCCGAGGTTTCCTCCATGCAGAAAGTATGGATGGTGGTATGCCTTCCTTTGTTGTGGTTGCTGGTCCATGCCTAAGGGCTGTGCCAAAGAGCCCTCTGGCGAGGCCCTTGGGTGCAGGCCTGCAGGCGAGGGTGTGCCAGGGTGTGCCAGTTGACTGAATGTCCCACTGGTGATGCTGGTTGGCTGCTTGTGGGAGGAGGGAGAAGCTCACTTCCTCGCTCCCCGGACGATCAGCAAGCCGTTCTTCCACCAATCTTCACACCTCGGTTGTCTTGATACAGTCGTGCTTCTCTGATGTTGTGATCTGCATATACCCATGCTTCATAATGTGGTCGTTAACATACATATAAATATCTTTTTGGTATTCTTTTGTCTTTTAAAGGATTCATCTCACATCCGCGATGATGTCTCTTGTTCCTTGCTCTTTCCTGAACCTTGCTTGCACTTCTGATAGTTCTCTTTCCAGGCATGGTTGAAGTCTCTGCTGAATAATCTTCAGCAAAATCGTACTGGCATGTGGGATCAGAGTGATTGTGCGATAATTTCCACAGTCAGTTGGATAACATTTCTTTAGTATTGGTATAAACACAGATCTTTTCCACTCGTTAGCCATGATGATGTCTTCCAAATTTCTTGGCAGAGCCTTGTAAGTACGGTAACAGCTGCATCCAATTGCTGTACTACTTCAGTAGGAATGCATTCAATTTCTGGTGCTTTGTTCTTTGATAAGGCTGCATCTGGGCAGCAGCAGAATGGGATAGTGTTGACGGCGGAGGATCACATTTCTGTGACAACGGCAACAACACCAAACTTAAACTGCGCGGAAGAAAGGCCTGGCAATCTACTTCTGTATCTTGCCATGAAAACCCAATGGATAGTTACAACAAAACAAATTGTGCTATAGTGCTGGAAGATGAGACCCCCAGGTCGGAAGGCACTCAACTAGCTACTGGGGAAGAGCTGAAGACTTCTCAGAGTAAAGCCAGCATTTATGATGTGGTTGGATCAAAGCCCTCGGGACGTCTGACTGCTGATGTAGCTGCGCATGAAATGAGAGTCAGAAGCTGTAAAGATGTCTTACACATTGTAACATGGAACGTACGAAGCATGAACCAAGGGAAGTTGGAGGTGGTCAAGAATGAAATGGAACGTGTACAACTTGATCTGTTGGGTGTCAGCAAACTGAAATGGACTGGCATCGGGTACTTTGCATCAGATGATCACATGGTCTACTATGCTGGAAATGAAAGACAAAGAAGAAATGGTGTTGCATTTATAATAAAGAAGAAATTTGCAAGAACTGTAATGAAATACAATGCAATCAGCGAACACTTAATCTCTATTCGTCTACGAGGAATGCCTATCAACACAACTATAATTCAAGTATATGCCCCAACAACAGCTACAGAAGAGAATGAAATTGAAGAGTTCTATGAACAAGTACAAGCTGAAATTGACAGAACATGCAAACAGGATATCCTGATAGTCATGGGTGACTGGAACGCAAAAGTTGGCAACAAAGAAGAAGGCAAAGTAGTTGGAAAATATGGACTTGGCAACAGAAATGAAGCTGGAGAAAGACTGATAGAATTCTGCAAGACCAACGACCTATTCATCTCAAACACCTTCTTCCATCAACACAAGCGGCGACTGTACACATGGACTTCACCCAATGGATTGTATAAAAATCAAATTGACTACATCTCAGGAAGTCAACGATGGAAAAGTTCTATAACAGTAACAAAGACAAAACCTGGAGCTGACTGTGGTACAGATCATCAACTACTAGTATGCAAACTCAAGCTAAAGTTGAAAAAGAGCAAACCACTCATGAATGCAGCAAAATATGACCTTGAGAATATACCACTGGAATTTAAAGACTGCCTGCAAAATCGATTTGCTGCTTTAGATACAAATGACAGAGCTCCAGAAGAGTTATGGAATGACATCAAGAAGGTTGTGTTGGAAGAAAGCGAGAAGTCTTTACAAAAGGTGAAAAAGCAAAAACGGCCAAAATGGATGACGGAAGAAACTCTGAAAATTCCCCAGAAACGCAGAGAAGCTAAAGCCAGAGGAGAAAGAAAGACAATAACAGAACTCAACAGAGATTTCCAATGTGCAGCAATACAGGACAAGGAAAAGTACTACAATGACACATGCAAGGAAATAGAAGCAAAAACTATTAGAGGAAGAACAAGATCGGCTTTCCTAAAGCTACGAGAGTTAAAGAAAAAGTTCCAGCCTCGAATTGGAATGTTACAAGATGCTCAAGGTTCTATGTTGAATGATGCTGAGAAGATCAAGAAAAGGTGGAAGGAATATACAGAGTTTTTATATGATAAAGATCAAGTGGACCAACAGCCGTTTCAACCTGTACCTTATGATCGGGAACCATTGGTGATGAAAGAAGAAGTTGAAGCAGCATTGAAAGCCTTATCAAAGAACACAGCACCAGGCATTGATAGCATTCCTATAGAGGTATTGCAGCAATTTGATGCAGCTGTTGCCATACTTACAAGGCTCTGCCAAGAAATATGGAAGACAACATCATGGCCAACTGACTGGAAAAGATCTGTGTTTATACCAATACTAAAGAAAGATGATCCAACTGACTGTAGAAATTATCGAACAATCGCTCTGATCCCACATGCCAGCAAGATTCTACTGAAGATTATTCAAAAGAAACTACAACCATACCTGGAACAAGAACTACCTGAAGTGCAAGCAGGTTTCAGGAAAGGGCGAGGAACGAGAGACGTCATTGCGGATGTGAGATGGATCCTTGAAAAGACTAAAGAATACCAAAAGGATATCTATTTGTCCTTTATCGACTATAGCAAGGCTTTTGACTGTGTAAACCATGAGAAACTCTGTGCCACATTAAGAAGCATGGGTATACCAGAACACCTGATCGTTCTATTGTGCAATCTGTACATTGATCAAGAAGCAACAGTTCAAACGGAACAAGGAGAAACAGAATGGTTTAAAATAAGCAAAGGTGTAAGACAAGGCTGCATACTTTCCCCCTACCTGTTTAATTTATATGCAGAACAAATCATCAGAGAAGCAGGATTGTATGAAGACAACAGAGGTGAAGATTGGTGGAAGACTCATCAACAACCTTCGCTATGCTGATGATACCACATTACTGGCTGAAAGTGAAGATGATCTGAAACATTTGCTTCTCACAATCAAAGAACATAGTCTCATAATGGGCCTGCACCTTAATGTAAAGAAGACAAAGATCATGACAACTGGCATAATCAACAGGTTCATCGTTGAAGGAGAAGAAATTGAAATTGTGAACAACTTTAACCTACTTGGATCAACTATCAATAAAGAAGCAACAAGCAGTCAAGAAATCAAACGACGCATTGCTCTTGGCAGAATGGCTATGAAAGACCTAGATAAGATTCTCAAGAGCAGAGATGTCTCTCTCCATACAAAGAATCGACTTGTTCAAGCCATGGTATTTTCAATAACATCATATGGATGTGAAAGCTGGACAGTGAAAAAGACAGGAAGAAAATTGATGCCTTTGAATTATGGTGCTTGCGGCGAATACTGTGTATACCATGGGCTGCCCGAAGAACAAACCAGTCGGTACTAGAGGAGATCAAACCTAAGCTTTCTTTAGAAGCTCAGATGACAAGACTTCGACTTTCATACTTTGGACACATCATGCGAAGAGAGAGATCATTAGAGAAAGACATCATGCTTGGCAAGATAGAAGGTCAACGCAAAAGGGGAAGGCCAGCAATGAGATGGATCGATACAATAACAGCAGCTACGGGTACCAGTCTGTCAACAATGAGCCGCCTGACTGAAGACCAAACACAATTTAGGATAGCTATCCAGAGGGTCGCCATGAGTCGACTCCGACTCGACGGCACTTAACAACAACAATATCCGGAGGGTCACCATGAGTCGACTCCGACTCGACGGCACTTAACAACAACAACAAGGATTTCAATGCTGCTTCGACTTCTTCTTTCATCACCAATGGTTTTTTCTTTAATTCTTGTAGCTTTAGGAAAGCCGATCTTGTTCTTCCTTTAATAGGTTCTAATTCTATTTCCTTGCATGTATCATTGTAGTACTTCTTCTTGTCTTGCTGTGCGTTGTAAACCTCTGTTCTGTGATTGCCTATTTTTCTCCTCTCACTTTAGCTTTTCTGCATTTCTGGGCAATTTTCAGAGTTTCTTCAGTCATCCATTTTGGCCTTTTTGCTTTTTCACCTTTTGTAGAGACTTCACACTTCTTCCAACACAGTCTTCTTGATGTCATCGCACAACTCTTCTGAAGCTCTGTCATTTGTATCTAAAGTAGTAAATTGATTTTGCAGGCAGTCTTTAAATTCTGTTTGTCTATTCCCAATGTCATATTTTGCTACATTCATGAATAGTTTGCTCTTCTTCAACTTTAGCTTGAGTTTGCATACTAGTTGTTGGTGATCTGTACTACAGTCAGCTCCAGGTTTTGTCTTTGTTGATGCTATAGAGCTTTTCCATCGTTGATTTCCATAGATGCAGTCAATTTTATTTTTGTACAATCCATTGGGTGAAGTCCATGTGTACATTCGCCGCTTGTGTTGCTTGAAGAAGATGTTGGAGATGAATAGATCATCGTTGATCTTGCAAAAGTCTATGTCTTTATCGTGCTTCATTTCTGTTGCCAAGTCCATATTTTCCAGCCACTTTGCCTTCTTCTTTGTTGCCAAGGTTTGTGTTCCAGTCACCTAAGACTATCAGGATATCCTGTTTTCATGTTCTGTCAATTTCAACGTGTACTAATTCATAGAATTCATAGAATTCATCAACTTCATCCTCTTCTGCAGCTGTTGTTAAGGTATATACTTGAATTGTAGTTGTGTTGATGGGCATTCCTCTTAGACAAATAGAAATTAGGCGTTCACTAATTGCATTGTATTTCATTACAGTTCTTGCAAGTTTCTTCTTAATTATAAATGCAACACTATTTCTTCTTTGTCTTTCTTTTCTAGCATACTAGACCATGTGATCATCAAAAGCAAAGTGCCCGATGCCAGTCCATTTCACTTCGCTGATACCCAAAAGATCGAGTTGAAACACGTTCTATTTCATTCTTGACCCCCTCCAACTTCCCTTGGTTCATGCTTTGTATGTTCCATGTCCCAATATGCAAGACATCTTTGCAGCTTCTGACTCTCATTTCATGTGCAGTTACATCAGCAGTCAGACGTTCCGAGGACTTTGATCCAACTACATCATAATCTATTTATTTAACAGCTTTTCTATACCACTTTTCCTTTGGACAAAGCGGTTTACATTATAACATAACGTTTTACATAGAACAGGAAGCTCACCTTGGGAGGAACATAACAAAATTGTAGGTTTAGGGTATCATTAGTGTCTAGTGAAGGTCAGAGGGGGTAGAAGGGGGGTGGGTAAAACTTGGAAGGGGGAGTAGGTGCATGGGGGACGATGTGACTAATTGGTTGGTGGCTGGTTAGGTGGCATTTCCAGGGAAGCAATCCTTGAATACGTGAGTCTTTAGGGCTTTTCTAAATGTTGCTGTATCTGTCGCAGTCTGTAGTCTCTCAGGAAGACTTCCAGAAAGTGCAGAGCATAGAGTGAGGAGGCTCTCTTACTGGTGGTGGAGCTGGTTTTCCCAAATAGCGGTGATAGGCATAGCATGTTCTTTGAGCCAGTTTGTTGTTTTCTATTGTCTGGTGTGATTTGGAGTGGATTGTAGATATGGCAGAGATGAGTTGTTGAGTATTCTGAAGGTTGTGAGAATGGACTTGTATTTTATGCATTCTATTATTGGTTGCCAATGGAACTGCTAGAATAGAGGTGTTATATACTCTGTTTTAGGTGAGTTGAGGAGGCTCCGTACTTCTGTGTTGAGTGCGAGTTGGCGCAGGTGAATTGCTGCTTTTGGTAAGCCTTGCAGTAATTGAAGTGTGAAAAGGGTGTTGCTCGGAGGACTGAGCGAAAGTCGTGGTTGCTTAGAAATGGCTTAAGGTGCTTGATTGTTTTGAGTTTGAAGTAGATGCTTCGTGTTATGTTTCCTATGTTTCCTGCAAAAGTGAGGTGTTGATCCAGTGTGACTCCAAGGTATCGTATGTCCTGTTTCACTTGAATTTGGGTCCCATCTATAGAAATGGAGCTCGGTAGTTTGAAGTTATTGTCTCTAGTGATGTACATGGCCTCTGTCTTCTTATAGTTTATTGTCAAGTTGTGTCTTTTGAGCCGTTCACTGACCGAGGTGAAGCATTCTGTTAAGGGCGTGATATCGGTCTGTTAGGTATGATTTGAACCATGTGTGAGGTGTGTCTGATAGATCTAGGGTTTACAGACATTGGATGATTAGATTGTGTGAAATGGACACAAATGCTGCTTTTATATCTAAGAAGATGAGTATAAATCCAGATCTGGGTTTGTCTATACCCTTAATTAAGTTGTCAAGTTGGGCAGTCATTAGAGATTCAGCTCTGTGGTGTGGTCTGAATCCATTATGTTGGTGGTCAAGTGGGTGATAGGTTTCTATGTGATCCTGAAGTTGCTGATAGACAATTTTTTCAAGTACTTCAGAGTATGGGCCTGTAGGATGTTGGTTGATTGATGTCATTCAAAGTGCCTTTCCTTACAGGGCGGATGGATGCGGTTTTAAGTTCAGGGGTACATATCCTTGTGGCAGTGATAGCTGGATAATCTTCAGTAAAGTTGGCATAAATTCTTGCTTTGTTAGCTTAATCCAGCTGACTAGGCATGGGTCGAGCAGTGTGGTGGTCATGTTGATGGCCATGATGATTTTATCTAGGTAGTTGAGTGTGATGTTACTGAATGAGCTCCATGTGCTCAGATATGTGGGTTTGTGTTGTTCTGTTGTAGAATTTAGTGGGCTAGTGCTTTTGATATGTGCTGAGGACAGGGTTTGGAAGTAATCTGCCATCGTTTCTGGAGTGAGGTTGGTTTTTTCTGTTTGCTGAGTTGTGTCTTTGCTTAATGATTGCACTATTTCAAAGAGCTCTCGTGGGTGATTGAGTGAGCATGGGAGTAACTTTGAATAGTAGTCTTTCTTTGCTTGCAATGTGGCTTCTTGATATGTCTATAGTTTTTGATTTTAGGTGCTTAGATTGTTACTTTTCTTGGTGCTTCTCCATTTTCTCTCTATGATTCATAGGTTTTGCTTCATGTCCTTGAGTTGTAGTGTGTACTTTATTGCTGTTCTTTCTCTTGTGCCCTGTCTGACTGTCGGTGGTTTTGTGGCCACTTCTGCGATAGTTTTGTTCCAATTTTGTATTAGGGAATCTAGGTCTTCAGGGGTATCTTGGAGTTTTGGTAGGGTGTTCATGAGGAAATCTTCCATTTCTAGTTTGCGAAACCTGCATATAGTGTGTTCGTGGGTATGTGGTTTGAGGTTGTATGTGTTGAGTGGTAAGTTGATTGTGATCATTTTGGTTCAGAGCAGGGGATGTTAACGTTGGTGGGAGGAGGTATTGGGTATTTGTTAAGTAAGAAAGTAAGTAAGTTCATTCGTTAAGTAAGGTTTGTGGTAAGAAGATCATGTCGAGGGTGTTCCCTTTGGTGTGGGTGGGTTGACTGACAATTTGTGTGTAGTCCAGGGATTCCATGGCTTCTAGGAAGGTTCTTGCTTTGGTTGGTGCCGTGGAGGCAAGATTAAGGTCACCAAGTAGTATGTGTTAGCTTTTGTTGGAGTTGGTATTGCAGATGGTTTCCACTATTGTGTCCAGTTGGACGGGGTCAGCATTTGGAGACGTGTATGGTTTGCAGCTTGTCATGCTGTGAGGGCTTGTGTGCATCAGTGATGCTGAGAGCTAAGCTATCGGTAGTTTAACTACTGGCAGGGTCTCCCAAGATGGACAGGTCTCAGCTGAGGTGCCAGACCAAGACAAACCACCCATCTGGACAGCAGCAGAATGGGATAGTGTTGACAGCGGAGGATCACATTTCTGTGACAATGGCAACAACACTAAACTTAAACTGCGTGGAGGAAAGGCCCAGCAGTCTACTTCTGTATCTTGCCATGAAAACCCATCTGGGCAGCAGCAGAATGGAACGGTGTTGGCGGCGGAGGATCACATTTCTGTGACAATGGCAACAACACTAAACTTAAACTGCATGGAGGAAAGGCCCGGCAATCTACTTCTGTATCTTGCCATGAAAACCCAATGGATAATCACAACAAAACAAATTGCGCTATAGTGCTGGAAGATGAGACTCCCAGGTCGGAAGGCACTCAACTAGCTACTGGGGAAGAGCTGAAGACTTTTAAGAGTAAAGCCAGCATTTATGATGTGGTGGATCAAAGCTCTCAGGACGTCTGACTGCTGATGTAGCTGCACATGAAATGAGAGTCAGAAGCTGTAAAGATGTCTTGCCCATTGGAACATGGAACATACGAAGCATGAACCAAGGGAAGTTGGAGGTGGTCAAGAATGAAATGGAACGTGTACAACTTGATATGTTGGGTGTCAGCGAAGTGAAATGGACTGGCATCGGGCACTTTGCATCAGATGATCACATGGTCTACTATGCTGGAAATGAAAGACAAAGAAGAAATGGTGTTCCATTTATAATAAAGAAGAAACTTGCAAGAACTGTAATGAAATACAATGCAGTCAGTGAATACTTAATCTCTATTCGTCTACGAGAAATGCCTGTCAACACAACTATAATTCAAGTATATGCCCCAACAACAGCTGCAGAAGAGGATGAAGAAAATTAAATTGAAGAGTTCTATGAACAAGTTCAAGCTGAAATTGACAGAACATGCAAACAGGATATCCTGATAGTCATGGGTGACTGGAACGCAAAAGTGGGCAACAAAGAAGAAGGCAAAGTGGTTGGAAAATATGGACTTGGCAACAGAAATGAAGCTGGAGAAAGAATTCTGCAAGACCAACTATCTATTCATCTCAAACACCTTCTTGCAGCAACACAAGAGGCAACTGTACACATGGACGTCACCCATGGATTGTATAAAAATCATATCGACTACATCTCAGGAAGTCAACGATGGAAAAGCTCTGTAACATCAACAAAGACAAAACCTGGAGCTCACTGTGGTACAGATCATCAATTGCTAGTATGCAAACTCATGCTAAATTTGAAAAAGAATAAACCACTCATGAATGCAGTAAAATATGACCTTGAGAATATACCACTGGAATTTAAAGACTGCCTGCAAAATCGATTTGCTGCTTTAGATACAAATGACAGAGCTCCAGAAGCGTTATGGAATGACATCAAGAAGGTTGTGTTGGAAGAAAGCGAGAAGTCTCTACAAAAGGTGAAAAAGCAAAAAGGGCCAAAATAGATGATGGAAGAAACTCTGAAAATTGCCCAGAAACGCAGAGAAGCTAAAGCCAGAGGAGAAAGAAGGACAATCGCAGAACTCAGCAGAGATTTCCAAAGTGCAGTCAGACAGGACAAGGAAAAGTACTACAATGAGGCATGCAAGGAAATAGAAGCACAAACTATTAGAGGAAGAACAAGATCAGCTTTTCATAAAGCTATGAGAGTTAAAGAAAAAATTCCAGCCTCAAATTGGAAAGTTACAAAATGCTCAAGGTTCTATGTTGAATGATGCTGAGAAGATCAAGAAAAGGTGGAAAGAATATACAGAGTTTTATATGATAAAGATCAAGTGGACCAACAGCCCATTTCAACCTGTACCTTATGATCCAGAACCATTGGTGATGAAAGAAGAAGTTGAAGTAGCATTGAAAGCCTTATCAAAGAAGAAAGCACCAGGCATTGATGGCATGCCCATAAAAGTATTACAGCAATCTGATGCAGCTGTTACCATACTTACAAGGCTCTGCCAAGAAATTTGGAAGACAACATCATGGCCAACTGACTGGAAAAGATCTGTGTTTATACCAATACTAAAGAAAGGTGATCCAACTGACTGTGGAAATTATCGCACAATTGCTCTGATCCCACATGCCAGCAAGATTCTACTGAAGATTATTCAAAAGAGACTACAACCATACCTGGAAAAAGAACTACCTGAAGTGCAAGCAGGTTTCAGGAAAGGGCGAGGAATGAGAGACATCAATGCGGATGTGAGATGGATCCTTGAAAGGACTAAAGAATACCAAAAGGATATCTATTTGTGCTTTATTGACTGTAGCAAGACTTTTGACTGTGTAAACCATGAGAAACTCTGGGCCACATTAAGAAGCATGGGAATACCAGAACACCTGATCGTTCTCTTGCACAATCTGAACATCGATCAAGAAGCAACAGTTTGAACGGAACAAGGAGAAACAGAATGGTTTAAAATAAGCAAAGGTGTAAGACAAGGCTGCATACTTTCCCACTACCTGTTTAATTTATATGCAGATCAAATCATCAGAGAAGCAGGATTGTATGAAGACAACAGAGGTGTGAAGATTGGTGGAAGACTCATCAACAACCTTTGCTATGTTGATGATACCACATTACTGGCTGTAAGTGAAGATGATCTGAAACATTTGCTTCTTACGATCAAAGAACATAGTCTCAAAATGTCCCTGCACCTTAATGTAAAGAAGACAAAGATTATGACAACTGGCATAATCAACAGGTTCATCGTTGAAGTAGAAGAAATTGAAATCGTGAACAACTTTAAGCTACTTGGATCAACTATCAATAAAGAAGCAAGAAGCAGTCAAGAAATCAGATGACGCATTGCTCTTGGCAGAATGGCTATGAAAGACCTAGACAAGATTTTCAAGAGCAGAAATGTCTCTCTCCATACAAAGATTTGACTTGTTCAAGCCATGGTATTTTCAATAACATCATATGGATGTGAAAGCTGGACAGTGAAAAAGATAGACAGGAAGAAAATTGATGCCTTTTTATTATGGTGCTGGCGACGAATACTGTGTATACCATAGACTGCCTGAAGAACAAACCAGTCTGTACTAGAGGAGATCAAACCTAAGCTTTCTTTAGAAGCTCAGATGACAAGACAAAGACTTTCATACTTTGGGCATATCATGCGAAGAGAGAGATCATTAGAGAAAGACATAATGCTTGGCAAGATAGAAGGTCAACGCAAAAGAGGAAGGCCAGCAATGAGATGGATCGATACAATAACAGCAGCTACGGGTACCAGCCTGTCAACAATGAGCCGCCGGACTGAAGACCGAACACAATTTAGGACAGCTCTCCAGAGACCTTTGTTGGATGCTTTGGAGAGGTTGCGGAAGTTCAGGTGTTTCCTTGTGAGAATGCAGACACCACAACTATGGCATTTAGTCCTTGAGGAGTTGAAGAGATGGTAGTCCTAAGGGCGAGCTGGTTTCATAGGACAGTGTCAGTTTTGGTGAACCAGGATTCTGTTATGTTGAGGATATCAATGTGGTTGTCAACTAGTGTATCTGTGAGAAGCTGAATCTTATTTCTTGCATATTGGTCGTTTAAGAGGGTGCATTTCAGGGGGGCATTTATTGCCAATGTTATTGGTAGCGGTGTATTTGTGAATGGCTGTATTTTGATTTGAATGTTGCGTTGGGAATGCCTGGGTTTGTTCCGGTGATAGTTGGGGAGGTTAGAATGAGAGGGTATATGTGGATTATTGGTATACATGCTGGTATGTGTGCTGGAATTGGGAATGTGTGAATAGCAAGTGCAAGTGCGAGAAGTGAGGAGAGGAATCATAGTATGGACAGTGGGGTCATCATTGTGGTTGTTTTCTGGATTATCCAGCTGTTACCTTTCTTTTTCCTCACAGAGGAGGATGGTTTTGCTGATTGCTGTGCTCCTCAGTTGTGGTTATGGCTGTTGTGATGTTGTGCCAGCTTGGAGTTGTTTTCAGATGTTCAGAGTTTTTATTTCGGGTTGAGCCCCATTTAAGGGCAATGCCAAAGGGCCCTCTGGTGTGGTCCTCAGGCACAGGCCCACCAGGCACAGGTATGCCTAATCGCTCGTGCTTTTATTGTCCGGTGCAGCAACAGATGATCATGGTGCCCTGATTGGCCTTTGGTGGTGGGGAGTGGGAGGTTTTAGCGTTCCCACTCCCTGCTGCTGAAGCCGATCGAGGTGGCTGCTGGTGTTCACACCTAAGTGCTCCTGCTTTTGTTGTCCGGTGCAGTAGCAGATTATTGTGGAGCCCTGATTGGCCTTTGGCAGTGGGGAGTGGGAGGTTTTAACTGCTAAAGCTGATCAGGGTGGCTGCTGGTGTTCCCACTCCATGCTGCCGAAGCCGATCGGGGTGCATTCATGCTAGCTTTACTCTGAAAAATCTTCAGCTCCTCCCCAGTAGCCAGTTGAATGTCTTCCGACCTGGGAGTCTCATCTACAAGCATTATAGTGCAATTTGTTTTGTTGTGACTATCTATTGGGTTTTCATGGCAAGATATGGATGTGGATTGCCAGGCCTTTCTTCCGCACAGGTAATTCTGGTGGTGTTGCCATTGCCACAGAAATGTGATCCTCTGCTACCAACCCCATCCCATTCTGTTGCTGCCCAGATGGCTGGTGTGTCTTGGTCTGGCACCTCAGCTGAGACCTGACAATCTTGGGAGACCCTGCCAGTAGTTAAACTAACGATAGCTTAGCCCTCAGCATTATAGATGCACATTAGCCCTCACAGCTAGTGCTGCAAACCGTGTAAATTCCTTGCAGTATTGGGCCCTCAGTGTTTATTCCCACACTAGCTGTGCAGCGCTCACCATGCCCACTCTCCGCCCCTAATCCACCCCTTTACCAGCCCAAGGCGTGATTCACAACATGGAAATCACTTTGCACTGTTTTGAGCCCACACTATCAGTTACTGCAGGCTTCAGCATCCACTTTTCACACTCCAAAACCTGCATTAACTGCGTAGCGCACTTTAGTAAAAGGACCCTCAATCCTAACCCCTTCAAAATAAATAACAAATAAATATTATTGTGAGTTGTTATAACAAACATCATATCCAAAGTGAATATGTGTGTGAATAAAGTTGTATATATTACAGTTTACCAGCAACAAAGTTGTAAATAAGTATGCAAAGTAGAAATCAGCAAGAAAGTGTCCACAAATCAAGTTCTGAGAACTATCTTTAGGTTTGGAGAAGTTCCTGGAGGAAAGGTCCATAAACCATTATTAAGAAGGGACCCAGGATATCAATGCTTGACCCAGTACAAGCTTTGTGGAACCTGTGTCTTTTGGGGAAACTGATAGTACGTATGACCTAGATTGGCCACTGTTGGAAACAGGATACTGGGCTTGATGGACCTTGGTCTGACCCAGTATGGCATGTCTTATGTTCTTATCCCACAAGTTAAGCCATAACCATAAGAAAACTCAGTATGATACTGACTTGCTGTGTCTCTTGATCTGCCATCTGCATTTGATCTGGCTGACCATCTCACTCTCCTTTCCTGCCTGCATAGTGCTGGTGTCTCAGCAATGGTCTTGCAGTGGTTTCATTCCTTTCTCTGCTTTCGCTCCTTCTGAGTCATCTTCTGCACCTGTTCCCCTCTCATGTGGCATCCCTCAGGGGTCAATATTGGCCCCTCTACTCTTTAATATCTTCCTTGCTCCTCTCGCTTTACTAATCCAACAATCTGGCTTGTCGGAGTACTATTATGCCAACAACATCATCATATCACACCATACGTCTTCTGTGGCATCTGATCTCTCACCGTTGAATTCCTGCCTTGCACAAGTCTCTGACTGGCTTGCCTCTAACTGTCTTCAACTGAATGCACTGAAGACTTCTGCCATTTGGTTCTCCTTTGGTACTCCCTCCCCATCTCAGGCTCCTTTTATTTCCAGTTCCCCAGTATCGCTAGTCACTTCCCTCCGCTAACTTGGTGTCATCCTGGATTCTGCCCTCTTATTTATTTATTTATTTTTCTTATATACCGTGCTCTTCGATATCAGTGCGGTTTACATGGAACATAGGAGAGTTTTACAGTGGGGGGTTAAACTGTAATTACATAGAACAGGTAATACAACTTGGATAACAGTATTAACTATTTACAACTGAATGGCTAACAGAAAGAGTATTTACACGTATATACACAACACTTTGAGGGTGGTTACATGTGGCTGTGATGCATTGTTGTGAGTGGGGGGGATGCTGTAACATCTTCCGGGTAGCACTTGAGGAAGAGGTAGTGCTTCAGTGCTTTTCTGAATCTGGTTAGGTCCAGGATTGCTCGTATATGAGGTGGAAGAGCATTCCAGCATCTGGGTGCACAGAGACTGAAGGCCCTGTTTACAGTTGCTTGTGTACAATGGGTCATTGCTTTGGGGATTACTAAGGTGTTTATTGCAGTAGATCGTCTGATTCTATTTGGGGGGGTGACGCGCGTGAGACCAGCAAGTGATGAGGGAGCGAGTCCGTTAATGGATTTGAATGTTAGTAGTAGGATTTTGAATGTGATCCTGTGATGAATTGGGAGCCAGTGAAGACTTTTGAGGGTGGGTGTTATGTGGTCGCGCCTTGAGGTCCCATTTAGAACTCTCGCTGCAGCGTTCATGGCCAGTTGGAGCGGGCTCAGGGTGGATTGTGGGAGTCCTTGGAGGATTGCATTTGCATAGTCAAGATGAGGGATGGTTAGTGCTTGAATAATTGTTCTAATGTCGTCTGGTTGAAGTAGGGGATGTAGATGTTTGAGGGACTTGATTTTATGGTATGTTGATTTTACCATGTTGCTAATGTGAGTCTTCATATCTAGTCTCTGGTCCATTGTAATACCTAGGTATCGAATTGAGGATTTAGATTGCAGTTCTATCTCTCCAATTTTTAGGCAGGCTGGAGGGGAAAAGTTGAGGTTTCTGGAGATGTCTTTTTGTGTTGTATTCGGAGGTTCTGGTTTTGGAGCCATTTTTCCACTGTGCTAAAGCAGTTGGTTAGTGATGAGAGGTCCATCTTGTCAATCTGAAATGGTTTGTAAAGTAGCACGTCATCAGCATAGATCATGCATTCGACGTTGAAGGATCGTATGAGGTCGCAGATAGGCTGCATATAAATGTTGAACAGTAAGGCTGATAGAGAGGATCCTTGCGGGACACCTTGTTTCTGGTGGAACGGTTTAGAGGTGGAGGTCTCTGTTTGTACGTGTTGCCATCTATCGGAAAGGTATGATTTACACCAGGTTAGTGCTAAGTCGCAGATACCCTTTTCTTTGAGTCGCTGTAGAAGGGTTTCGTGACACACAGAGTCAAACGCTGCAGCTATGTCTAGGAATATAAGGGCAACTCCATGATGTATGTTATCTATTGCGCTGAGAATATTGTTGAAGAGGGTGGTAAGTAACGTCTCCACCCCATGGGACTCTCTGAAACCATATTGGGAGTGATCTAGTGGTTAAGTATTGTTGATGTGTTGTTGAATCTGGTAAAGGACTTCTTTCTCGATTATCTTTGCCAATAGTGGAATGCTGGCAATTGGTCTATATGATTCTACTTTCTGGGGGTCCAACTTGCTGTTCTTTAGTAGGGGTCTGACGGATGTGTGTTTGAGATTTCGGGGGAAAGTGCCTATAAACAAGCAGCGAAATATGCTCTTCTTGCATGAGCATATTTCGCTGCTTGTTTATAGGTGTTTTTTCTCCTTTAGACAGATCAGAAGTCTCCGTCCTTTCCTGAAAACCTCTTCTGTTATCACTCTTCTGCTATATCTGGTTATAGCATGTTTTGATTATTGCAACTCCATTCTTGCAGGCCTCCCCCAGTTCCAGCTTCATCATCTTCAACTTATTCAAAATATCGCCACCCAGATCATTTCTCAGGCCTCCAGCCACGACCATTACACCACTGCTCATTGATCTCCACTGGCTCCGTAACACACATCGTGTTCAATACAAGATACTCACTACAGTCCACAAAGCCATTTACACACATACCTGCCAGGACCTCTCCGATCTCCTTCAGTTCCATACCCCATCTCGCAGCCTCCACTCAGCTCACATCAAGCACCTGCACCTTCCCTCCCAATCCCGTGCTCACCTCAAATCCACTCGATGCTCTGGCTTAATTTTTTTTGGGTCCCTCCCTATGGAACTCCCTCACAACTGACCTCCGCCTAGAACAGGGGTCTCAAACACGTGGCCCGCGAGAGAACTTTGTGCGGCCCGTGACGGAAACAAACAAACAAAAAAACCCCCCTGGCTTCTGCTGCTGCCGCTGCCGCCATGGCAGCAGCAGAATAAACTGTCAATTAAAAAAAACAAACCGTGGTTTCTGCTGCTGCGGCAGCGGCAGAATCAGCTGTCCCACGGGCCCTTCCCGTCTGCCCGGCAGAGCCCTCAGTCAGCTCCATCAGTGGCGGGCTTTTCAAGCCACGAAGAGAGTATTTCCCTCTCGCGCGGCTCTGTTAAGCCTGCCGGGGCTGAAGGAATTCCCATCAGCCCCGGCAGGCTTAACAGAGCCATGCGAGAGGGAAATACACTCTTCGCGGGCAGCCCTGAAAGCTGCCGCTGATGGAGCTGAGCTGAGGGCTGTACCGGGCAGACGGGAAGGGGCCGCGGGACAACTGATTCTGCCGCTGCCACGGCGGCAGCAGCAGCAACAGAAGCCAGGGTTTTTTTTTAAATTTACCTGGGCTGATGGGGGGAGGAGGGGTTAGGACTGGAAATGGGCTGATGGGGTTTAGGACTGGAGGTGGGCTGATGGGGGGGAATTAGGACTGGTAATGGGCTATGGGGGGGGGCTAAGATTAAAAATGGGGTGATGGGAGGGTTAGGACTGGAAGTGGGCTGTTGGGGGGCTTAGGACTGGTAATGGGCTATGGGGGGCTAGAAATGGTAATGGACTGGGGGGGTTGCTAGGACTGGAAATGGGCTGAGTAGAAGGGGGGCTTGAACTGCACATAGCTGATGGGGACGGGGTTTTGGAATGGAAATGGGCTGAGTGGAAGGTTGGGGCTTGAACTGCAAATAGCTGATGGGGAGTGGGGCTTGGAATGGAAGTGGGCTGTGAGTGGAGGGAGCTAGGACTGGAATGGGCTTAGTGGGGGGGGAGCTAGGACAGGAAATGGGCTGATGGTGGGGCTAGGATAGGACTGGAAATGGGCTGATGAGGGGGGCTAGAAGGGAGCAGATGCTGGGTGGGGCTGGAACTAGAAGGGAGCTGATGTTGGGGGAGGATTAGAAAGAGATGGGACTGGGAGAGTGAAATGGAGAGGGGAAAAATATTTTGTGTGGGAGGGAAGAAAAATCTACAATTGGCCGGGTATTGGGAGAGTAAGTGGGGATTGAGGATGGAGGAGTAAAATTTGAGTGAATGAAATAGGAATGAGGAAAAAGCAAAAGGAGAAAGATTAGTATGTTAAAGCAGATGTAGAGAGAGAATGGAAAAAAAACTAGACGAGAGAAGAAAGGACAAATGGACAGCAGACAATGGAGAGTTAGCAGAAGACACAAAGAAACCAGAAGAAAGTGGCTGGAACAATTGCAACTGAAAAAAATGCACAAAAGGTAGAAAAATCTCTTTATTTTGAATTTATTAACTGGAATATGTCAACTCTGAGAAATGTGCATGATTAACGTCTGCGCTTTGTATGGTAACATTATGCAAATATATATGCAAATGAGGCCCCACGTCTTAGCGGCCCGCGGGTTACTTTACAAGACCTCATTTGGCCCTCAAAGCAATTTGAGTTTGAGACCCCTGGCCTAGAACCTTCTTTCCCCGAGTTTCCCCACTGGTCTCGGGCAAGTCACTTAACCCTCTACTGCCTCAGAAAAATCCAAGTTAACAATGTCCCTATTTAATGTACATTATGAAGTTTAAGTTGTAATGTAAACTGCTTTGACTGAAATGATACAGCTGTATAAAAAATCCTGTTAAATAAAAATAAATACATTTTAAGTCCCTTCTCAAGACTCACCTCTTTCTTGCTGCCTTTGACCTCCCTCCCTCACTTCCCTGACCCCTCTTCTCTTCTTCTCTCCTCTTCCTGCTGTGTGACTATTTGCCTCTGTCCTATCTCTGAGGCAATGGACAGTTAAGTGGCTTGCCCAAGGGCCCAAGGACTGAAGGAGTGCTAGCGGGACTTGAACCCTGGTTTCTTGGTTCCCAAGCCAGTGCTCTAACCATTGAAAGTATGGGAACCCCTGAACAACTCCATAGAATTTCTAAATATCAGATGCCATGTGGTCATTGTGTGAGTCCAGAAGATTCTGTTCTCATCATTAGCTTTCCAATATTCACTAATACATGGTTAATATCTTTTGTTTATATCGCACAGTTACTGAGACCATCCAGGAAGAGAAGAGAAAGGAAAATAAAAAAGAACATCTTGTAGAAAAAGGTCAAATCCCCAGACATTCAAGAAATGCCTCTGAAAATATTTCCCGGGGGACCGAAAGGAGCAACACAAGGAATCAGCAGCTGGAATCAGACAAGGAGCAGAGAGACCCTGCAGGAGACTCACCAAACGGAGTCACTGAATGTGAGAGAAATGACAGGGAGATCACAGACATCCCTGAGCCACAGAGACACCTGAGGGCAGAGAAGACTTTTCAGAATAGTAACAATGACCAAATGACTTCTGAACTCCACCAAGGAGAGAGGAAAGGGAAGAAATCCTTTCTGTGTGATGACTGTGGAAAAAGCTTTAATAGGAAATATCAGTTATTATTGCACCAGAAAACCCACACCAGGGAGAGACGCTTTTCATGCTCTCAGTGTGAAAAATGTTTCAAACAGAAGGTAAATCTTAAATTACACGAGAGAATTCACGCTGAACTGCTTCCGTGTACTGAATTTAACAAACAGTTCTGTCATAAGGAATCACTAATAAAACACCAAAGTACTGGAAAAAGTAGTGAATATGTGAAATCTTGCAACATCAAGCAGTTCATAAAACAGAAGCAAAACATAAACATAGAAGAGAGAAATTTGTCATCTTCAGCATTTGAGAAAATATTTACGGGTCTATCAGAAAGTAAATTACATCAAAGGAGACACACTGGAGATAAACATTTCACTTGTTCTGAGTGTGACAACAGCTTCATTTATCTGTCACAACTGAAAACCCACCAACTGATCCACAGCAGAAAGAAACCTTTAACATGTGCTGAGTGTTGTAAAACCTTCAAGAGCATGCCATATTTGCAAATCCATCAAAAGAATCACTGCAAAAAAAACCCTTTTACATCTCTTGAGTGTAGTAAAAACTTAAGTAGGTTGTCAAAACTGAAAACCCACCACAACAGAAAGAAACCTTTTACATGTACTGAGTGTAATAAAAGTTTCAATTGGCTATCAACTCTGAAAAGTCATCAAATGATGCACCGTGGAAAGAAGTCTTTTACTTGCACTGAGTGTAATAAAAGTTTCAGTCGGTCATCAACTCTGAAAAGGCATCAGATAATACACAGCGGAAAGAAACTTTTCAAATGTACCGAGTGTAATAAAAGTTTTAATCAGTTATCGACTTTGAAAAGTCATCAGATGATACACAGCGGAAAGAAACCTTTTACGTGCACTGAGTGTAATAAAAGTTTCAATTGGCCATCAAATCTGAAAAGTCATCAAATGATACACAGCGGAAAGAAACCTTTTACATGCACTGAGTGTAATAAAATTTTCAATCGGTCATCAACTCTGAAAAGGCATCAGATAATACACAGCAGAAAGAAACCCTTTACCTGCACTGAGTGTAATAAAAGTTTCAAGCAGTCATCGACTCTGAAAAGTCATCAGATGATACACAGCGGAAAGAAACCTTTCACATGTACCGAGTGTAATAAAAATTTCAATCAGTTATCGACTTTGAAAAGTCATCAAATAATACACAGTAGAAAGAAACCCTTTACATGCACTGATTGTAATAAAAGTTTCAATTGGTCATCAAATCTGAAAAGTCATCAAATGATACACAGCGGAAAGAAACCTTTTACATGCACTGAGTGTAATAAAAGTTTCAATTTGTTATCAACTCTGAAAAGGCATCAAATAATACACAGTGGAAAGAAGCCTTTTATTTGCACTGAGTGTAATAAAAGTTTCAATCAGTCATCAACTCTGAAAAGGCACCAAATGATACACAGTAGAAAGAAACCTTTTACCTGCACTGAGTGTAATAAAAGTTTCAAGCAGTCATCGACTCTGAAAAGTCATCAGATGATACACAGCGGAGAGAAACCTTTCACATGTACCGAGTGTAATAAAAATTTCAATCAGTTATCGAATTTGAAAAGTCATCAGATGATACACAGTGGAGAGAAACCTTTCACATGTACCGAGTGTAATAAAAATTTCAATCAGTTATCGAATTTGAAAAGTCATCAAATGATACACAGCGGAAAGAAACCTTTTACATGCACTGAGTGTAATAAAAGTTTCAATTTGTTATCAACTCTGAAAAGGCATCAAATAATACACAGTGGAAAGAAGTCTTTTACTTGCACTGAGTGTAATAAAAGTTTCAATCGGTCATCAACTCTGAAAAGGCATCAGATAATACACAGCAGAAAGAACCCTTTTACCTGCACTGAGTGTAATAAAAGTTTCAAGCAGTCATCGGCTCTGAAACGTCATCAGATGATACACAGCGGAAAGAAACCCTTTACATGCACTGAGTGTAATAAAAGTTTCAATTGGTTATCCACTCTGAAAAAGCATCAACTAATACACAGCAGAAAGAAACCTTTTACATGCATTGAATGTAATAAAAGTTTCAGTCTGTCATGTACTCTGAAGCGTCATCAGATAATACACAGCACAAAGAAAACATTTACATGTTCTGAGTGTAATAAAGGTTTCAGTTGGTCATGGACTTTGAAAAAGCATCAGATAATGCACAGCAGAAAGAAACCTTTTTGTATGCACTGAGTGTAATAAAAGTTTCAAGCAGTCATCAACTCTGGAAAGTCATCAGATAATACACAGTGGAAAGAAACCTTTTACATGCATAAATGTAACAAAAGTTTCAGTCAGTTATCACACATGAAAAAGCATCAAATGATACACAATGGAAAGAAACAACAACACTCAAGCAGAAATTACTGGGAGAAAAGATTAGTAAAGAGTACTATAGGAGATTAAAATCATTACTGAAAAGTGGTTTAACATAACAGAATAAGATACAGTGCCTTAATCGGCTGCCAATTCCTGTATTCTCATTCAGCTTTGGGATTTTTATTTATTTAACAGCTTTTTATACCACTTTATCGTTTCTGTCAAAGGTCTTTACATTGTAACTTAAACTTGGTAATATACATTAAACAGGGCCATTGATAACTAGGACTTTTCTGAGGCAATGGAGGGTTAAGTAACTTGTAGATTGTGGACTGGCCTCTTAGGGATCTTGAAAAATTAGATGTGTGAACAAGAAACTCCTTCATGCCCATGAAGTAATTTACAAGAATCACTGTATGCCAAGAGCTGAAGGAGGGCTGGGCCTCATAGAGATTGATTAGACATACGGAGCTACTATCATAGGCCTCTAGGCCCACATAAGTGCATCATGGGATCCAAATATGCAAAAAGTGCTGAAATATGAAAGTAAACATCAAGAATCGGTCTCCAACATCAAACTTGGAGAAGTGTTCTGACGACTAAAAGGAATGAACGAGAAGGAAGTAACAGAATTTGCAAAAGAAGAGAAAAAGCTCTTCAAAGAATTTGATTTATTTGCCATTTCTTATATACTGCCCCTTCCAAAGATCAGGAGCGGATTACATTTTAACAACATTATTACATGGAACAGGGCTTAACAATGGAGATTTAACAATGCAACAAAGTAGGATAGTAACTATGTACAGTATTAGATCAATAAACAAGGAAACATAAGTGGCAAATGCACAAATATAGTGGGAAATACAGAGTGCTACTCCAGGAACCCTTTATTGATCAAGAACGGACACATGAATAGAGGTGAACTGAAATAGAAGGATAAGAGGCTGATAGTTGCAGTCCAGGACAGCAGCTTAAGGACAAGATGGTTTACAGCTAGCACTGAAAAAACTGGCAAAACAAACATATCTCAATTTTATGGTAAAGGACTGGAAACAGTAACTCACCTCATAGCTGGCTGTTAAGTTTTGATGACAGAAAATATCTATATAGAAAGGCACAATAAAGTAGCACGTCTTATCCACTGAAAACTCTACAACATTACTGTGCCTGAAAAGCACTGGGATCATGACCCTAACGGAATTACAGAGAATAAAGAGGTTATGATCACCTGGGACACTCCATTCCAACCGATAAAAAGCTGGATGCTAAGAAGCCAGATATAGTAGTAAAGGAGAAAAAGACCAGAATTGCATTGATTATAGAGGTGTCGGTTCCAAGCGACTATTCTGTGAACTGCATTGAGAGGGAGAAAATCTTTGAGTACCAAGAGATGCACTCAGAGACCAAGAAAATGTGGCAGAAAGATACCAGATTATTTCCCATCATGTTGGGTGCCACAGGCTTAATTTAGAGCAATTTCCAAGCAAACCTTGATAAATGTCTTTGGCACGAGACAAGTACTGCGCTGAGTATTAGCAGTAAATTTGAGAGACTGAGATCATACTCCACGTACTCTGGCTTAGAAGTGAGATTCATGACTGTCATGATATGCACAAAACTTACTCATTTGGAGAAACCGCTCCTAGAAAGAAATTTTTTACATGCACTGAGTGTAGAAAGAGTTTTAATTGGCCATCGGCTCTGAAAAAGCATGAAATGATACACAGAGATTCATGACTGTCATGGTATGTGTAAAGCTCACAAAATCTTACTGCCAAAGGGTAAATCTAAAATACCAAAACAAAACCAGATACCCTTAAGCTTTTGTCGGGCAGGGCATTTGCATGAAACAGGAGCGAGTTTGCTGCATTATTGGAAGCTGTTTGTGACTTCCATGGAGATACTACAACTGTGTGAAACAACTCCTGCTAAACGCTCAGATAAGTAACTAGATACTATTTGAGTGGTGTGTGTTAATCTTTTTCTGAAAGTATTCTGTTTCTCTTCTTTTCAGGAAGTGAATTAATTGTTGGGGAATTACAGCAGTAGTCTGGGAATGTATAAGAATAAATTATGAAGTCATTTGTGAATTTTGAGAATCCCTCAAAAGTACTTTCTTGGGTGTAGGCATTTATTAAGGTAATTAGTATTGTGATAATTTGATATTAAAATTAAAAAAGGGTAGGACCCGTGATGTGAAGACCTATTGCTTAACCCTATGGTGATTTGGTTCGCCAGATGTAGGGAAAGAGCTTTCCTGAGGTCCTTTTTTGTGCCCTATGGAATTGTGAATAGTTATTGAAGTTTATTCCAAAAGCTTTTTATAGTATTTGAATTTTGGTGATATTAAGGCTATCTGGTTTTGTTTTGGTATGTGTAAAACTCACCCATTTGGAGATATTGCCCTGAATAAAGCTCACAGCAATAGAATTTTATTTATTTAAAAAGGATTTAATATACCTCTTTATCGTTAAATCAAAGCGGTTAGCACATCAAACAATCAAAAGTGGGGGGGTGAATACATGCAGTGGATACATCGACTTGTGTGGTGTGGGTGAGCAGTGTGATTGATTAACTGGTGATCTATATACATCGTGAACTGTGAACAGGGGCTATATACATTGTGAACTATGAATGGGACTGTATACAAGTAGCAGTGGGGGATGTAGGGGTTATTTATAGGTTGGAGAAGGCTGGTAGTTGGTTCATGTGAAGTCATTGTAGTGTTCATGGCTTGTGTAATTCGGCTTGTGATAAGGCTGGTAGCTGGTTCATGTGAAGTCGTTATAGCGTTCATGGCTTGTGTAAATTGGCTATTGATGTGATTGGTGCTTGGTGGTCTTCGTTGAATTGTTCAATGAATAGGGTGGTTTTGAGCAGCTTTCTGGATTCTTTTATATCAGTTGTTGATCTTAGAATATCTGGGAGGGCATTCCATTTAGCGGGTGCAGCAAGAGAGAAGGCTCACATGGATGTAGATTTGTTGGTTCTTGTGAATAGAGTGGGCGTTGGTATGTTGTTTTTGGTGCTGTTTCTGTCTGGTCTTTTGCTTGTTTTGGTTCCAATGAGTTCCTGTAGTATTTTTGCTGACATGTTGTTTTTAATTTGAAGATGGTGAGTGCTGATTTATATTTTGCCCGTGAGGAGATTGGTAGCCAGTGTAGATCATGTAGTATTGGAGTTATGTGGTCTTGTATTGAAGCGCTAGCAATGATGTGGGCAGCGGTGTTCTGGACTATTTGTAGTGGATGGGTGGTTTGTTTAGGTAGGCCTTGGAATAGTATATTACAGTAGTCCAACACAGGTGTAATGATGGCCTGGCATACTGTGCGGAAATGTTCCTTATTGAGGAGGGGTTTTAGTCTCCGGAGTGTTGCGAGTTTGAAGAAGGCTGTTTGGATATCTTGTTGATATATGGTTGGAGGGTGAGCTGCTTATCTAGAATCACTCCAAGATATCGGACTTCATCGTTTATTGTGATCGGTGTATTGGATATGTTGATAGAAGTAGGAGGAATGAATGTGGAGTCTCTCGTAATGATTGCTTCAGTTTTTTTATGTTGATTTTTAAGTTGTTGTTAGTGAGCCAGGTTGTTATTTCATGGATGCAGATTGATATAGTGGTGTAGTCTGGGGAGTCCAGTTGAATAGGGGTTATGCAATATATCATCAGCATATATGGCATATTGTATCTTATATTTGTTGAATTTGTTTTGCATATAGGCTGAATGTAGATGTTGAAGAGCTGATGGTGATGAGCCTTGGGGAACTCCTTCAGTGGTACTGAAGGGTGCTGAGGTGAGGTTCCCAGATTTTACTTTCTGTTGTCTATCTTCGAGGTATGATTGGAACCATTTGATGGTGGTATCTTGTAGACCAATCTCCATTAGTCGCTTCAAAAGGATGTGATGGGAAACTGTCGAAGACGGCTGATATGTCGATAAATATTAGTAAGAAGCCTTGCTTTCTCTTGTCTATTACTTTGATTAAGTTGTCGAGTAGATGTATGAGAAGTGTCTCAACACCATGTTTTGGACGAAATCCGTGCTGGTGGGAATTAAGTGGGGCAAATTCGTCAATATGATCTTGGAGCTGTCTCTGTACAATTTATTTGGTTATTTTTGCCAGGAATGGGAGGCTGGTTATTGGGCGGCAGGTTGAAGGGTCGGTGCTATTAGATGAGGTGCTTTTAGGGATGGGGCAGATAGTAGATTGCTTGAGTGCTTTGGGCATGTAGCCCTGAGTGAGAGAGGTGCTTACTATCTTTTGGATGAATGTGTTGAATTCTTCTTTGGTGGATTTGATCCAAGTCAATGGGAGGGGTCCGATGGAGAGGTGGTGGTGTTTAGGGCAGTGATGGTTTGTTCTATTTGTTTCGTTGATGGGATGCAGAAGTTCTTCCATTGAGTGGTAGCTGTGGAGCCATCTTCAGTTGCTGTGTCCATAAGAGAAATGTTCTTTTGGGGTGTGGTAGTACTATTCTTGGCTATTAGGTAATCAGCAAATGTTTGTGGGTTCATCTTGCTTTCGTCTTTCATGGTTGGGTCATTTGTTAGGGTACGAATGATGTTGAATAGTTCTTTAGGTTTATTACAGGCTTTTAGTACAAAGGTTGTGTGGTATTGTTGTTTATGTTTGTTTATTAGGTTGTTGTATTCTTTTTGCTTCTCTTGGTATTGTATAAGGTCATTTCCAGAGTGCCAATTGATTAATCAATAGACTAGAAACAACATTCCACATGTTTCAACTGCACTTTATAGCAAAAATCCAAATTATTCCAACTTTATTCTTTCTTCTTCACTCATTCCAATAATGCAAAAACATAAACAAAAGAAGGCAAGGGTCTCAGAACCAGCGGGGCATCTACGTGGACAGCTCAGAAAATATCTCTGCTGCCCCACATCCCCAGAACATCAATGACCCAACAAAAATTCCTCCTTTTAAATCACCTCATCACATAAGCTGCATAAGTAAAGGCTTAGCTGAATTGTTGAGCAGTCCCATACAATCTTCAAACTGTAAGCCTGTAGTCAACCCCGCTCCAGCAGACTTCAAAACAACAGTAATAGTCCAGCAGAAATAACAGCAAGTAAGTAATTGCACATGTGAATGGAAGTTTTGCTGCTATTTCTGCTGGACTATTACTATTGTTTTGAAGTCTGCTGGATCGGGGGTTGACTACAGGCTTGCAGTTTGAAGATTGTATGGAACTGCTCAAAAATTCATCTAAGTCTTATGCAGCTTATTTTTTCCTCTAATTGCTATGTTGTGATGAGGTGATTTAAAAGGAGGAATTTTTGTTGGGTCGTTGATGTTATGGGGATGTGGGGCAGCAGAGGTATTTTCTGAGTTGTCCACATGGATGCCCCACTGGTTCTGAGACCCTTTCCTTCTTTTGTTTATGTTTTTGCATTTTTGGAATGCGTGAAGAAGAATGAAGTTGGAATAATTTGGCTTTTTGCTATAAAGTGCAGTTGAAATACGTAAAGTGTTGTTTCTAGTCTACCGAATAAATCTCATCTCCAGGAACAAGCAGGAATGTAGTCTTCACATATGGGTATCGTCGGTACCGATGGAGCCTACGTGGGAATGCTCCCCAGCGTCCAATAGGAAAGCTTTTAGGAACATCCCACAGCGCCTGCGTGCTGCCTTCCCGCCTTTCCCAACTGTCCCTCTCCAGTTTTTTGTTTTCCACGGAGCCGACAGGTCGCACATCCTGTCACCGCAGAAAAAATCCCTTCTTATTCTTCTTTTTTGTGGTCGTGTCTGCCTTTCCTCGACGTTACACTGGTACCGCCGGTTCTTCTTTCTTTTTTTCTTAAAAAAACCCCAACCTTTCTTTCTGTAGTTTTTCCCTCAGGTGCCACGCGCCATTTTGGGCACTAGGCCCAATTTTTTCCTCAAGATGGAAAAACCTGCTTCAGGTTTTAAAAAGTGTTCTAAGTGTGGCGGTACCATCTCCGTCACCGACACCCATGAGTGGTGCCTCAAATGTTTAGGTCCTGACCACTCTATTTCAGAGTGTGCTGCCTGTGGGATGATGTCGAAAAGGGGCCGGCAAAACCGAGCTGCTAAACTTAGCACCCTTTTTCCCTCCGATGCAGCCTCCATGGCATCAACGTCTTCCAGGGCTTCATCTTCTTCCCATGGATCTCAGGTAACTAAACATAAATCTAGCTGGTCCTCAAAGGGTAGATCTCCTTCTAAGCATCGAGATGCCTCTGGTGTTGCCCTTGAGGGACTTTCACCGGTGAAATTGCCCCAGCGGGAGGCTTCGGCTTCCAAAGCACTAACGGGGCTCCAGGATGTTCTCGAGGCTTCAACCTTGGCAGAACTACTGGTGCCGTGCTCTGGGGTTCCGTCGGTTTTAACCGGTACCGACACCCAAGCATCGGCAGCGTCGATAGACCAGAGATTCTTGGCTATTGAACGCAGTCTGGCGGCTCGTCTTAAGGCCTCGATGCCCCTGAATCCGCTTCAGACAATTCAACCGGTACCGGCACCGACACCATCGACATTGGCAGGTATTCTACCGGGACCGAGTCATGCGTCTCTATCTGGCATCAACAAGTTGGTACCGGTCTACTCCGATACCGACTTTGATCGGTACCGGTACTGTGCTTTGCACGATCACCCGGATCGGAGATACTTCGAATCATTGGATGAGTTTGAAGACTCTGCCGATACCAGAGTACTTCTTCCCGAGGATTCTTCTTCTCCTCAGCGTAGGATGTCTCCACCAGAGGATATGTCCTTTCAGGATTTTATCCGAGATGTGGCCCGAGGTCTTTCCATCACAGTGGCTCCTGAAAAGGAACCTAGGGCAAAGGAATTGGAAATCCTACAATACCCTAAAGCCCCCAAGGAGGCAGCTACCCTGCCTATTCATGGGATCTTGCATGATCTTATGTTAAGAATGTGGGAAACACCTCTAACCACATCTCCTCATTCTCGTAGACTCGACACCATGTATCGAATTCCTCCTTGTCCTGGGTTTCAGAAAACTCAATTACCACACCATTCCATGGTGGTGGAATCAGCCATGAGATGGATGAAGAGTGCAAAAAGGCATGCATCTAATCCTCTAGGACGTGAGTGTAGGACTCTTGATGCCTTTGGACGTCGAACCTTCCAAGCTTCCATGCTTTCTGCTAGGATCAGTTCCTATATCTTGTACATGGGGATGTTCCTTAAGGAAATTACAGGAGACTTAGAGCTTATGAGCCCTCTCCTGCCTGATGATAAAAGGCAAGATTATCTTGCTCTTGTTAAACATGCTCAGGATGTTTCCAAGTTTGTGAATCGTGCAGCCTTTGACTGCTTTGAATGCAGAAGCAGAACTTCTGCTATTGCCATAGGTGCACGTAGGATTGCCTGGCTCCAGGCATCTAACTTGAAACTTTGGGTACAGGATAAACTAGGGAATATTCCTTGCACAGGAGAGAATCTCTTTGGCAAGAATTGGCAGGAGAAAGCTAATGAGATAGATGCTGACAATATCACTTTGGATAGACTGTCTAAATCTGCAAGGAAAAGATCCTCTAAGAAGCCATTCTTCAGTAAGAAGAAAAAGTTTTATCCCTCCTACACCCAGCAGGGACATCGTTTAGGTCAGTCTGCCCAAAAGGGACAACAACAACAACCTAGACAAAGCAAGCCAAAAGCAGCTAAGCCTCAACCGGCTCAGCAGACTCAGCCTCCACAGGGGCTTTGACTCCTATCTAGAGAACTTTGCCTTCCTGGCACTGAACGGCCCATATCCCTCCACCATTCCAGGAAGGTTATGTCATTTTTCCCCCAGATGGGGTCAGATAACAGCAGAAAATTGGACTCTTGTCTATTGTAAGAGAGGGGTACAAGCTTCATTTCCTCAGCATGCCCCCTCCTACAATGCTAAGACAGTTCAATTCTCAGACCTCTCTCCGGTTAGCTCAAGAGGTCACTATGCTCCTGGCTCAAGGGGCAATAGAAGAGGTACCCATTCCCCAACGGGGTACAGGGTTTTACTCCCCCTATTTCCTTATTCCAAAGAAAACAGGAGGACACAGACCCATTTTAGACCTCAGAGAATTGAACAAATTCCTGTTCAAAAAGAAGTTCAAAATGATTTCTCTAGGAACTCTGCTGCCATACCTTCAGAGTCAGGATTGGCTTTGTTCTCCAGATCTCAAGGATGCATACACTCATGTTCTCATCCATCCAACTCATCGAAAGTTCCTTCGCTTTCTGTTTCAAGGGAAGCACTACCAATATAGGGTTCTTCCCTTTGACCTGGCCTCTGCACCAAGGGTGTTCACAAAATGCATGGCTGTGGTGGCAGCATTTCTCCGCAACCTGGGAATATTTGTCTTCCCTTACTTAGACGACTGGCTTATTCGAGCCCCTTCAGAGCCAGAGGCCAGGGTTGCTCTGTCTTGCACAATGCGCATCCTTCAGTATCTGGGACTTGTCATAAACTTTCCAAAGTCCAATCTTGCTCCCACTCAATCCCTAGAGTTTATAAGAGCTCTTCTGGATACCAGACAGACAAGGGCCTACCTTCCACAGCCCCGCTGTGCTAAAATCTCATCTCACTGCTCGGGAAATGTTACAGTTGCTAGGCCACATGGCATCCACCGTGCATGTGGTCCCTTATGCACGCCTCCATATGAGGGCAGCCCAGTGTGGATCCTATCCACTCAGTGGACTCAGGCGTCAGGTTGCCTGTCAGACAAAATAGCAAACTCAGATCGCCTTATTTTGTCCCTCCAATGGTGGCAGTCCCCCAAAAACCTTCTGGTGGGGTGTCCTTTCCAGCAACCCACACCACAAGCCACTCTAAGAACAGATGCTTCACAGGTGGGTTGGGGAGCCCATCTGTACGGCCTCTCTACTCAGGGTACCTGGACTCCATAGGAGGCCTGTCTTCATATCAACCTCCTGGAGCTCAGAGCAATCTTCCTTGCTCTTCGAGTATTTCACACCCAGCTCAGCTACAAGACAGTCCTAGTTCAAACGGACAATCAGGTAGCCATGTTCTATGTGAACAAGCAGGGCGGAACAGGCCCTCTGTCACTATGCAACGAAGCTTTGCGACTATGGGCCCTCACCAGAGAGCATCAGATTCATCTCTTTGCAGTGTATCTGCCAGGCATTCAAAACTCTTGGACAGACAAACTCAGTCGAGTTCTGCTTCCACACGAATGGTCTCTCCATGCAGACCAGGTGGCCCAAATTTTCCATATTTGAGGAACCCTGGACATAGACCTCTTTGCAAGTCCGCTGAATGCCAAACTTCCCCAGTTCTGTTCCAGTATTCCGGCTCGAGGTTGTCAGGCCAAGGATGCTTTCCTCCTTCATTATTTATTTTATTTTATTTATTTACATTCTCTTATATACCGCGCTATTCTGCATCAGTGCGGTTTACATTGAACAAACTGAAATTACATTGAACAGGGCATTATAACGTGGAGATAACTATTTTACAGGGAATATGGGCTATGGAGGGTTAAGTGGCTTGCCCAAGACCACAAGGAGCACCTGTGGGACTAGAAACCCCAGTCCTTCCAGCCCAAGGTTGCTGTCCTCTAGTGGGATCAGCACTTCCTGTATGCTTTTCCACCCATTCCCCTAATTCCCAAAACCCTATTCAAGCTTCAGAGAGACAGAGGTCATATGATTCTCATAGCTCCATGTTGGCCAAGACAAATGTGGTACCCTCTGCTCCTACATCTCTCTCAAGCTTCGCCTCTGGAGTTAGGATCTGCTCCAGATCTTCTCTCTCAAGAGGACGGGATGCTATGGCATCCCAATCCCCAGTCTCTGCATCTCAGAGCCTGGTTGCTGAAAGCTTAGAACTTCAGGGTCTTAACCTTTCCCAACAGGTAAAGGATATCCTTCATGCTTCCAGGAAACCTTCCACAAGATGCTCTTATGCATTTAAGTGGAAGAGGTTTACCACATGGTGCTCGCAAAAGAGTCTTAACCCTCTTGTGATACCTCTGGAATCATTATTGGAGTATCTCCTTCATTTATCAAATGCAGGGCTTAAGACCAATTCAGTGAGAGTCCATTTGAGTGCTATTGCAGCTTACTTCAAGCCTCTAAATGGACAACCTATTTCCTCTCATCCTCTTATAGCGAGATTTATGAGAGGCCTTCTTTTAACGAAACCTCCCATTAAGCCACCACCGGTGGCATGGAACTTGAACTTGGTACTTGGGCAGCTCATGAGACCGCCCATTGAATCATTAGCCACTACCTCTTTGAAATTCCTTTCCTGGAAAGTTATCTTCCTCATTGCAATCACATCAGCACGTCGCAGTGAATTGCAAGCATTGGTGGCTAATCCTCCTTATACAAGGTTCCACCATGATAAGGTAGTCCTTAGGACTCATCCACACTTTATGCCAAAGGTGGTTTCGCCTTTTCACTTAAGCCAAGCGGTTTACCTTCCTGTATTCTTTCCAAGGCCTCACGCCTCAAATGCAGAAAGGAACCTTCATACCTTGGACTGTAAAAGAGCTTTGGCCTTTTACTTGCAAAGGACACAGCAACATAGAAAATCCTCTCAACTCTTTGTTGCTTTTGATCCTAGTCATTTGGGACTTCCAGTCTCTAAAAGGACACTGTCCGGCTGGATTGCACAGTGTATATCTTTTGCCTATGAGAGTAAGAACCTTCCTCTTGAAGGCCATGTCACAGCTCACAATGTGAGAGCCATGGCAACCTCAATGGCTCATCTTCACTCTGTGTCTTTCGACGACATCTGTCGAGCAGCTACTTGGGCTTCGGTACATACCTTCACAGCCCATTACTGCTTAGACAAGGACTCCCGCCGGGATGCCTTGTTTGGTCAGGCTGTTCTTCAACACTTGTTCCATACCTAATCAACTCCTACCCACCATCCCTGGTAGGATGCCAGAGATCCATGGGGGGAAGTGAAGCCCTTTCACAAGGGCACACAACTTCTGGGGTCATCTCCCTGGCATCTGCAGCTAGGGAGTCCCCATATGTGAAGATTACATTCCTGCTTGTTCCTGGAGATAGCATAGTTACTCACCTGTAACAGGTGATCTCCGGGAACAGCAGGAATTTAGTCTTCACAACCCACCCACCTCCCCTAGGAGTTGGATCTCTCTCTTTCTCTCTTTCCCTCTCTCTCTTTTGTCTCAGCTATAAACTCAACTGGAGAGGGACAGTTGGGAAAGGCGGGAAGGCAGCACGCAAGCGCTATGGGATGCTCCCAAAAGCTTTCCTATTAGACGCTGGGGAGCGTTCCCACGCAGGCTCCGTCGGTACCGACGATACCCATATGTGAAGACTAAATTCCTGCTGTTCCCGGAGATCACCTGTTACAGGTGAGTAACTATGCTATCCATACACGTAACATTAATATGGTAATAGAACCACTCACCAAAGCCAAAACCAAAACCTTCTGGAGAAACTATATGAGGACCTATAGAGCACAATCAAGAAGCAGAATGATTACCCTACATACAGGAGTATCAGAAAAACAAACATCAAATTTATGGATAGGGTGGCTTAAGGCAATCTGCTGCCTGAAGTGAGGGATGAGATAGTGCTCCTTCCTCCCCGTAGTGGGTGGGGGGGGGGGGAGAAGGGCCTTTTTCAAAACTCCAGTCAGGGACTGAACCAAACCAAAAAGCCGATCAGATTATATGGAGGAAATGCAAGATGTTTGCACACTAAGGAACTAAAAGAAAGAGCAAGAACCACAGCATAGTTTATAAAACTAAATTATAACTAATTTTTATTTTGTTGTTATAATCTGTGTTATGGTCCTTGCTTTTTCTTTTTGAATATATATTTTGCATCCACAGAGCCCCCTTCCTCAACAGTGGGTGCAGAGCAGAACCAGGACATTCACCCACAGAACTCAATATCTTAGAAAAGAACAATTCTGATTCTGATCATCTCACTAACAGCAACAACCATTCTTCAGTACCAGGCATATTGTGAACTAAAACAAAACCCTACAACAAAGTCACTTAGTATCTATAGAGCAAATCTACTATACCATACCATATCGGCAACAACTTCCAAAACTCACATATGGAGCCCATCCAAAAAAAGCATCACTGTAAATACTACAGTGGGCCCTGAAACATCCAACACCTATTTGAAAAGCTGAATAATTCAGATTACTACAGTACAGATCCTTACATACAAACTCCATGTTAACAGAACACCTGGTCTTGGTCACACACTCAAAACACAGGCCCTCACCAAATACAGAATAAGTGACCACAACCTAAAAATAAACATATGTAGATAACAATTAAACTGCAATCCCAAAATGTCAGTTTCTGCATACAATGCAATGCCAGAGAAATAGACAGAGATGCATTTCCATGTACTGTATAAAATATAAAGATAGCACCAAGCGCAGTCATTAAATTGAAAATAAAATTCTCTTCTAACTTTGTTGTCTGACCATTTTATTCTCTGATCATGTAGGTCCCAATCTGAGGTTTCTGCTTTCCTCTATCTCCCAGTGCACCCTCCTGTCTACTTTCCCCAGGGACGGCATGAGGGTGATTCAGAGCCATGTGCAGAGACTCACTTTAGCATCATTTGCATACATTTTATATACTTTATTTGTATTTTTTTTCCATTTTAAATTTTTTTTATTAACCATTTCACAGCAGTTACATATTTCCGCATTTCCAACTTTGTACAATTTCCATAACATTTACATATGCTACCATATGATATCCCTTTTTTGTGTTTACTCCCCTCCTATGTGCCCCTCCTTTTCCCTCCCCTCACCCACCCCTTCCCTCCCCCCCACCCCCCTCTCATTCTGTAGTCATCCGTTCTTCTCCCGCTCCACCATTCCAGTGGCAGTTTCACCTCCCATTTTAGCCAATCACCATTCAGTCTTCCTGATCGCCTGTAACTATAGCCCCTCCCACCTTCTTCCGCTGCCCTCCCCCTCTCTCAGCCTTCCGATTCCAACCACTTACCCACTCTCTGCCATTGTTCCGCACTTCCCCCCCCCCTCCGTCCCCCTCCTCATCTCCGTCAATTGATGCATCAAACCCACCTCTGACACCCTTCTAACAAATCCTGCCAAGGGTGGAACGCCCGACCCCACCCAGTGCTGTGCTATCTCGCAGCGTGCTGCTACAGTACAATGATGAAGCACGCCACTATCCCTTTTTGGAATATCCTCCTCTAGTTGATGCAGTAAGCAGATCTCTGGTTTCCTTTGCAATCAATATCCTGTCATGTTATAAAGCATATCTAAAATCTCCCTCCAGTAAGCTTGTGTGCACTCACACTTCCACCACATATGCAACCAATCCCCTCTCTCATGACATCCCCTCCAACATTGGCCAGTAGCTCCCCTTCCAGCCCTCCTGTTACGTACTGGAGTCCAATACCAGCGGAACAACACCTTATAAGCATTCTTTTACCTATGTGGCAATAGACGTACTTGCCACCGTCTGTATTATCTTGTCCCATATCTCATCATTCCAGCTCACCCCCAGATCTTCCTCCCATTTTAACATATACCCCAATTTACCCTCCCCCCCCCTCCATTAAGCCTTTGTAAATCCTGGACAAAACTCCTTTTTGCCCTATGGTCCCTGTGCTGAGCGCCTCAAACCACCCCCTATTCTCCCAAAGATCCTTCCACACCTTCTGTTGTCTCACAAAATGGCTCAATTGTAGATATGCATAATAATCACTGTCCCTCAATCTGTATAAATCCTTAATGCCCTGAAATTCTAGAATGCCCTCTTGACTCACTATTTCAGAGATGTGTGTTAACCCTGCCTGCGCCCATCTGCGCAGAATATGTACTCCTGGTCCCTGCCCCCTCTCAAAACAGGCCTCCAATGTCGTGCCCTGTGTCTATCTTTTATCTTGTACTAATATTTTTCAGTTTTGTTTCCACACTAGCAAACTATGCGCTATGAAGGGATTTTGGCGTGTATTTTCTGAAATGTTACTCCCCCTCCACACTAGTTGTACCAGGCGCTCTCCCCCTATTAAATCTTCTTCCATTTGGACCCATTGTTTCTGTGTTCCTCGGTGCCACTCATAGATTGTTGTCAGTTACGCTGCCTCATAGTATTTCCTAAAATTAGGCACCCCTAGTCCTCCCTCTCCTTTGGCTCTTTGCATTACGACCCTAACTACTCTCTCCTGTCTATTTTGCCAGATGAACCGATTAAGCGATTCGTTGTAACTGTTTTATCTTGCTAGGCGGTACCTTTATTGGTAGAGTCTGGAACAAAAATAGAAACTGTGGCAAGAGCATCATCTTTATTGTGGCAATCCGTCCAGTCCATGAGAGGTATCGCCGCCCCCACCCATCCAACAAGCTCTCTACCTGCCCAAATAACATTTGATAATTCAGCTTATATAATGCTTCTACCCTATTACTTATAAGAATTCCCAGATATCTAATACTTTCTTTCGCCCACTTAAATGTGTATTTCTCTTGTAATATTCCCTGTGTGTTCCCGTGTACTGTTAAATTTAAAATTTCTGACTTGGTCCAATTGATAGTAAAACCCAATAGTGTGCCAAATTCTTCTAAGTCCCACATTAAAACTGGGATAGAGAATCGTGGCTTGACCACGCTCAAAATTATATCATCGGCAAATAACGATATTTTGTATTCTCCCCGCCCTATTTTTATTCCCTGTACATCAACCCTCTCCTGCACCCTCTCCGCAAACGGTTCCAGGGAGATAGCAAAAAGCAGTGGTGACAGTGGGAAACCCTGTCTCGTTCCTCTCCCCTGCCCAAAGAACTCAGAATAGCCACCATTTACCCTAACACAAGCTTTCGGGTTACTGTATAGCACTTTTACCCAGTTTATGAATTCTGCCCCCAAACCCATTTGTTCCATTACCTGGAAGAGAAATGGCCAAGACACCTGGTCAAAAACCTTTTCTGCATCTAGAGACAACAATAAGGCCTCTTCCCTCTGATGTTCCGTTGACCAAATCATATTCAAGATTTTCCTGATATTGTCAGCTACTTGTCTACCGGGAATAAATCCCGCTTGATCATGGTGTATCAACTTCCTTATCAACTTATTTAGACGTGTAGCTAATATTTTAGCTAGTAATTTGGCGTCGAGGTTGAGCAGCGAGATAGGGCGATAAGATGAACACTCTTGTGGATCCTTTCCCTCCTTATGTATTATGGTTATTCCCGCCCACCCCATAGTGTCCACTAATCCCCCTCCCTCCCTTGGCAAATTGAAGAGCCGCACAAGCAGTGCTGTTAATATCTCTCCAAAGCGCCTATAAAATCGCGCTGTAAGCCCGTATAGCCCTGGAGGCTTTTCTACCTTTAATTGTTTGATTGCTCTCTGCACTTCCTCTACTCTTATTGCCTTGTTTAATTCTTGTTGCTCCCCCTCATCCAATTTCGCCAACTTCAGTGAATTAAGATAACTCTGTATTCTCTCCCTCTGGGGAGAGTCCCTTGCTTTATACAACCCCTGATCCCCTAAAGGCCTCCCTAATCTCCCTATCCTTGTATACCAACTCCCCTCCCGAATTCCAAATTTTCAGTATGTGGGAGCGCAATTTCCTATGCTTCAATTTCTGCGCCTTGTATCTCCCCGCCTTATTTCCTCCCTCAAAGAAGTCCTGTCTCAAAAGCTGCATTTGATACCTTATCTTGGCGGCCTGAATTTCATTTAACTGTGCTCTCACTGCTAGCACCTGACCTCTATAGGCCCCTAACTGATCTTGCGCATCTAAATCTTCCAGCTCCAACAATTTTGCTCTCAATTTCTTCTCTCTCCCCTCCCTTTCCTTCTTTTTTTGCACCCCCCCGTTTAATTAGTACTCCTCTCACCACTGCCTTATACCCATCCCATACCCCTCCCCATGCTACCTCCCCGTTATCATTCCATTTAAAGTATTTATTAATTTTATTTATTTACATTCTCTTATATACCGCGCTATTCTGTATTCCCTGGTTTCCCTATTTCCTTTCTTAACTTCCCATCCTCCAATAAGGATTCATTTAATCTCCCGAACTGTGTACCTTTCCCCTCCTCCTCTAGTGCCAATCGAACCTGCACAGGTGCATGGTCTGACCATGTAATTGTATCCATATCCGCCCCTTAATCCTTCCCCCCATCTCTCTTGAAACCCAAATAGCTTCTATTCTAGAGTATGATCCATGTACTGGTGAAAAGTAAGAAAATTGCCGCTTCCCTGGATGATGGAATCTCCAAGCATCAATCAAACAATGTTGTGTGACAAAACTACGGTACCTTCTCCTATCCGCCCTCTTACCCTCTCTTTTCCCTGTGGCATCTCTTGCGGGGTTCCACGTTAAATTGAAATCTCCACAGATTAATTTCCCCTCCCACAATTTCCCCACCTTCTCATTCAGTTTTATCCAGAATTCACTTTGTACCCCTGTTGGTGCATATACATTTACTATACAATACCATTCGTTTCCCACTTTTATCCACATTAACACATATCTCCCCTCTTTATCCCTTACCACAGTATGCAATAACATCTTCAACTTTGTAGCTATCAAAATGGCCACCCCTCCTTTTTTCTTTTCCACAATGTTAGAAGCATGTACACAGGCTCCATATCCCCTGGGTTTAACCAGATATTCTGTCACTCTTGTCAAATGCGTTTCTTGTACAAGCACTATCGCTGCCTTTTGACGTATTATTTCTTTATACAATTTTTGTCATTTAAATGGTGAATTAATCCCTTTTACATTTAGTGACACTATTGTTAACTCACCTGTAACATTTGCACCCCCTCTTCTCCCTTAGCTCTTGACCCCCTCTACCGCCCTTCCCTCCCTCCCACTCCCCCCTCATACTCCCCTCTTCTTGCTCTACTCTACTCCCTCAGAACTAACTCCCCCCTACCCCCTCCTACCCCCACCCCTTCCCCTTCCCCCATCTCTTCCAAAAAGACTCAACTTCCATAAATGTGACTACCCATCAGACCTCCACCTGCCTACACTCTTCTAATCCCCCGCCGCACCTCCTATCCATCCCCACCCTCCTGTTCCACTCTTCTCGCCCTCTCCTCTCCTTATAACCCCCCTTTCCTTCCCCCCCCTTTTTTCCTTACCATGTCCCCTCCTTGACCTATAATATGATCATTACCCTATCCGCCTCCCCCACTCCCCCTATCCACGACACCCTCCTCTTTTAAATCACATTATATCACAATTCTGCCAGCATCATCAAACAGTCCACTTCTTTAACTGGGTCCATCTCATTGCGGTTTCGCAGTCCACCCTCCTCAGGGAATCTCCTTCGCTGCAGCAGTCGCTCCTTGATTCCCGGTATTTAGCCGCATCAACCTCCGTCCTGTGTTCGTCACTCTGTGCCATTTCAAACGAACCTCCCTGGATGCAGATGCTGTCGTTGCTTTTGTTGTATCTGTTCCCCCCAACCCTTCAGGAATAGTGGTTAGTCCCAGATTTCTGAGTGCAGTCCAGGCTCCTTCCCTATTTTGCACCTTCCTGGACGCTCCTTTCACAGTCATTAGTAACCCAAAGGGGTATAGCCACTTATATTTATTTATTTATTTATTTAACAGTATTTCTAAACCGCCTTATCATAATAATCAAGGTGGTATCACAGCAAACAATCTGGTAGTGTGAGTGTGTTATACATGCAGTGGGGGTGAAAATTTAGTTGGGTGCGTGTTGTGTTGTGTGCTAGATTAGTTTGAGTTATGTACAATGTGGGCTATATACAGTGGTGCTAAAAACATCTTATATACATACAGTGTTAGGCGGTGACGTGTGCTGATATACAGCTATTTAGACTATGTGATGTGTCCATAGTGTTCTATGAACAGCATGGTTTTCAGCTGTTTCCTAAAGTCCTTGAGGTCTGTAGTTGCCCTCAAATCGTCCGGTAGTTTGTTCCATATTGTTGGAGCAGCCATGGAGAGTGCTCAGTCTGTTGTGTCCTTGCGTGTGTGTTTGTATTCACTTGGGGTGCTGACTCGGTTGTGAGTTTGTTTTCTTCTTGGACGTGTACTGGTGTCTGGTTGTATGAGGGTGTGCAGGCTGTTGGCTGATGTGTGCTGTTTTATCTTGTATAGGTTTATGATAGTTTTGTATCTGATGCGTGCACTGATTGGAAGCCAGTGTAAGTCCTTTAAGGTGGGTGTGATGTGCTCCTGTCTTGCAGTTCCGGATATGATTCGTGCTGCGGTGTTTTGTGCCAGTTGGAGTGGTTTGATGGCTTGTTTCTGTAGACCAAGGTATATCGGATTGCAGAAGTCCAGGAGTGGGGTTATCAGAGCTTGACATACGGTACGGAAGTGTTCTGGGGCGAGGAGTGGTTTCAGTCTCCTGATGATTCGCATCTTGTAGTAGGCTTTTTGTATTGTTTTGCCTATGTGTGGCTTGAGATTGAGTTTATTGTCCAGCGTAACCCCGAGGTATCTCACTTCTGACCTTATTGGTATAGTAGTGTTTTGTATCTTTATATTCGGTGGGTGTATGAATATCGCATCCCCTCCCTCCTCAGCAACGCTGTGGCCTCTTTCATCTCTCTCCTTCATTGAAGTGTTTCTGGTGACAGGTCCTGAAACATTTCCACCACTTGTTCCTCCCACTTGATGTGTCCCACTTTCCTGGAAGCTCTCAGGATGCATTCTTTAGTTTTGAATGAGTTCAGACACACCACAATGTCCCTTGGTCTGTTTTCCCTGATGGGCCCCAGCCCCCTGTGCGCTCTCTCTATTTGCAGAAGTTCATCCTCACCTCTGTCCTCCAATGCCGCCTCTTGTAGCACTTGAGCAAAAACGTTAGTAATTACTGCTTCACAATTTTTATATTTGGGGTCTTCTGGGATGCCTCTCACTCTGATATTACATCTCCGGGACCGGTCCTCCAGATCCTCTGTTTTTTCCTTCAATTCCTCCTGAGCTTGCTTTAACTCTTCCCATCCTTTTTGTAAAGTCTCTGTTACTTCCCCCTGTTCTTTCTCCTTCAGTTCTATTTCTTCCACCCTGTAACCAAGGTCCACGATGTCTTGTCTTAAAGATTGCAATGTCTCCTTTAACTCGTTTTTGACTCCACTAATTTCCACTTTGAGTTCCTCTATCAATTCCTCCAACCACGTCTTAATCATGTCTGCTATTACCGAGTTCCGTGACCCCTCCATCTCGACCTCCTGCTCGTCTGCGTGATCCGCCGCCATTTTATTTTCTTTCTCCCCCTTATTTTGTCCTTTGGCTGCTGCGTATGTCGAACGAAATTCCACCAATTTTTTCTTGGCAGACATTCCGCCTTTGGCTCTCTCCATCCTTGTCAGCTTTCTTTTCTTCCCCTCCTTTGCCTGCTGCACTGCAAATAGTCTCCACTCTGCCCTCTCTGCTCCCTATTCACCTCTTCTCCGTCTCCTCCGATCCTCTTGCGTTTTCCCTCCGTTCTGGGCTTCCTCATGCTCCCCGAACTGGCTCCTCTCCTCCGTCTACTGCGGCCTCCCAGCATCTGTCTCCCGGCTCTCTCATCCGCTTACCACTCTTAAAGCACTCTCTCTGCTGGATTGCTGAATCGCTGATGTTCCGCCTGCCGATTTACTGGCGCCGCACCAAACAGCTCCCGGGCTCTGCGCCGACGGTCGGCTCTGCTCTCTGTCTCTGCCATGGCCTCTTCTCCCGCTGCTGTTCATCGCTGCATGGTACCTTACTCTCTCCCGCAGGCCGTCTGTGCTGGTGGTTCTTTTGGCTGCCGCTGCCCATTCGCTCACACTTTGTTCTGCTTCGGGGGATATTCCGCTCACCTCCCCAACATTGCCCCGCTGTTCCGCCGGTTCTGAGGGTGCATTAGCTCTTCTTTAGCAGGCTTTGGTGGCAGAGCCGGTCTATCGCACCGCCATGCAGTCTGAAGATGTCACCGGAAGTCAATATACTTTATTTTAAAATGTGTATGGCACCCATCTAAAATCCTAGGTGGCTTCCAAACATACACATGCAATTTAGTAAAATAGATGCTACAATAAAACAAACATAATCAAAAAACATTTAAATGTGATTAATGAAAAGCCACTTACACAGCCCTCCCCAAAAATGAAACCATTATAAGTATCTATAGATCAAATTTATTTTGTTATGGCCAGATTATTGATGGGGAGGGGATATTAAAAGAGAAAAACTAATCCTAGTAGCCATGAATTCTAAAGCTGGATTGGATTGTGCTAGAGCTGGAAAAGTCCAGAACTCAGCAAAGGTGAAGCTATCAGGCTACTAAACAAAATTAAACTGAGACGTTCCCTTAAAATTAGAAATTTCCTTAAATGTGAACTGACAAAATATTTAAAATTTCAGTCTGGCAGCATAAATAATGCAAAACCGCAAATCTCAAAGACAATCCATATTCCAGTACTCCCCTTCCCCCAATGAACACCCTACAGATGACCCCACCAAGAACCCAGAGTAAAGGAGCTATAGAGCAAATCTACTATTCCATAACAGCAATAACTTCCAAAACTCACACAACATGGAGCATACTCCAGAAAATTGCAGCACCATAAATATTGTAGTGGGCCCTAGAACATTCATATTCCTGTTCAAAAAACTGAACAAATCGGATTACTACAGCTCCCTACATAGAAACTCCATGCTAACAGAACATGTAGCCTCAGTCACATATATGCAGAACAGAGAGAGATCTTCACCAAGTAGGGAATATATCAATACGAACGTAAAACAGACATATGAAGACAAAAGTGGAGGAGTGGCCTAGCGGTTGGGACAAGGTATTTCAGGCCAGAAGGTCAGTGGTTCAAATCCCACTAGAGGACAGCAACCTTGGGCCAGAAGGACTGGGGTTTCTACTCCCACAGGTGCTCCTTGTGATCTTGGGCAAGCCACTTAACCCTCCATAGCCCATGTTCCCTGTAAAATAGTTATCTCCAAGTTATAATGCCCTGTTCAATGTAATTTCAGTTTGTTCAATGTAAACCACACTGATGCAGAATAGCACAGTATATAAGAAAAAAAAAAAGCTTTTACCCCATTGCTCTTAGATTTACAGGATGCTTTCCCAAAATTATACTTTACTCCAGAGTGAGGCGAGAGAAAGAACTCTCATCAGGGGCGGTTCTATCATTAGGCCCACTGAGGCGGTGTCCTCAGGTGACAGTTTCTAGGGGGCGGCACTCCGGCAGTGTTTATTTCTGATTTTGCTGCCTCTGGGCTGCCACTGCCTTCTGTAGGACTGGTGTCCCTGCATTTCTGCGCCTGCAGGTTTCCGGCCTGCTTAGCAGTTAAAACCTGAACCAAAGTTGACCAAACAAGATGGTTTCCTGAATTCAACTGAATTCAAAAAAGCATGGGACCAACACAGAGGATCTCTAAAGGTAAAAAGTGGACTGTTGTAGTTGTTGATATGGAAGGACAGACTAGATAGGCCATGTGGTCTTTTTCTGTCATCATGTTTCTATGTTTCTATGTAAATGACTTTTGCTGTGTTTCCAGTCTCAGACTTGACCTTCAAGCAACTGCTTGCCAAGCGTTTCTATGTGTTCATATTGTAGCCCATTGTTCCTGGCTAATTCACTGCCCACATGCAAGAACATCTGCTTATCTGGTTCTTATCTATAGATAGTTCTATTGGCCTTGGACCCTTGTACCTATGCCTAGAAACTACATACCGTTTCCTCCGTAAGACATCTTACTATGGATCCTTTCTCTGCAAGAAAGTTGCCTGTAGATTACCTCCTGATTCACTGAGAACTCTTTAAATTGTTTCATGCCAACCAATTACCAAAAAGCGATAAGGACTCATCACAAAGAATAATAGTCTGCACAGAAGAACTTTCACGCTTTTGCCGTTTGTGTCTTGTTTTACCTTGTGTCTGCTACCTGATCTGTCTGCAAGACAGACACACACTACATGTGTGCAAGGCCGTTCTCCTAAGAACTGAGATAAGACTTTCACAGATACCTTCAGTTCTGTCTTCTCCTGCATCTCGCCTCCAAAAGGGCTGTAGCCTGCGTTATATAGCCTAGCTGCCTCCTTGGACCTGTGCTGCCCCAGAGTCTTATCGGACCTCAGCCACCAGAGTGCCAGCAGGAGCTAAGGTACCGTCTTATTTCTCCTCCTCCTGGTGGGCAATGGTTAGCTAGAAACTTATTCCATAACTTTTCTCAGTGCAGAGCGAATCAGTGACTTCTGGTTATTAATCAGTGATTTATCACTTTGTCTAACTGTAATTTTGTGCCGCAACAATTTGCTACCTCATGTTTCTAATTATATATCATTAGTTATATATCTGTATATTTTTCTACCTTTCTGTCCATAATAAACATTATATATATATACAGATGAGACTTCTTTCATGGCTCATTACCAGCAAAACTCATAGAACTTCGGGCTGGGTATTAGTAGCTAATTTCCCCTGGACATATCTGAGAGCATTATTTATCTTTTTGTGCTACTAATAATCCCTACACTTACCGCTGCTTTTTCCTGCTGAAGCGCTTCTGAATGAGAAAAAAAGCAGCGGGAAGGCAGAGGCGACAAAATCAGAAATAAACACAGCTGGAGTGCTGCCTGAACCCTCTCTGTGGTCACCTGTCCCGTGCGCATGCTCCAGTTTTGGACTCATGATTGCTTGTTCTGCCAACAGGGGCAGAGCTGGAGGTAGCCAGGAAATGCTTGAGTGAGGCGCTGCTGGGTAGAATGTAAAGCAGTAAGTTTGATGCCACACACCCGATTAAAGAGAGCGTAGTGCTGATTGGGTCCGGCTGTGTGTGGACATCATCTTCGGTCTCCTGTTGCAGGTTTCCAGAGGGAGTGTGTGGGACAAGGTGCATGATCGAAAAAATATCAACAGTGGCAAAGTGCGCCATATATACGGTGCCATCTTCTGAGTTATGCAGAGTTCTCCATAAAACAAACGTCTTTCACAAGGTCAATCATTCACTAGAGGTGCCATCTAGGAAGTTTTAGTTAACACCCCCCTCCCCCAGCATGTTGCAGGTATTGACAGAAGAAGGGCTAAATGTAATTAAAAATCACATTGAAAAAAATAATCAGCTTCCCCACTGCCTCATCTTTCAGGTGAATTTTAAAATGAGAAAAAGCATTTTAGAGCCAAATCTTTAGTTTTTATTAAAGTATGAAACAAAGAAAATGACAGCAGATAAACACCGTAGGGCCTATCCAGTCTGCCCTCTATAATACCTCACAATTATTAAACTCTATAATCACTTCCTCTCCTATTGAGATCTCTGTGCTTGTCTCATGGTTACTTAAATTCAAATATAGCTCCATCAGCCTTTTTATAAGGAAACATTTCCTTAGCTTACTCCAGTATCTACCCCTTTTCACATTTATCCTACACCCCCACATTCCAGTTCTTCCTTTCAATTGGATAAAATTAGGCTTCTGTGTATTTATGCCGCGGAGGTACTGAAATGTCTGTCATCTCTTTCCTGCCTTCCATAGCGTGCTTCACGTTTATGAGATTCAATACATGTGATAAATATTAACACAATTGGGTAGGTTTACTAAGCGTTGGTAAAGGAGGGAGTGTTCCATTAGCGGGCGCTAGCTGTGCACGTGCACACTTACCGCGTGCAAAAAGGCACTTTAGTGGGCGCTAATGGCACCAGCAGTGGAAAGTACTCTGTGGGTGGAGAGAAGACGTGCACGGGGTGGAGAGTGGGGGTCAATGGGCGGTGAGTGAGCAGGATCAAGGCCTGCTCCCATAACGATGCTACCTTAATGCCAAGAACTTTAACGCATATGAGAACCTGGCGGAAAGGGTATATCTTGAGGATAGCGAGCCTATTTCGATGTCCGCAATGTGATGTACAGACAAGGGAGCCCCAGAAAGTGATAGTAGTGATACAGAAGTAGCAACAGTATAGTGTCCCGCAATGACAGGCCATTGGGCTGCTGGTGCCAATGTGTCCACAGAGTTAGTGAGTGTGTGCCCTTATGGTGTTAAGGAGTTACACAGATTTGGCCAGTCAATGCAGTCCAGAATCTGTATAGTGGCAAGGCAGCTGGCCATACAAAACAAATATCATTCATCTGCAGATGTTGCAGTAACAGTGTCAGTAGCCGTACAGGGCCCCTCTGTCATAAATGAGTTAAGACTTCCCCAATATTACCCTGTCTGCTTTGTGGGTGTGGGTGTTGTGGTGCATAGGGTGTCACCTGTGACGGCTGTAATATTTGTTCCAGTGTTATGGAAGCAGTGTAAAGCACCAGCTCCCGCTGTCAGTATGCTGGCAAGCATGGTAGCGGCATGTAATGTGCAGTGCAGACACCCAACCCAGCAGTACATTTGCAAGGCGGTTGCAGCTGTCTGTGGAGCCCCCTCAAATGTAATAGATATACATGTACTATAGTGCATCGATGATGTCTGCAGATGTGTCCACTAAAAACCTCGCAATCAACATGACGAAGACAGCAGCTGATTCTGCTCAGAAAGAGCAACGTTTCACAACACCAATACAACTCACTCTCTGAACAAACTGGCTAACAGTGCATACAGATGAACCACCTGTGAGCCATTCTCCACTTAAGCCTATCAATCAAGGAACATGAAAAAATGCCACAACAATCAACGCCAGAACCACATGATACAGTGTCTCAGGCTACTCCTATACCCTCTGGTCTTGCAATCAGTTGTCCAAGCAAAGACCCTTGCCCACCTTGACCAATGTAATGGCAAAGAGTAAGGACACCTGCTCTCCACTCTCAACTTGCTTTTGACACCTGTAAACAAGTCAGGCACTAGCATGGCAAAGGTTGAAAATATATGATCACATAAGCCTGGTACAGAAATATCTCCACATCCCCCTGTTGCAAATTGCAATCCCTTATAAATTATCAATAATGCTATCGAAGGTAATACCCTAAGAACAAACATTGCATCCTCACACTCTACTACCACAACAGAACTCTGGAAGAGGAGCCACGCTCAAGATTAACAATGTCCATATAGTGGCACAAGCAAGGACAAAGTACAATTTCAAAACATGTAGATGTGCAAATCACTATACTGTACAATCACCACTAACTTGCAAAGAACATATACATACCCGAATACACAATGCAATAACAAATTAAATTAACCTCTACAAATATATTCAATAGGGGTTCAACCACCTCATATCTCATTTCTCATATGCAAGAAAATAACAGTCATATTACATATTGCACGCCCCCAAATACATTACATATTGCATAGTGCCTCACATGTCTTATATACAGGAAAATATCACTCATGTTAACATCTAATACTCATAGTATTCCACATAACGAATGCTCGTGGTAGTTCACAGCACCAGATCTTTTAATTGTAACCTATACAATGGTATTCCACAGTTGCTGAATCTTCCAGTCGTCATCTACGTGCCACCGTTAATCTGAGATGCAATCATTTCACCATCGTAGATTCCACAATGTGAATGACAAACGGCTCTCCAAACATGAAAAGTCCTCACACCACCTCCAAAAACACAAATCCCTCATGTATGTAGAAGAACCATCAAGTAAGAAAAATATCAGCTGAATAATCAAAAAGTTACAAAACGAAATTATCACCAAAGAACTATGTAGATAGTTTCATAGTTGTGCCATGAGTCATAGTTTCGCCGACTATCGGCTTCTTCAGGAAAACCTCTAAGAACATAAGATAAGCCGTACTGGCTCAGACCAAGGTCCATCAAGCCCAGTATCCTGTTTCCAACAGTGGCCAATCTAGGTCATACGTACCTAGCAGTTTCCCCAAGGGACACAGGTTCCACAATGCTTGTATTGGTTCAAGCAATGATATCCTGGGTCCCTTCTTAATAATGGTTTATGGACCTTTCCTCCAGGAACTTGTCCAAACCTTTTTTAAACCCAGCTAGACTAACAGCCTTTACTACATCCTCCGGTAACAAATACCAGAGTTTGATTACACGTTGAGTGAAAAAATATTTTCTTTTATTAGTCTTAAATAATTTACCCTGTAGCTTCATTGCATGTCCCCTAGTCTTTCTATATTCTGATAAGGTAAACAATCGATCTACGTTTACCCGTTCCACTCCGTTCATTAATTTATAGACTTCTATCATATCTCCCCTCAGCCGTCTCTTTTCCAGGTTAAAGAGCCCTAACCTTTTTAGCCTTTCTTCATAGGAGTATCCTTCCATCCCCTTTACCATTTTGGTGGCTCTTCTCTGAACCTTTTCTAAAATCTCTATATCCTTTTTAAGATACGGCGACCAGAATTCCACACAATATTCAAGGTGCGGTCTCACCATGGAACGATATAGAGGCATTATAATATCTTTTGTTTTATTTTCCATTCCTTTCCTTATCATACCTAGCATTCTATTTGCTCTCTTGGCCGCTGCTGCACACTGGGCCGAAGGTTTTAACATGGTATCCACAATGACGCCTAAATCTTTTTCCTGGGTGGTGGTTCCTAATGTGGAACCTTGCATCGTGTAACCGTATTTTGGGTTGTTCTTCCCTAGGTGCATAACCTTGCACTTGTCCACATTAAATTTCATCTGCCATTTTGATGCCCAGTCTTCCAATTTATCAAGATCCTCTTGCAATTTTCCACAATCCTCTTGGGTTTTAACAACTTTAAATAGTTTTGTGTCATCTGCAAATTTGATAACCTCACTCGTTATTCCACTTTCCAGGTCATTTATGAATATGTCAAAAAGCAGCGGACCCAGCACAGATCCCTGGGGTACACCACTATTCACCTTTCTCCATTGGGAAAATTGGCCATTTAGCCCTACCCTCTGCTTTCTATCTTTTAACCAGTTCCTGATCCACAATAGTACACTGCCTCCTATCCCATGACTCTTTAGTTTTGCCAAAAGTCTCTCATGAGGGACCTTGTCAAAGGCTTTCTGAAAGTCCAGATACACAATATCAACCGACTCACCTTTGTCCATCTGATTATTCACTCCTTCAAAAAAACTAACAGATTAGTAAGACAAGATCTTCCTTGTCTAAAGCCATCTTGGCTGTCTCCCATTAGGTCATGACTATCTACATGCTGAGTAATTTTATTCTTTATGATGGTTTCTACCATTTTTCCCGGTACTGATGTCAGGCTCACCGGTCTGTAGTTTCCCGGATCACCCCTGGAACCCTTTTTAAAAATTGGTGTTACATTGGCGATCCTCCAGCCCATGCTCTGTACCTGCCTAACACTGTCCTGCTACCACGATGATGATTGTGGTCCACACCACTGTATCCTGTGTCCTATGACAAAAATGTGCCTCAACATGTCCAATGGACATATCAACATAGACATGGGAAACAGCAGCTCACAGAAACACTGGCAACACACATCACACACATTACACACAAAGGTTAGCTTGCAGATGACACAAATAACATATGCTGCCGCTGTGCCATGGCCACACATATTCAGACACAGAGGTGATGTTTGGGGCATCAGCACAAAATTCAGTGTCACCAAGGCATGCAATTAGGGGTCCATTTATGACTGATATCATCATCAATGCTACATGTGAACACTAGCATGGCTTTCTTCCAAATAGATTGAGGACCTGCGGAAGAAGAGCCAGGAGTTAAGATGTCTGTGCCCACAATACCTGCAACAGGTGTGGGATGAGACACGCCCCACAGAGGATGGTGAGTACATGTATAACACATATCAGCCATGCAATATCAATGCTGGTTGTAAGCACAAAAATATGATGTAATGTGCACATCATGGGTGGTATAAACATGCATATCCTGTACATGTCACATCACTATCCCCCTGTTGCTCCGTATTGTGGGTAGATACATAATGTGCTCATACATGTTGTTGCCAGTGGCCTGCAACGTGTATACGTGGTTATATAAACTAGTGATTGACCCATCACATTGTCCTCTGCCACACAATTCCTACAATAGTGCACTACATGCAGTGTGTTGCGAAGTCTGTGTAATGTCCTCGCAAATGTCCATCACATGTCTGTGTGAGTATTTTGACCTGAATATTCTTTCACCATGGATGTTTGGCAGGCCTGTATGTGGATAGGCCAACATCCCAATGCCCTCCCAGTCACACCTTCTCTGCATTCTTTCCACACTATGAAATGATGGCCTACGGAAATGGGATGGACACGGTGCATTGACACAGTTACCCATGCTGGGGGGAATGGACACTATATTGAAGATGGCTGCTGTCAGACCATGAAAGTGGTGTGCACTGAAATGTAATGAGACACCTATCAACAATGTGTTATAATGCCTGTGGTTGAACAAACATCATCTGCCCATCTCCCATATCAAGTATGATGAGTGTAAGAAGGTGGGGCAACCAGGTATTTGAAACACAGCCAGATGGCATTTAAACATAAACCACCCAGTCACCATTTTCAGTTGGTGTGGCCACCACACATCCCCCACTGCTGTTAATAAGAGAGGTCAGGAGAGATGTCATCTCCACGTCCCGAGCCCTCCACACCAACACCTCTCACTCACTGATGTTGGCCAGCACCCTCTCTCCCCAAACCTCTGACACCAACATCATTGTGTATACCTGGGTACACACGTCAGTCCTCCTGTAAGCATAAGAACATAAGATATGCCATACTGGGTCACACCAAGGTCTATCAAGCCTAGTATCCTGTTTCCAACAGTGGCCAATCTAGGTCATACGTACCTAGCAGTTTCCCCAAAAGACACAGGTTCCGCAATGCTTGTACTGGGTCAAGCATTGATATCCTGGGTCCCTTCTTAATAATGGTTTATGGACCTTTCCTCCAGGAACTTGTCCAAACCTTTTTTAAAGCCAGCTACACTAACAGCCTTTACTACATCCTCCGGTAACAAATTCCAGAGTTTGATTACACATTGAGTGAAAAAATATTTTCTTTTATTAGTCTTAAATAGTTTACCCTGTAGCTTCATTGCATGTCCCCTAATCTTTCTATATTCTGATAACGTAAACAATCGATCTACGTCTACCCGTTCTACTCCGTTCATTAATTTATAGACTTCTATCATATCTCCCCTCATGCAACAACACTGCATAGGTGGCCTGTAACAGCCTACCTGTGTCTGTATGCCAGGCACCCTCCCTGGCCGTCTTCAAATCCAGATTGAAGACCCACCTCTTCACTGTCGCTTTCAGATCCTGACTTCCTTCCTTTATCTCAACCTCCCGTCAATTTTCATGTCCGAATTATAAAGACCATACCGTGCTTTGCACCGAATTGACTAATGCTTTGTATTGTCTCAACAAAGAAAAAGGAGCGCTGTTCTTGCAAAAGTTCACCGGGAGCCACAAAAAGCAAGAAGCCAAGACGTCAGGACGATTCAAATCAATTTTATTAATACAGACCCCAACGCGTTTCGGCAATCAATGCCTTCATCAGGGGGTAGCAGCTACAATAAAATATAATATAATATAAACTTAAAAACATAAAGAGAAGAAAATATCAAAATTAAAAATTAAAAACAAGAACATATATAATATGATCTTATGTAATCAAGAAGGACTGGTAAAATTCTTACCAATATAGTTAAACAAACAAATGTGTATAAACGCAGGACACACACATGTAATGAAAATAATAATTGATAATATTTAAAATAAACAGCATCAATATCCTAAAAAGGATTATGAAAGGTATTATATAATCAATAATCAATAATTTTGAAACAAAAGTTTTCCAAGAAAGTAAAGAAAATTCTTGTATCAATGTAAACATGAAAGAAAACAAATCAAAAACTATTGTACTCACATGTAACCCTATTTATGGACTGTTAATGTAATCTTAAGTCCAGGGTTGGGCATATTCTGTCTCACAATATTAAAGAGACTCAGTATCGCCTGTCTTAGACTGTAAACATAAAAACAACTAAAGATAATCACACAGAATTGAGCATAGAGCGTAGAATTGAATTAAGGTCAATCATATGGAATAGATTATGCATAAGGGAAAATGACTAATAATAAGTATGAATAATAATAAAGACTGGATTCATGAGCAAATCTTATGCCTTATTATATTATGGATATCTGCTGAACAGCAAACCAAATATAGAAATCTAAATGCACAAAGAATATTAAAATTATGGATAATAGCCAATGAATCATAGGTTGAGAATCTTCATCAAAACAAAAAATCAAGCCAAAGAAATTATAATAATTATTTGAATAATGAGAGGTACATAAAAAAATGAAGATATATATAAATGAAATATATATATATGTATGAAATAAATAAAGTAAAACAATAAGGTAAAACAAATTATACATATACACACATTTCATGCCATGAGTATGAAGATAACATCAATGGTCTAAAAATCAAACTAATGAATGTCATAGTTAATTATTAGGGATTTGTACTGAACAAAGGAACCAAACATTGTAAAGTAATGCTTCCCGTTAATTTGTCTATCTTGTATGAACTAAAACTGTGTTTTATATAACGAACTGACAAATAAATTAAGTCGATTATCTTAAATGGTCCTCTATCCTGTAATGAAACAAAGGTGTTGTACTTATAAAAGAAAGATGTTGTACTTATAAAGGAACTATTAAACTGAAAATGGGATATGCATGAATTTTGATAGATGTTAATGTCTTTCTAAGTTAATGGCGTTGCTGCCTTGATGTTGTGGATCATTAGTATTCACCTATAAAATGCATGAGTTACTTAACCATAATCTGGTATCGCGCAATTTAAATATAGAACTAAAGAAATACATGGATCCATAAGGCGGCAAACTCGGAAGCGTATTGTGCCGGTACTTGTTCAAAAATAGACATAATGAGTGAACTCAAAGGATGGAGAATGACACCTTAAATGTACATATAAAGACCTTAAAATACATACAGATGGAAGTAAAGTGAAGGTGATGATAATAAAATAAAAGTAAAATACCTTTAGATTTATGGTTCTTCCAAGTTCATTGCCTATGTCGTAAGGACACATAAATAGTGTTAAAATTGCCATATATCCTAGCTTTTACTTAAAAAGCATTTTTAAAGGAGAATTGCTGAACTGTAAAGTGACATATGCCAACAGTATAGGAAGGTACACGGGAGATATCAAATAAATATGAAAAATGCGTTTAAGAAGCAAAAATGTGCTTTACGTTCCTATTTTTTAAAAGAGCTCACCTGCGCTAGAAAGGTAGCATCTAGGTTTAAAAAATATAATAAATGAATGTCTGAACAAAGGCGACCAATAAAAGCCATGACTTACAACTAAAGATAAAATAGGTGTCTTAATAAAGACAAGTTAAATCCATGGCAAATGATTAAATATTGTCGTAGTGCTTGAGTAGCACCCATGCTGTCTAGTAATGTAGAAGTTTTTACTCACGTTGATTTTACGATCGAGTACAAAGATTGTACGCCTTAGAAAGCTGCAAAACGCTAGTACTGCTCACATGAAAGCGAAAGTGAAAGTGTACTGGCTCCGAAGGGTATAGTATAGCCTTTTAAAATTGGCGCCAAAAAATCAAGAAAACTGATTGGAGGAAAAGTGATGAGGCGAAACACGTAATGGCTCACCATAATGTTAATGAAAACGAAGCACTTAACACCAGTGTATTGTATACGTACGTAAGAACCTTTCTATGATGATGAGGAACTGCGAAACATAAGAGGTAGTGTTGTTTATAGGAAGGAACAATGCCTAAGCAAATTCATATCTAGGTTTAACTGGGTTGATAGAAAAATGCTAAACGGTCTCTGTACTTCACAAGAAGACGGATAGGTCTATCTCTTGGTTAAGACCATCTGGAGATAAGCTTTTAAACTCATAAATATATCTTTGTTCCAATTTCAATAGTTTGTTGTTTATGTCTCCTCCTCTCCAATATGGTTTGATCCATTTCAAAACTAGATATTTCAGGTCATTGATTTTGTGGTCGGCAGCAATCCAATGAGAAACCAAAGGTTTGTCTATGATTTTCCGGGAAATGCAGCTTTTGTGCTCAGTGATCCGAGTACGAATTTCTCTTTTAGTTTTGCCAATATATACAAGATGACATGGGCACTGTATAAGATAAATTACATTGGACGTTCTGCAGTTTGTATAATCATTCAGGTATATCTTATGTCCTGATTTCAAATCCGTAAAGCTATTTTTGGATATAATGGTATGTAAACAAACAGAACATTTTCCACAACTATAATGTCCCTTGATTTTGGGGGGAGCATGTGATCTCATAAGGGCTGATGGGACAAGTGTGTTAGCTAGATTAGTATTTCTTTTATAAGCAACCATAATATGTTTTGTATCAAACGCTGGCAATGTGGTAAGTAAATGCCATTCCTGTCTAAGAATGTTCACTATTGACTTCGAATATTGTGAGAATGTTAAAGCACAAACAACCTTGTTCGAATTTGTAGAAATCTTCTTTTTTTGTAACAGAACAGAACGATCAGTAGTACAGGCACGTAAATATGCTTTTTTAATGCTCTCTTTAGGGTATCCTCTTGTTTTGAACCTATAATGCATATCAACAGAGTGACGTTCAAAGTCTCTATCTGTAGTGCAAGTTCTTTTGATTCTAAGGAATTGACTTACCGGTAAGTTTTGTTTAAATGCTCTATTATGACAACTATCATAGTGAAGGAGAGTGTTGCGATCAGTGGGCTTTCTATATTACAGGATAGAGGACCATTTAAGATAATCGACTTAATTTATTTGTCAGTTCGTTATATAAAACACAGTTTTAGTTCATACAAGATAGACAAATTAACGGGAAGCATTACTTTACAATGTTTGGTTCCTTTGTTCAGTACAAATCCCTATTAATTAACTATGACATTCATTAGTTTGATTTTTAGACCATTGATGTTATCTTCATACTCATGGCATGAAATGTGTGTATATGTATAATTTGTTTTACCTTATTGTTTTACTTTATTTATTTCATACATATATATATTTCATTTATATATATCTTCATTTTTTTATGTACCTCTCATTATTCAAATAATTATTATAATTTCTTTGGCTTGATTTTTTGTTTTGATGAAGATTCTCAACCTATGATTCATTGGCTATTATCCATAATTTTAATATTCTTTGTGCATTTAGATTTCTATATTTGGTTTGCTGTTCAGCAGATATCCATAATATAATAAGGCATAAGATTTGCTCATGAATCCAGTCTTTATTATTATTCATACTTATTATTAGTCATTTTCCCTTATGCATAATCTATTCCATATGATTGACCTTAATTCAATTCTACTCTCTATGCTCAATTCTGTGTGATTATCTTTAGTTGTTTTTATGTTTACAGTCTAAGACAGGCGATACTGAGTCTCCTTAATATTGTGAGACAGAATATGCCCAACCCTGGACTTAAGATTACATTAACAGTCCATAAATAGGGTTACATCTGAGTACAATAGTTTTTGATTTGTTTTCTTTCATGTTTACATTGATACAAGAATTTTCTTTACTTTCTTGGAAAACTTTTGTTTCAAAATTATTGATTATTGATTATATAATACCTTTCATAATCCTTTTTAGGATATTGATGCTGTTTATTTTAAATATTATCAATTATTATTTTTCATTACATGTGTGTGTCCTGCGTTTATACACATTTGTTTGTTTAACTATATTGGTAAGAATTTTACCAGTCCTTCTTGATTACATAAGATCATATTATATATGTTCTTGTTTTTAATTTTTAATTTTGATATTTTCTTCTCTTTATGTTTTTAAGTTTATATTATATTATATTTTATTGTAGCTGCTACCCCCTGATGAAGGCATTGATTGCCGAAACGCGTTGGGGTCTGTATTAATAAAATTGATTTGAATCGTCCTGACGTCTTGGCTTCTTGCTTTTTGTGGCCCCCTTTGTATTGTCTCAACTACATTGTAAGCTCCGACGAGCATGACTCTGACGAGCAGGGACCTTCTCTTGTTTGTATGACCGTCTCTTGTATGCATGCCTGTACAGCGCTGCGTGCGTGGCGCTATATAAGTGCTTAATAGTAGTAGTAATAGTACTGTAACTCCACAACATCCATGATGTATAGACTGCACGCATCTGCCTGTGGAATGATACGTCATCATAGGCCCACACTGCCATGGAATATGCAAAACCAACACAGCTCCCCAACCTGGTCCCACACAGATATCAGATACAGTGAATGCAATGCAATACACTTTACACACCATCTTCACACCCTCCCCAACATATTTGTGGACCACATAAGTGGTGGTGGGTGACCTAAATCACAACTGAAAGTACAGCATGCACAATGATGGCTGACATTCATCATGTGGTGCAGCCCCACCATATTCACAACTGTTCTCCTCCCACAACATGGGATTCATTTGGACTATTTATGAGCATATAGGCACCATGACCTTCACGTGCCTGATTCCCTAACTCCTCGTCTCCCCTCCCAACTGGCCTTGTGGTGCATCTATGACTCTGTCTGGATAATATCTGTGGTACGCTGACCAGGGTGTATAGTTTGTATGTATTGGCTCATTCATGCATATGCATCCATGCGTGTTGCAGCAGTGGCACAAAGGTGATGGTGATGATCTTGCAATGGCGTCATGGTCAAACAATGTCGATTGGGCATAGTCCGCCCATGGAGATTGTCTCCTTGGACATATATGTGTGTTATGCTACCCATATCGCTATGAGGTGGGTGCATTAGTCATCTAATGTCCTACTAGTATGGATATGGCACATATGCGATGTAGCTGTGTGTATGCTGTGCTGTGCAGTTCGTCTAATATTTGCAGAGCACTAGTGACATAGGGTGAGGAATCTGTGGGTGTCAGGGTGGAGGTTTGGATCCCAAAGTGATTAGAGCACCAGCAACACTCTACCTCATTCCCACAGGAGCATAGCCACAGGTCGCAACAACTCCACTGTTGGCAATTCTGTACTATATCTTGGAATCTCAGACATGTGCCATCATGGGGTAACAGCTGCAGGGGACAGGGGAGGTGTGGCATGTTGGCAAGAGTAATAGTGATCGGTCATAGAAGGAACCACCGCGGACACCGCCATTCTACTGGGGCTGCCCTGAGAGGCATCGGGGAGTGGAGCAGGAAGGATCACTCCTCTCCGGCCAACTCCACAAGGCCAATCAGGTGCCCCTTCAACAACTTTAAATTCAGAGGCGTCCCGAGGCGCGCCCACGCCAGGTGGGCCCACTCCTGAGACCAAAATGAAACTAAAATCGTATGCTCATTGTTATACTCCTTACAGCACTATCTATACATAAGGGACAATATCAATGCGGCCATTGCTCAGTCTGTCTAAACGTTTTATACAATGTCCATGTAAGCTTTTGTATGTAGGCAAGATGATACGCAGCATTCATGTGCGTATCACAGAACATAAAAGCTGCATTAAGAGGAAATTGATAGATAAGCCCCTGGTCCAGCATTGGATAGATAAGGCACATAAAATATCTGATTTAAAAATTTTTATTATCAAAAAAGTGAGGTTGAATTGGAGAGGTGGCAACATTGAGAAAACTATTCTTTGGATGGAACAAAGATATATTTTTTCCCTTAATACACTAATTTATTTATTTATTTATTTATTACAAGCTCTTATATACCGCACTATTTAGCATCAGCGCGGTTTACATTAAACAATAGACCAGAACAACATACTGTTTGGTTTTACAGAGAACAGGTACGACAACTTGGATAACATAGGGAATTGTTAACTGAAACTATTTACATATATACAGTATACTTTATGCTCTGGGTTTGAATAGGGTCCTGTAGCACAGGTGGCTGAATTGGAGGAGGTGTGGTTAGGTCGGTGTCTGGCTGACCTGGTAGTAGTGGGGGAATAGGTGGAATTTGAGTGCTTTTCTGAATAGGGTTAGATCGATGACAGCACGAATCTCCGGTGGTAATGCGTTCCAGCATTTTGGAGCATAGAAGCTGAAAGCCCTGTTTGATGTTGCTAGTGTGCATTTTGTTGATGCCTTAGGGATTACTAGAGCGTTTGTAGATGTGGCTCTTCTAGATCTGTTAGGTGGAACGGTCTGAATGAGGTCTATTAATGATGAGGAAGTGATGCCTTTGATGGCCTTGAAAGTGAGTAACAAGGTCTTGAACAACAGTCTTCCATGTATGGGGAGCCAGTGGAGCTGCTTTAGAATAGGTGTTACGTGGTCACTCCTCGATGCTCCGTAGAGGACTCTGGCAGCGGCATTCATGGCAAGTTGTAAAGGGTTCAAGGTAGACTGTGGGAGACCCTAAAGAATGGCATTAGCATAATCGAAGTGAGGTAAGATTAGTGCTTGGTATATAGTCCGGAAGTCGTCTGGATCAAGTAAGGAGCGAAGGTGTCGGAGTGTCCGGATCTTGAAGTATATCGCTCTAACTATGTTGGTTATATGTAACTTCATATCCAGACGTTGGTCCAAGGTAACCCCTAGGTATCGAATTGTGGATTTTGTTTGGAGCTCGGCTTCTTTCACCTTTATTTGGGGTGGGGGAGTGAAATTAGGGTCCCTCGTGATGAAGAGCACCTCCGTTTTCTTGTGTTGAATACGGAGGTTTTGAGACTGAAGCCATTCAGACACTGCATCAAAACATTTAGTCAGCGGGGAGAGGTCCATATGAACTGTGGAGGTCCATATGAACTAATACCATATGGTTTAAATTCTGAACGTGATTTTTCCATTTTTCTATAATAATCCTAGTTTGATCATTTATTTATTTATTTTTTGAATCAGTTGGTCTCTCTCATGGGTAATTTTAGATTCATCTATATTGTTCTAGTATGTGACCTTGATGTTTTTAATTACTAGAGATATATATGCTGCTGTTAGGAGAAAGCACTTCTCTTCTAATTTTTTTTAGTTTTAGATTCAAGGTGGGACTTTGTTTTTATTAATTTCCCAGATCATACATGTTGTGATACAGTTGCTCCTGTCTAGCACATAATTTAGATTGGATTTTCTATACAAGATACACGCTGCCGTGTTGTTTCTTTTGGCACCGGTTGTACAATCGGGTTTTCCCTCTTTTGGTTCCCGCCTTTGCCTTGTAGTAATTAGATGCGCGTGCGCCGGCGTTGGTCCTTTTTAGATTCTTTCTAATGCAGTTAAAGATGGTTTGCCGTTCCTCCTTTCGGACAGCAAGGTTGTAGCGGTTTCAGACTTGTAAGTGAAATTAGAAAGATGTTTTGTTCGTCAATCTGTTACAGCTTCCTTTATGCAATGGCGCTTCAGCGTTCGATTTCTTTTACAAAGGAGTGCATTTGTAGTTGTATATTTAAGTGCTGGGCATAATATATTCGGGTAGTGAGAATGCAGATGGGAGAGAATAACTAATTGTAGCATTTTATGTCTTGAGAACACATTTTTTAATGTTCCCTTGTGTGTCTCCCCTTAGGCTGCAGAAATCAGCATCATAGACTCCTTTTTGTTACATGTGAGATTCTATTCATTTTTTTATTTTATTTTTTATTTATTTATTTTTTACCTTAGGGCACATCATGACAGCCTGGTCTGATGCATTTTAGTTGAGGGGGAGACATTTAGCTTCATATGTTTTTGAAGCCCACTGGCGCATGTTTTTCATACGGCGAATAATGATGATTTTTAAAGTTTGCCGTTCCTGAATAGCAGCTATTCGAATGACGGCGTTTCTTGTAGTCTTTTTAGATGAGTTCCCACTGGCCATTATGAATTTACGATTCAGAAAGGCTACTTATTTATTTGATATTTGCTGGCTTAATAACTTCATTAGGTAGCAGTATTTTTAAAGCGAATAAAGGATCTTTTTAAATTTTCAGTGATAAACAAGCATCATTGATGTTTACCTACATGGTCCTAAGGTAACAATTTTATCTCCACTCCTGCTCTCTTTTATATACATGCATCTTTTTTATATACATACATATTTTTTATGTCCTTTAATTTTGGTTGATGTATGCATATCTCACTCATATATACATTTTTCTCCATTTTTCGACAATTTATCTTTTAACTAATGTTTAGTTTATCCTCATTTTATGGTGGTTTACATTTATTTTTAAATGATTGTTTTACTTTCTTGTACGTACTTACTATTTCAGTTTTATTTGCATGGTTTGTTTTTCGTTTTATCTTTTATCACATTACCCTCTTTTATTTACAAATATTATTATGTTTTTATCTGTTATTATGGTTGTAATTGCAATTTGTTTTTGCCTTTCTTTGCTGTAATATGGTATATTGACAATGTTTTTAATGTGGTTAATGGTATATGGAGTATTTATGATTTTAGTATATTTATGTTTAGGATATTTATGAGCTTATTCATTCTTTTATTATGATATTCTTCTTTTTATTTATTGATTTTTTTGATGGTTTTATTATTTATTCCGATGTTTTTTAGCATTAGGTGTGCCTAACCCCTGAGGAAGATTCTTTCGAAACACGGCCTGTGTCAGGTCTGGCCCCCCTTTTAATACGTATGGACCAATAAAGATAATGTGATATATTTTCTATACTGCCTCGCTTTTGTATTGGTTCTGCTGCAGCATAGGCCTGCAACTGTGGATGGTGGGGAGGCCAGGAATGGGGGACAAGGGCACCATAGGCATAGAGAGATCTGTGCCAGATATCCTTGCCTCTACAGGACCAGAGCTAGGCATGAGGGAAGACCAGGTTATCTCCCTGTACCGTCTGAGCACAGAGGCTATCATGGAGCTCTATGAGGATCTGAGATCTGACCTCGAGCCTATGACTGCCTGGTCTTATGCCATACTGGAGTTGATGAAGCTTCTGAGTGCCTTACATTTCTTTGCCTCCGGCTGTTTCCAAACATCTATGGCTGCAGTTGGTGGAATGAGTCGTCCCACCTTCTCACGTTGTCTCCGCCAGGTACTGCAAGCCATGATCAGTCAGGTAAGGAATTACATTGTGTTTCCTAATAGTAGGCAACAATGGGTGGCCCTGAACCAACAGTTTGAGCAAATTGCAGGGATACCACACGTGATGGGAGCCATTGATTGCACACATGTTTCCCTGGTCCCAACCAGAGACAGGGAGATAGTGTACCGCAACTGCAAGCACTACCATTCCCTGAATGTGCAGGTGATTTGTGATGCAAATATGCACATTCTGAATGTGGTCCCTAGGTTCCCAAGATCCACCCATGACGCCTATGTCCTTCATTACAGAGTAGTTACTCACCTGTAACAGGTGTTCTCCAGGAGCAGCAGGAATCAGTCCTCACATATGGGTGGCGTCGACGGAGCCCCCATGCAGAGCATTTCCCCAGCTTTCAAAGAAAGCCTTTGGGAATGTAGGCATGCATGCGCGGTCCCCTTCCCGCCCAAAGGTGCCATCTTGCTCAGTCTGATGACATAGCTAAAAGACAGCACAAAAAAGAACATGAACTATATACAACTGCAACTCCAAGGGGAGGAGGGAGGGTCGTGAGGACTGATTCCTGCTGCTCCTGGACAACACCTGTTACAGGTGAGTAACTACTCTTTCTCCAGGACCAAGCAGGAAATCAGTCCTCACATATGGGTGACTCCCTAGCACTGGGTTACCAGGAACCCAGGCTGAAAAATAGAGCTCTCTCTAGAGCCTCAGCAACAGTGAGAGAATCTTCTCTGAGACCACACCTGAACAGTAGCCCAACACCAGGGCCGGAGGGTAGGAGTTGCCTAAACCTCAAAGAGATTACGGAGTAGCGCTTACCCGAAAGCACTGTCCCTACGGGACTCCCTCTCAAGGCAGTAGTGGTCCGCAAACGTCTGGCTTGAAGACCAAGTAGCGGCCCGGCAGATGTCTGCCAACGGAACAGAATGGAAGTGAGCTACTGATGCGGCCTTCGCCCTTACCCGGTGGGCCGTGACTCGACCCTCCAGGGAGAGGCTGGCTGCCCTGTATGCCCAGGCGATATAGTCTGCCACCCAGATGGACAACATACGCTTAGTGACAGGAAACCCCAATTTATTAGGGTCAAAGGAAATGAAGAGCTGAGAAGCCCTTCTATGCCCCTGCGTACGTTCAAGGTAAAAGGACAGCGCCCTTCTACAATCCGGGGTATGCAAGACAGTCTCTGCCCTGCTGGCGCGCGGCCTGGGAAAGAACGTTGGAAGTACCACCTCCTGGTTGAGGTGGAAGGAGGACACTACCTTGGGAAGGAACTTAGGATGAGTCCTCAAGACTACCCTTTTCTTATAGAACCTGGTATACGGCCTATCCGAGACCAGGGCCTGAAGCTCACTCACCCGTCTAGCCGAGGTGAGTGCCACAAGGAACAACACCTTCCAGGAGAGGAAACGTAAATGGCAGGTTACCATCGGCTCAAAAGGTGGGCGGGTCAGCTGCTGCAAGACCACATTGAGATCCCACTCAATGGCCGGTGGACGAATAGGAGGCTTAAGCAAAAGCAGGCCTCTGAGAAAGCGAGACACCAGAGGGTGGCCTGAGAGAGATTGCCAATCCACCAGCGAGTGGTGAGCTGAGAGGGCACTGAGGTGAACCCGGACAGAGTTGGACTGAAGACCTAGGTTGGAAAGGTGGAGCAGGTATTGTAGCACCACCTGGACCGAGCAGGAGAAAGGGTCCTCTTGCTGTTGAGAACACCAAGTAGAGAACCTACGCCATTTTAGAGCATAGGCCTTCCTAGTGGAATGCTTCCTGGAGGCCAAGACTACCTCTTCAACCTCCTTTGGAAGGAGCAAGGGAGCAAGGACTACCCTTTCAGCAGCCAGGCCATCAAATTGAGGGTTGGGATGCAAGAGGGACCCCTGATCCTGAGTCAGAAGGTCGGGTTGCAGCCCCAGAGGAAGTGGAGTATCCACCGCCAACTGCAGAAGAAGAGGGAACCACGGCTGCCTGGGCCACCTGGGGGCTATCAGGATCACCGTGGCCCAGTCCTGCTGGATTTTGAAGAGAGTCTGGGCCACCAGAGGTGTGGGAGGAAAAGCATACAGCAGGCCTTCTGACCAGGGGATCAGGAATGCATCTGCCGCCATCCGCAGAGGGTGCGGTTGTATGGAACAGAACTTGGGTAGTTGCCTGTTCAGCGGACTGGCAAAAAGATCCATGGTCAGAAGTCCCCACTTCAGAAAGATCTGCTGAACTACCAGAGGATCCAACTGCCACTCGTGAGGTTGCAGGAGTCTGCTTAGCCTGTCCGCCAGGTAGTTTTCCTGGCCTGGTAGGTAGACCGCCCTGAGGGTTATGTCCTGCGTGATAGCCCAGGAGCAGAGAGCTTGTGCCTCCAGGCACAGGAGTCTGGATCCTGTGCCTCCCTGCTTGCTGACGTAGAACATAGCCACCTGGTTGTCTGTCTGAACTAGGACAGACTGGTGAGACAGGATCTGAGAGAAAGTCCGTAAGGCTAGTCGAATGGCTCTCAATTCCAACAGGTTGATCTGCTGGGCGGCCTCCCACAGAGATCATAGGCCTTGGGTGCAGGCCCCCTGTCAGTGTGCCCCCCAGCCTTGCAAGGAAGCATCGGTTGTCAGTACCTGAGTGTGTGGGGAGGCCTGAAAAGGAACACCCCTGACCAGATTTGGGAGATGCCTCCACCAGCGTAAGGAGTCCACCAAGAGTTTGGACACCTTTATTTTGTCTGACAATTTCCCTGTGGCCTGTAGCCACTGTGCCCTGAGGTACCACTGAGCCGGCCTCATGTGCAGATGGGCATTTGGGGTGACATGCACCGTGGAAGCCATGTGACCTAAGAGCCGGAGGAAGTGTCTGGCGGGGACCAGAGAGCTCGCCCGAAACTGGCCGGCCAACTTTATCAGCCTGTGAGCTCTGTCCACAGGCAAATAGGCCTTTGCATGGATGGTATCCAATCTCTCCCCTATGAACTCCACGTCCTGCGAGGGGACTAAAGAGGACTTGGGGAAGTTTATCACGAACCCCAGGTGCTGAAGCAGGGATATGGTTCTGAAGGTGGCCTGCCTGGCCTCTTGTGGAGACTGGCCCCTGATAAGCCAGTCGTCCAGGTAAGCGAACACAAAGATCCCCTGGTTCCTGAGGTAGGCCGCAACCACCGCATTTTGTAAAAGCCCTGGGGGCGGAGATGAGGCCAAAAGGAAGCACTCTGTACTGGAAGTGTCTTCCTCCCACCACAAATCTGAGGAATTGTCTGTGACTTGGATGGATGAGGATGTGAGTATAAGCATCCTTCAGGTCTAAGGAGCATAGCCAATCTCCCTGCTGGAGGTAGGGCAGTAAGATTCCAAGGGTAAGCATCTTGAACTTTTCCCTCTCCAGAAACTTGTTCAGATTTCTCAGGTCCAGGATGGGTCTGAGGCCTCCTGTTCTTTTTGGTACCAGGAAGTACCTCGAGTAGAAGCCTTGCCCTTCCAGGTGGTGAGGCACCGGTTCCACCGCCTGGTCCCTTAGCAGACCTTCCAACTCCTGAAGGAGTAAGTTTCTGTGCAGAGGGGGTCTTGGAGGCTCCCCTGGAAAGTAGGAGGGGGGTATCTGGGTGAAGTGGAGCAGATAGCCCCTTTCGATGATGCTTAACACCCAAGTATCCCCTGTGATGGCTGGCCACCTGTCTGCGTACAGGGTCAGCCAACCTCCTGTGCCCTGGAGAGGAGGAGAGGCTATGCTGGCATAGTCAAAAAAACCCTCCCTGCTGAGCAGGAGCCGGAGTAGGAGGCTTGGGGGCCTTCTGCCTACGGGGCCCATGACCCTGCCCCTTGGCCTGCTGGCCCTGTTGGGGAGCTGCAGAGGCCTGGTAGTGAGTGTAGGTTTTGTAGGTAGCGGTCTTCCTCGGGTAAAAGGTCTTTTTCCCCGAGCCCTTCTTCTTCTGAGAAGGGGCAGAGGTTTTCCTGGACAGCCTTGTCCGGGTAAGAGTCTCGGTCTCGAGTTCTGCAGCCTTTTCGGCCATGGGCTTGCCAAAGAGGTTTTCACCTCGGCAAGGGACATCGACCAACTTGTCCTGTACCCATGGCTAGAGGTCCGAGGATTGTAGCCAGGCCTGGCGGCGTGCACCGATGCTGGCCCCTGCTACCCGAGCTGAAGCCTCAAATCCATCATAGGCTGCTCGAGATATAAACTTCGAGCACTCTCGAATACCAGAAGACAAGGCCTTGAACCTCTGCAAAGGTTCCTCGGACAACACAGCAGAGAACCCGGCAATCTCCTTTGCCAGGTCTCGAAGGTACATGCCCATGTACAGCTGGTAGGTCTGGACACGGCAAGCAAGCATAGAGCCCTGGAAGCACTTTCTACCGAGGGCATCCAGGTTCTGGGCTTCCCTGCCGGGAGGCACCAAGGAGTGCATCTTCTGACTCTTCAGGCGATGCATGGCCGATTCCACAACCATGGAGTGGTGCGGTAGCTGTGCCTTTTGAAACCTGGGGCTCTTGTGGACTCGATAGATGGAATTGACCCGCTTGCTTAGAACCGGCATCGAGGATGGCGCCTCCCACATGCAGAAGAGCAACCGCTCCAGCATCGGAGGAACCGGGACAGTAAAGGCCTCCTTGGGAGGAGAGTCATACTGCAGAGCCTCGAGCTCCTCGGCTAGAGGCTCCTCCTCGGGGTCCACAGAGAATGCCAGTGCTTTGGCCATGTCCCTTACAAAATCCGAGATCCTGGTATCCTCCGGGGGGACCTTGTCCGAGGCTCAGATCCCAGTGAGTCCGAAGGGACGTGCCGAGTCCAGAAGGTGTCCGGGGACTCCTCCTCCCCCATTTCCCATGCCGATTCCTCCTCTGAGGAATCGAGCAGCCCCGAGTGGGTGGGCACCGATGCCATCCGCCCCGAACGGGAGGCCGAGGATGATGTCGGCCGAGGAGTTCGCATGGTCTCGAGAATCGGCTCGGCCTCCGGGGTCGACTCGGACGTCGATGTCCCGGTGGTCGAGGCAGATGTGCCAGTGAGACCGGCGATCAGCACCCGCTACTGCTCCATGAAGGCAGACAATCTGCTCTCCAAGGCCGTCAACCTGAGTCCGAGCTCCGGAGACCCAGCAGCCTCCGACTCGGGCCCCGATGGCATCGGGCCCGACGTCGGCTCCCCCGGAGGAGAGTCCACGAGGACTACAGTACTCACATGACTCGGGGCCTCCGACTCCACACGAGGATGCTTTGCAGGCCTCTCCGACTCCGAAGACCTGGGACGGCGATTGGGGCTATGCGACCTGGCCCTCGAGGAGCCAAGAGCATCCACCGATGCCGCCCTCGCGGGTTTCTTTTTCCTTCGATGCTCCCTCGAGGGGGACTGCCTTTCAGAGGAGCCCCGACGATGCTCGGGGTCAGACTCCTGAGACGTCGAGGCCTCTGACGAAGTCCGGACCCGTCCAGAGGCAGATTTGGAGAAGATCCTCTCACACTGGTGCTGACGGCTCCGTAATGCCTTAGAAGACATTTTGCCACAGGGACTACAGACCATAGAATCATGGTTTGGCCCTAGGCACCGGAGGCAGCAGTCGTGTTTGTCGGTGAGAGACATCAGTTCCTTGCACCGATCACACTTCTTAAAGCCACTGGCAGCCATTGGGGGAAAAAGGGCCCCTGCAAGATCAAAAAATTGGGCTGCCAGGGAAAAGAAAAAGGCGCGAACGCAGTCTCTAAGGACAAAAACTGAAAAGTGTACCGAGTCCAGGCGGGAAAGGAACCGACGTCGAACCGAAGAAAAAACTCGACCCAACGCAGAAAAATCAACTTTTTTCAGGGGTGACAAGGACAGGCGTCCGAAGGGCTCCGCGGAAAAAAGAAGACTGAGCAAGATGGCACCTTTGGGCGGGAAGGGGACCGCGCATGCGTGCCTGCATTCCCAAAGGCTTTCTTTGAAAGCTGGGGAAATGCTCCGCATGGGGGCTCCGTCGATGCTGACATCACCCATACGTGAGGACTGACTTCCTGCTTGGTCCTGGAGAATCAGCCATATTCCAACAGTTTGAGGATGGCCAGTATGAGGACTGCGTTCTGCTGGATGAGTTGGTTTTTCCTTTCTACTGATTTGCAGCTCGCAGGGCTGGTGTCAGAGATTGTGCAATATCACAGAGCATTTTATGTGCTAATCTGACTATAATTGAACACATAGCAGGGAGACACAAGTGGTAATGCATGAGAGTGTTTTTGGATCTGATGTGCTACAAAGTGCTTTTTCTGCCAGGCCGCAGCAAAACCAAACCAGAGCTTTAATAATTTTCTATTTCTTCATTTCAAATGCATATAGTAGTCACTTGTTGCAGAGGTTTCTTATTTGTGTTGTGGAACTCTGCAAAGTCTGGTACCTGTCTCAGTTATGGTGGCCAACAGGCTCCAGATGCGCACATAAGGCTTGATCCAGTCCTGGATTTACCCCATTGCATGCAGTGACTTGTAGTTTTCATTTTAGTGCCATGGAGAAATCAGACCTACGTATCCCTGCATGCAATGAGGTAAAGCCAGGACTGGCTCGAACCTGTCGGCAGCATCTGGGGTCTGTTAGCAACCCAAGTCACAGCTGACCACTATCTACATACTGATGTGCACATCAATGTTTGCATTATCAGTAAGACATGTGTATGTCCTGACTTGGCCCTGTGTTAGGCGTGTGCCCATTGGGACCCCTCTGTAATTGAAACCTTCTACAGGAAATCTTTCCCTGGCCCAACATGTCTGTGGGGGCCACGTGCTTTGTATCAGTATTCGTAGCCTCTGCTGCATGGGCATTTTATTTATGCCTCTGTTGGTATATATCACAACAATTGATGTGGACAACATAGGATATTTTCTAGCCTGTTCTACACGCCAGGTGTTCTGCTGTTTTTCTTCTCCTATCCTGAATATATCCAGTTCAGAGTACTGACCTTTGTATTAAATCACTGTTGTACACTCTTGCTAATCAGTGCCTGTGAGGTACTTGCAGAACTGGAACATTAATGAATAGGTGTTCTCTGTAGTTGATGACCTATTAACCTGTGTTTGCTCTCACCTGCAGCAATTTGCCTAACATTTGCCTTTTGCAGCATTATATTCTCTTCATTCATGTTTGCACGAGGCTGAGAGTGGACAGGAAAGAGAACAGAGGCTGAGTTACCAATCAGACTCTCTGTATCAATGATGTTTTGTTCAACGCTCCAACACACAGATGACGGCATGTGCTATTCTTATATGACTTTATGTAGCCTGTCACTTTGCTGCATTGGGACATTTGTACTAGATAGGGATCTTATTTGTAGATTTGTCTCTCCTTCCAGTACACGCCCCTTTGAAACATTTGACATACAGAGATTATGGTGTCTTTTGATATCACTTGAATACCAGTTGGTCTTTGCTTTGTTTCTAACACCCTTCCCTTCTGTGTAGTAGGTTGTGGCATATCTCCTGTTTTTTGCCTGTCACACACCTGTCCCTATGCCATGCTTTCAGGGCATGTATCTACAATCAATGTGTGCTGGCTGAAATATGCACTGTTACAAATCAGTGCCCACCATAAACTTTGCCTCTTCCAATAGTTCTGCTTGTAGCCACTTTGTTGGTACAGGCCACAGGAAGGATTTTGGGTATGGAATCAGGTGCGATGGAAAGCACTCCATCCCAACAGTGGCAGATACTGGATGGGGCTGCAGCCAGGGGTGAGGCGATGCACAGGGAAGGCTGTAGCATGATGGGTGATGGGTCATTATACAGCTGGCAAACATCATTTGTGAGTGTGAAAGGCAAGGGCCAAGTGCAACTGAGATGGAAGACATTTATATCATGACATTGTGTGCACACATATGTTACTTGTTGAACTGTCACATTTTCTTTATGCAGGTGATGCAGGATATGGGTGTCGTGCCTGGCTGCTGACTCATGTGCACTTTCCATGGTCACCTGCAGAGAGACGGTACAATGAGGCCCATGGTGTGTTGAAAAGTCGCTTCAGGTGTCTGGATCAAACCGGTGGGGCCTTACAATACCGACCCATGACTGTTGCACAGAAAGTTTTGGCCTGCTGCATCCTGCACAACATTGCTGTCAGGCAGAACATCCCTGTCAACATTAATCCGGATCTGGAGGAGGATCCGGTGTGCTGTCCTGTATGTGACGGTGGACAAACACATGTGGGCACAGTAATCAGGCATTGTCTGATTGAGAGACTCTTCTCATGTAAGTTCAGTGTATCATGACATGCATATGTGTACAAATGTGCTTACTGTCCTGTGTGTCTCATGCTGTGAACCTGCAATATGTGTGTCTGCTGTGTTTGTGACTTTACAAAATCTTTGTGGAGGCTATCACTCATACTGTTATGGTGATGTACAGGATTGGCCAGGGAGTCTCTCCTTGCGGCACAATGTTGTGAGGCTGCCGAAAAATGAAAAGGTTGCTCTGACTTTGGACTTCTATACAGGGCCATACCGAGTGTAAATCGTGCCCTGTGCGACTTGCACATTGGGTGCGCGCCTCCCCCCCCCCCCGCAGCGGGAGAGAAGAGGCGCGTCTGATGTGCAAGTTTAGCACGATGGTTATAGCAGTTCTTTAGACACACCAGACACCGGTTCGATGGTCAATGTTTGTCATGCGTGTTTTTGGTAACAATCCTCATTCTTCAGGCCAATACTAATGCAGGGTCTGTACTACAAAAGGTCCTCATGTCCGTATTGATGCTCATTATGATCATGATTATATGTCAGGAAAACTGATTTTCACTCTGCTGTAGACCCCGAGACACTGTAACTACTGTGACCAAGGTACATGTACAAGCCACAGAGTGCAATGGATTGGTGTATCCGACCTAGACTGAGGTGCACATTCTCCCTTCTATACCATATGTATGGACCACATACAGACACCTAGCACTAAACTGATTTTATACAGACAACCTTTAGCTGCAGTGTATGTTGCAACACACATTCCCTTAATTGATACAACCTTCTCTGTGAGGTTACGTGAGTGTTTACCATTATGTCTGCAACGCTGTCTTTGTAGTAGATGTTCAAGTATTGAATTTGCATATGTTCTCTACAGAGTTCGGTTACAATTATATCATACTAATGTGAGCCACAAACCAAGATCTGTATTTAACAGTGTGGGCATCTCACAATGGAGCATAACATAGATCAGGCATGCACATTCTAATCATGCACATCTGACAGCAATACTTTCTTGCCTCATATGTTGAACACTGCAGGGGGCTGATGTTGCTGGGATATCAAATGTCTGATACACATGCAGCACATGAGTAATATGTGGTCCCCTAACTTGGCTAAGCCATTGGAAACTCCAACAAATATTTGTTGTACATGCAGCCATGTTCCACTCCTTCAATGCCCAACAGCAGAGATCATCACACACCACTGCCTGCTCCACATTATGAGTGCAACACAAACATCCACATATTTGTCATTCATACATATCTGGTAGATCATGTGGTTTGGGGACCATGTACAGCAGCTGACGGACCCACTTGCATACTTTCACCAAGTCCCCAAGGTACACCTACTATTTGGTCAGACCGACCGACCTTTCTGACATTTACAGGTACATATCACACCTGTACATTATTCTCCTATGTCATCTCCACATCCCACTTACTCAATCCACCGTCATGTGGAAAAGATTCTGAGGGGTCCATTGATTACCACCTGCCCATTCATCCATCACGTTCTCATTGTCTTCCAGTGCTGCACCTTTATCTTCGTTGGGGCTGCAACCTTTTTCGGTGGAAAATGCACAGTAGTCACCTTAATACGCGCTATACTGAGGCAGCCATGAGGCTCTTACACAAGTGATCAGCCTGACCCTTCCCCCAAGCCATGAGGCTATCAGCCTGCTAAGAGAAGACATTAAGATTTCAGTAGGCACCCTTCCCCCCACTCCAGGTCTGAGCACAATATCCCCTTGCCCAGAAATCAGCAGACCTGAGCATACCGGTTTGGACAGGTCACCCAGGTACCTTCCCCAGGGGCTACTGATTGGTGGACAGAAAATATCTGAGGCAAATGAGATTATAGAATGAGTTTAAACTTGTACTGTATATGAAAAGGAGGTCACGTGATGCGTGAGTGAGTGCGGACGCATCCCGCTCGCTCTGGGGCAGCCACCTCAATAAATCTGCATTTAATTCTGCCATCTACCTCTCTACCTCTCCCATATTTTCTGAGACGGTCTCTGGTATTCCATACTGACGGTGGAAGAAGTTGGTAACCCCCGGACATGCCACTAGCAGCGAAAAAAGACCGCGAAAAGACTTCCAGAGCGGGGCCTGCCACGTCGACGCCGACGCAGCCTGCATCCCTGGGTGGGGACAGTGTGGATTCCGCCCCGGCAGAGCTTGCCAAGGAGGTTGTCAAGCTCTTAGACCCGAAATTTGACATGCTGATGAAAAAGCTTACTAGCATGGAAGACTCCTTAACAGACGTTGGCAAACGCGTTGATGAGCTGGAACACCGGGTCGCCAGCCTTGAGAGCGAGGAGGTGTGCCGGGAAAGGGAGCTGACCAAACAAGCGCAAATCTTGCAGGAGGTACAACAAAAACTTGATGATCTTGAAAATCGTTCACGGCGCAACAACCTTCGCATACTGGGAATTGGTGAAGATAAGCCTGAGAAAGACTTGCTTTCCTTTTTGGAGCACTGGCTTCCGGAGGCGTTGGGCCTGGCAGAACTGCAAGGCCGCTTTCATATAGAGCGTGCACACAGGCTGGGAGCCCGTAAGGAGGAAGCTGAGCGACCACGTGTTGTCATTCTGAAAGTTCTTAACTTTCAGCATAAGGCTGTAATTTTGCAGGCTTATAGGAAGATGTCTGAGCTGTTGCTGAACAATCACAAAATCTTGATCTTCCAGGACTACTCCGCGGCGGTAGCGGCCAAGAGGCGGGAATTTTCCCCTATCTGCACTGAGCTTTTTCGTTGGAAGGCCCGATTCACCCTAGCCTTTCCAGCCATACTGCGGGTCACCTTACAGGGGAAGACACATACGTTTGAGCAAGTGGGGAAGGCGAAGCAATTCCTGGCGACCCTGCCGACCGAGCAAGAACCTTGCTGAAGGATACCGGCGGTGATGGCATGGGGCTCATCTAGCTGTTGGTGAGACAGATCGAACCTCACTGGTGTATTTTTGAAGCTGGAGGTCTCTGTCTTAGGGCTCTGTGCATGACTCTGGGTGAATTCCTGAACATGCAGTTGTGACTTTGCTGAACTGGTTTTATGTTTTATGTCCCTTGCAGCTCCCTTCCTTCTATGAACTGGTGGTATCGCCGGTTTACCTACGGGACTCAGGTGGGGGGGGCCTTTAATGGACTGGGGAGGGGGAGGGCGGGGAGGGTCGGGTGGACTGCCCTGTGGCATCGCTAGGGCCTTGACCTCAGTCGGGGATACTGAGGAGCATGGTGGAAATGGGTTTTAACCGGGACTGGGGAGGGACTGGGGTAGTTCTTGGGGATGTGGGGGGGGGGGGAGTAGCAGGGATAAGGGGGCTGGGGGGAAGGGGGAGGGGGAAGGGGGGGGAGGGGGGGGATAGGGTGGGAGGTTTGAGTGAACATAGGAGTATACCACCGAGCGGGATCTGGTCCCCTTTACTGTGGGACACCACCAAACCCAGGGTCTTGCTGAGATGGGCTGGGGTGGAGGCTGGGCTGCCCCAAGCCCGACTGCAGTTGTATTACTTTGAGTATATGGGCTCTGATCGATTTTACCCACCCTGATTTAAATATTATCACCTGGAACGTGGGTGGGATCACCTCCCCGGTAAAGCGTACAAAAATCTTACAAGCACTTAAGAGGCAAAAAGCTCAGGTGGCCCTGTTGCAGGAGACCCATCTGACAGCTAGTGAACATGCCAAGCTCCAGAGAGACTGGGTGGGAACAGTTCTGTCTGCCCCCTCGGCTGCTCGCCGAAAGGGTGTGGCCATTCTGGTGCACAAATGTTTAGCCTGCGAAATCGTGAGCATGGATGTAGACCCTAAAGGTAGATTCCTATTTGCCCACCTTAAACTGCAAGGGGAAGAGCTTTTCCTTGGGAATATATATGCCCCCAATAATTATGATCATGTCTTCTTTAAGTCTATTTTGCACAAGGTCCTGGGAGCCCCGAAGATCCCGGTAATTTTAGCAGGTGATTACAATTGCCCTCATGACCTTCTCTTGGATCGCTCTCGGTCAGATACTGGGGGGAGCTGGAACAAGAGAGGCGTCAGTTACCTCTGCGAATATGGAGCTTTGACTGATGCTTGGAGAGTGCTGCACCAGGGTAGCAGGGACTACACACATCTGTCACTTGCGCACCAAACGTGGTCTAGAATTGATTATATCCTAGTATCCCAGCAGTGGTTTGAGAAAGTACTTCAAGTGGAGATAGGGCCGATTTTGGTGTCTGATCACGCTATGGTCAGTATGTCCTGGCGTAGTGCGCGACAGGGGGTGGCCAAATGGTCTTTCCCTAGTCATCTTGCTGCTAGACCCGATTTTCGTGATTATGTGATCAAACACTGGGAGGAATATGTTAAGTATAATGAGGGTACGGTTGACTCGGTGGCTACCTTTTGGGAAGCCGGGAAGGCCGTGCTTCGAGGGCAGATTATTGCCTTCGTAGGGGCGGAGCGGCAGCGACTTAATGCAGAGGTGCTCCGCTTAACTCAGGAATTTCAGCGGGCCAAGATGGAGGCAATTCGCCGACGTAGTGGTACAGCGGGATACCTCAACCTTCAGAAGAAGTTGAATGATTTACTGCAGGAGAGAGCCATCCAGTCTCAACAATATTATCGTCATCAGTTTTTCCGGTACGGCAATAGATCTGGGAAGCTGTTGGCTCGCTTGGTGCGGGATCAGGGTGGATCCCGTGGGATTTTGGTGATCCGGGACGAGGGGGGTGGGCGCCATACGAAAGCTGCCACGAGGATCAGTGTAGAGTAATGGTGGCGGCCATCGGTCGCCAAAAGGGATGGACACCCGCCCCTATCTACCAGGGACGGGACTCTCCTGATATTCCTCCATGCCCCCTCCCTCTACTTCAACCCCGTGTCCCATCCGCACCACTGCAGGATCCGCCCACAGCTGAAAGGTCAGGAAGACCTCCTCTCGGGGTGTGTGATGCCAGATTTAGGGAAGATTCTACGGATTCCGGCCCCTCATCTTCAGATTCCCCTCCCACTTCTGGTGCCACCTCCAGTGCCACCATCTCCTCCCCTGAGAGCACAGAGGCTGAGCTTGAATCGTCCACCCCGGTAGCCTGCCGCCTGCGGTCGCATGATCTCCAATTGCCACTACGACAAGTACAGGGGCTCCCGTACCTTGATGCTACTGGACGTGTGACACTGGGACCATCCAGCCTGATTTATGTCCCTTTCTCCACCATGGACCTGTTGAACTGGAAAACCCACTATGCTTCCTATACTGAAAAGCCCCAAAAACTGACAGACCTTATGACCAGTAGTATGCAAACACACCAGCCTGCCTGGTCGGACACTAGACAACTGCTTTCTACTTTGTTCAGCACAGAAGAACGAGGGCGAGGCCGCAGATACGGGGGGCCGAGGTTTCCCCTAGCCCCCAATCAATGTGCCTACTGCAAAGAGGAGGGACATTGGAAGAATGAATGTCCAAATCGTAACACAAGACGAGGGAGATACCCATCCACAAGGGGCGCGAGAGCACCTGTACATACTACACGGGAGCAAAAACCAGTATGATGCTTTCCCGCCTCCACCGGAACCAGCCACTGAAGGCCTTGTAACCATGGAACATTATGACTCAGATGACTACTAGGCCAGACCGGGCACCAAGTTTCTGTTGGGTCCCCAGGAGCCTATGGTCAACATGAATTAAGGCGGCCGGAGAATGCAATTCATGGTCGATACCGGAGCAACGGGGGAGAGGGCCCAGAGACCTTTTTCTGCAAAACCGCATGTGCCAGTTGGGGGGGACGGACCATCACTCACCAGTTCCTGTATATGCCTGAATGTCCCATACCCTTGCTGGGTCGGGATGTTCTGGCAAAACTCCAGGCCCAAATCTCATTCGGGTCTGACGGCCAGGCTGAGCTCGAAATACCCAGCCTGAGCCCAACAGTTTTGGTACTGTCCGTCCCCCGAGAAGAAGAATGGCGGTTATATGAGAACAGGCCCAAATCTGATGTGGCTACCCTGGTTACGTGGGAATCAGTGCCCCCTGGAGTATGGGCAGAAGGAAACCCCCCCGGAATGGCCATTAACATCCCTCCCGTATGTGTTGAAATGAAGCCGGGAGCCTCCCCGGTACATGTGCGACAATACCCGCTGCCGCGGGCAGCTGTGGAAGGAATTCATCATCATCTGGTGCAGCTACTACAGCATGGTATCCTGCGGCCCTGCCAATCGGCATGGAACACTCCTTTGCTGCCAGTTCAAAAACCTGGAACCACCGACTATCGACCTGTTCAGGACCTCCATCGTGTCAATGAGGCCACTGTGACTCTGCATCCAGTAGTACCAAACCCTTATACACTGTTGGGCCTCATCCCGGCGACTGCTTCTCACTTCTCAGTACTGGACCTAAAAGATGCCTTCTTTTGTATACGCCTGGCTACTGCAAGCCAGCACCTGTATGCTTTCGAGAAAGAGGACCCTGCTACTGGCAGAAAGTCCCAAGTTACCTGGACTCGTTTACCACAGGGATTCAAGAACTCCCCTACCATTTTCAGCACAGCATTGGCACAAGATCTTGCTAGTTTCCCTCCGGGGGAGCCCGGCAGACGAGTACTTCTGCAGTACGTTGATGACCTACTAATCGCTGCTGACTCTGAGGCTGAATGTGTACTGGCAACCACAGAGCTTCTCCAACTTCTGTACGATGGGGGATACCGAGTCTCCAGAAAAAAGGCTCATTTATGTCAGTCGGAAGTGAAGTATCTGGGATTCCATCTGTCAAAAGGAAGCCGACGGTTGGGCAGCTGAGGGAGGAAGCAGTGTGCCGGATCCCAGTGCCAACAACCTGCAAGCAAGTACGTGCCTTTCTCGGGGCCGCTGAGTACTGTCGTATCTGGATTCCCAACTTCGCAAAGATCGCAAAGCCCCTCTATGAGTCTACAAAGGGCCCAGAGAAGAGCCCCCTTGAATGGGGTCATGACCAACAGGAGGCCTTCGAACATTTGAAAAAGGCATTACTGTCATCACCAGCCCTAGGCCTTCCGGATGTTACCAGATCTTTCACTCTATACGTACACGAAGCAGCAAGAACAGCTTTGGGGGTCTTGACCCAACAACTGGGGTCTTGGCCGCGACCAGTCGCCTACCTGTCTAAACTGCTGGATCCAGTGGCCAAGGGATGGCCACCTTGCCTGAGAGAAATAGCAGCAACAGCCTTGTTGGTGGAAGAGTATGATAAACTGTCCATGGGCCAAGGCCTTCTAGTCATCGTCCCACATTCAGCCCAAACATTGCTAAAGCATAAAGGAAGTCACTAGTTCACCAGCTCCCGGATGTGGAAAGACCAGAGCATGTTATGGGGAAATCCCAGAGTGCAGACAACTACCAGCCAAGCCTTAAACCCTGCTACATTCCTGCCTGTTGGCCCGGGACCACCTGATCATGACTGCCTGGAAGTGATGGATACAGTTTTCTCCAGTCGCCCTGATCTGACAGATGTGCCGATAAGCAATCCAGATGAGACCTACTTCGTAGATGGAAGCAGTCTGGTGTTGGAGGGCCGCAGGTGTGCGGGGTACGCGGTGGTGACGATGGAAGAGATAGTCGAAGCTCAGCCTATACCCCCTGAAAAGAATCCGCACAGAAGGCAGAACTCATTGCCCTTACCCGTGCCTTAACCCTTGGGACTAACCATCGTGTGAATATATACACAGACTCCCGGTATGCCTTTGCCACTCTCCATGCCCACGGGGCCCAGTACAGGGAAAGAGGGTTAGTTACTGCAGCTGGCTCTGAGATAAAGAACGGCCCCCAGATATTGGCCCTGTGCCAAATACATCCATCTGCGGTTTGCCTCCAGAAATACAGCCCTCTACCACCTCTAGCGGTTGAGGTCTCACTTAAAAAGGGGGGAGTGAGGCAGCCATGAGGCTCTTACACAAGTGATCAGCCTGACCCTTCCCCCAAGCCATGAGGCTATCAGCCTGCTAAGAGAAGACATACAGATTTCATTAGGCACCCTTCCCCCCACTCCAGGTCTGAGCACAATATCCCCTTGCCCAGAAATCAGCAGACCTGAGCATACCGGTTTGGACAGGTCACCCAGGTACCTTCCCCAGGGGCTACTGATTGGTGGACAGAAAATATCTGAGGCGAATGAGATTATAGAATGAGTTTAAACTTGTACTGTATATAAGGCATTGTAGGACGTCCCTCTGGGCTCAGATGTTTGTGGAGGGTACCGGCTCTCTGTCTGAACCTGTGTGCACATTAAAGATCCTGTTTGCATTCCAGCCTGTCTGTTGGTCTTCCTTCTGTGGGTGAGTGAGAGAATTAGAGCTTTTTCAGCAGCTATGCTGCAACAATACCATTACCGCCCACTAAGTGTCCCCTAGCACCTCTTAACCCCGGAAAACCTCTGACATGCCGAGCACACTCAGCACACGGTAATCCTTTATCGCTGCTGTTACCGAATGCAAAAACTGTTCCTTTACTGCCGCTTAGTAAACATACCCCAATATATAATCTTAACCAAAATTAGGGGTATATTTACTAAAGGGACAAAAAAGTGTAGATACCACATGGCTTTTGCAGTTAAAGCAGCGCTATCTGTTGGAGGGTAAGAACAGGCCATGTAACAATGCAACACCTTGGGGTTTTAGTTTAATTTTTGTCTACCTATTTTTTATTTTTCCGTTATATTCTGAACTTGGTGAGGGTCTGTCTTCTGAGAGCATGACTGAGGTCAGGCGTTCTGTTAATTTGCACATAGGGATCTGTACTGTAGTAATTTGACTTGTTCAGCTTTTCGGTTAGGTCTATGGATGTTCTAGGGCAGGGGTCTCAAACACGCGGCCCGCGAGAGCATTTTCTGCGGCCCGCGACGCACGTCCTGCTTTGCGTTGCATTTTTTTGTCCTCCTGATGTTTCTATATTTATTTTACCTCGCGTGATTCCGGGGCTGCATGGTGTTTCTTACGTCCGCGTCACACGCCTGCCCTCCACCAATGAGCGACAGGCAGGAGGAGGAGAAAAAGGAGGAGGGGGGGGGCCCGGGCCCAGAAGCAGTGTGAATAGCCACGAGGTACCAGCGCCGTGAAGAATCGCCTGCTTGGATCGTTGGACTCGGAGGATCGCCAGGGTGCACAGCTCTCCACGGCAGGTAAGGAAGCAGTCTGCCCAGCCCTGCCTCCCTCAGTCCCTCTCCTCTTCTAGCTGATCACGCTATGGTCAGTATGTCCTGGCGTAGTGCGCGACAGGGGGTGGCCAAATGGTCTTTCCCTAGTCATCTTGCTGCTAGACCCGATTTTCGTGATTATGTGATCAAACACTGGGAGGAATATGTTAAGTATAATGAGGGTACGGTTGACTCGGTGGCTACCTTTTGGGAAGCCGGGAAGGCCGTGCTTCGAGGGCAGATTATTGCCTTCGTAGGGGCGGAGCGGCGGCGACTTAATGCAGAGGCCTCCCTCCCTCCCTCGCAAAAATCGCAGGCAGGCAGGCAGGCAGGCCCCCTCCCTCTCCCCCTCTCCCCCTCGGCTTAGAACCGCGAAGGGAGAGTCCTCCCTCGCGACTCTGTTAAGCTCGAGGGGGCAGAGGGGAAATTTCCCATAAGCCTCAGCCAGCTTAAAAGAGTCGCGAGGGAGGACTCTCCCTTCGCGGTTCTAAGCCGAGGGGGAGAGGGGGAGAGGGAGGGGGCCTGCCTGCCTGCCTGCCTGCCTGCGATTTTTGCGAGGGAGGGAGGGAGGCAGGCCTGTGATTTTTGCCAAGGAAGGAGGGAGGGAGAGGGAGAGAGGGAGGGAGGGAGGGAGAGAGGGAGAGAGGGAGGGAGAGAGGGAGAGAGGGAGGGAGGGAGGGAGGCCTGTGATTTTTGCCAGGGAGGCCTCTGATTTTTGCCGGGGAGGGAGGGAGGGAGGGAGGGAGGGGGGGCCTGTGATTTTTGCCAGGGAGGGAGGGAGGGAGAGGGAGGGGGGCCTGTGTTTTTTGCCAGGGAGGGAGGGAGGGAGGGAGGGGGGCCTGTGATTTTAGACAAGGAGGGCCTGTGAGTTTTGCAAAGGACGGAGGTAGGGAGGGAGGGGGGCCTGTGATTTTTGCCAAGGAGGGAGGGAGGGAGGCCTGTGATTTTTGCCAGGGAGGCCTGTGATTTTTGCCAGGGAGGGAGGGAGGGAGGGGGGGCCTGTGATTTTTGCCAGGGAGGGAGGGAGGGAGGGAGGGGGGGCCTGTGATTTTTGCAAGGTAGGGAGGGATGGGGGCCTGTGATTTTTGCCAGGGAGGGAGGGAGGGAGGGAGGGGGGCCTGTGATTTTTGCCAGGGAGGGGAAGGGAGGGGAGGGGAGGGGGCCGGAAAGTGCAACCGAAAAAAAAATGCACAAAAGGTAGGAAAATATCTCTTTATTTTGAGTTTATTAACTGGAATATGTCAGCTCTGGGAAATGTGCATCATTAATGTCTGTGCTTTAGTACAAGAAATTAATTTATAGTTTTATTTCTACAGTGCTGAGGTATTCTGTGTAATTCCTATTTGACATTGCTACTTGTTCTCTTTTCCCAGTAGGTCATGTATTCTCTGAAATGTATTGATTTAATATTTGCAGTGTTGCCTTTTGATAGGTAGGGTCTGGTGCTTTGTGAGTCCTGGTAGTGCTGTTATGATATGGGGGGTTTGCTATGGGTTCTAAATGGGCAGTGTTAGTAGTAGTTCCTAATGTGCCTGGCGGTTGGCACTGGATTATAGTAATATAGAAATTTTCTAGTCTTTCTTTATCCATGCACTCATTATGCAACATTATGCAAATATTTATGCAAATATTTATGCAAATGAGGCCCCTTATGCAAATGAGCCCCCGTGTCTTATGCGGCCCCCGGGTTACTTTAGAAGTCCTCATTCGGCCCTCAAAGCAATTTGAGTTTGAGACCCCTGTTCTAGGGCCTGCTGCAGTGTTTAGAGTGCTGCTTTTTCTGGGTAGGCCCCTTGTTGTATGAGTTTTGGACATTAATGCTGGTATGGTAGGGTAGATTTGGCCTTGTAGATCTTCAGTGACTTTTGTAGGATTTTATATTAGTTCCCAATATGCCTGATACTGGAGAATGTTTGTTGTTGGTGAGACGACCAGAATCAGATTTTCTTTTTAATATATTGAGTTCTGTAGGTGAATGTCCTACCCACTGTTTTGGAGGGGGTTCTGTGAATGCAAAATATATGTTCAAAAAGAAACGTAAGCACCATAATGCAGTTTATAACAACAAAATAAAAATGAATTATAATTTGGAGTTATAAACTGCTGTGGTTCTCGCTCTTTCTTTTAGTTCCTTGATGTGCGAACATCTTGCATTTGCTGCACATTATCTAATTGGCTTTTTGGTTTGGTTCAGTCCTTGACTCTGTGGGGGGGGGAATGTGGGGGGGGTGGAGAGAGAGGAGGGGGCCCTGACTCTCACACACAGGCATCTGCATTGTTTGCAGAAACACATAATGGCTCAGTGCAAGTAGCATCACTACAACTGACGACACCACCATGTTGAAATGCGGTAACTGCAGGGGGATGTAACTTCCTCCCTGTAGTTAAGAACATAAGATATGCCATACTGGGTCAGACCAAGGTCCATCAAGCCCAGTATTCTGTTTCCAACAGTGGCCAATCTAGGTCATATGTACCTAGCAGTTTCCCCAAGAGACAGAAGTTCCGCAATGCTTGTACTGGGTCAAGCATTGATATCCTGGGTCCCTTTTTAATAATGGTTTATGGACCTTTCCTCCAGGAACTTGTCCAAACCTTTTTTAAACCCAGCTACACTAACAGCCTTTACTACATCCTCCGGTAACAAATTCCAGAGTTTGATTACACGTTGCGTGAAAAAATATTTTCTCTTATTTGTCTTAAATAGTTTACCCTGTAACTTCATTGCATGTCCCCTAATCTTTCTATATTCTGATAACGTAAACAATCGATCTATGTTTACCTGTTCCACTCCGTTCATTAATTTATAGACTTCTATCACATCTCCCCTCAGCCGTCTCTTTTCCAGGTTAAAGAGCCCCAACCTTTTTAGCCTTTCTTCATAGGGGTATCCTTCCATCCCCTTTACCATTTTGGTGGCTCTTCTCTGAACCTTTTCTAATAACGCTATATTCTTTTTAAGATACGGCGACCAGAACTGCACACAATACTCAAGGTGCACTGCAGTCACACCATGGAACAATACAGAGGCATTGAGGGAGGAGTGGCTCAGTGGTTGGGACAGTTTACCTCAGGCCAGAAGGCCAGCAGTTCAATTCCCACATGGGGACAAGCAACTTCAGGCCAGAGAGATTGGGGTCTCTAATCCCATGGCCACTCTTTGTGGCCTTGGGCAAGCCACCTACTCTCCATTGCCTCAGGTACACTTAGATTGTGAGCCCTTCAGGGACAAGGGAATAAAAAATACCTGGTAGTATACATGTAAACCACACTGATTCTAAAAAGCACAGTATAAAAAAGAAATAAATAAAATAAAAATAAATTATAATATCCATTGTTTTATTTTCCATTCCTTCCCTTATGATAACTAGCATTCTATTTAAGAACATAAGAATATAAGATATGCCATACTGGGTCAGACCAAGGTCCATCAAGCCCAATATCCTTTTTCCAACAGTGGCTAATCCTCATGGCAACGCCTCATCCAAGAGGATTGTCTTTCACAGACATCTAACCAAGAGTCTATATAGGAAAACTGTTCGGGACCATATCTACGCACCATCTTGTGCACTCGGGATACAATTCTAATATCAAAAGTACCTTCTGGTGGCCACACGGCGTCCAGTACCGGCCACACCCTACTACATAATACTTCTAAGCGGGATGGTGTCATTTTCGCCCCATAATTACCACTAAATCCTTTCTTAAAATTTACGATCCTACAATTCAACGGAGTTTGTATGGACTCCGCCCCTCCCATTATGATGTAACGACGCACGAGACAACAAACAGAAAGGGTGGGTAGGATGGCTGCAGGTAAGGGGTCCACACAGCCCACAGAACAATAAGGGGAACAAACACCGAATGCTTCCTCCTGTTCGCGACCTGGGCGCGGTTGCCCGGCCAGGAACTGCGCTACTTAGGAGTCCGCTCTCGCTTGGTCTGTATTGCAAGACCTCTCAAGCACACTTCACACAACCACACATGCTAGCATTTCCCAAATTCCAAATTCCCAGGCTGACTGACTAAACCAAAATTAACCAAACCAAAAGGGTCGGTGGGTTCGCCCCGCGCATACTCATGCAGGGGTACTAGGACCGCCCTGAGAGTTGATCAGACTCTCTTTACCTTTTAACCAAACCGTATTAGTCTCGAGATGTTCCCAAAGCTAACTGACTAAGAACCAGAAAAATTAGTACTCACCGGATCCGGTAGCTAATGCGCTGCGCAACCAGTTCCACCTTGGGTTGAATCCTGGACTCCCCTCAGGGTTCGAGGTGTTGGCCGGCCGGATCCGGCGGGCCGCCGAGGCGGGGCAGAACCCTCCGATGCAAGGGGACCGGCGGCGCCTGGGATCCTCTCCGCTGTCGGTCGGCCGCGGTTCCAACTGGACCAAACCTGGAGGCGGTAATACGTGGTAGTACTCACTTGCGCACCCTTCACGTACCCCACCTTCCCGGCCAATGCACCAGGAATATGTTGTAGCGAAGTGCACACAATGAATAAAACCCGGAGTCAATTTACTAAGATTCAAGACAATTTATTTGTGCACAGTCTCAGGCAATGGTCACATTCAAAATGGTCTGAGCAATGGTTTCTGGCAAAACAACATCTTTTATACCTTTCTTCTTCAGTTTAATACAGGCAAACTTCTCATTGGTCCCGGTAACCCCTCACACCCTTTCTATTGGTCCCAGTGACCCCATGCACCCATCCAATGGGGATCTCTGACTGGGTTTAACACCTGTTCCCCCTGCTCAGGCCTCCTAACAATGGTACAGTTCTTAGACTCCTGATACATCTCTTCTCCAAGGTCACTACTTGGCTGAGAAAATGTGTGAAAGCAGGATACTGGTACATATCTGTCATCAGCATAAATGAGCTCAATAGAAGATTCTTACATTCTTATCAAAGCAGTTTAAAGCAGTTTTCTAACTTCTACTAACTTTCGATTCTGCTCAGCTATAATATTCTCAAGTGGGGGTTGGGACTCAGGCCTAACTTACAGGCTTTTCATACTCCTGCAGGCTATTCTAGGCCATAGCCTATCACATGTATTCTTATGTTTTAATGTGCTTTTGGTCTCCAGAAGGTTTATGTCATTGGACATAATGCAGTAGCCCAGTGCCTTGCTGATGAACTCATGTAATAAAGTGTACAGCTTACTGCAGCTTCTGTGCAGAGTATTCTGTACTGAGATGGTGTCCTACTCACATAAGAAAACTATGCATACATACATGTATTGACATTTGTTCATTTAAATCCAGTGATAATGAAGGTATAACCTCCAAATGCAAAGAAGTGTGCAAAAAAAACAAGGGCTTAAAATGTGGTTTTCTAATGCTGGGAGTTTAGCTGGTGGTATGAGGAGGAATAAAAAGCTAGCTCATTTTTCTATGGCTAGTGTTGGGGAAGGTTTGTTTCCAGTTTCCTTTCTTGCACTATTCCCAACTTTAATTTTTTTCTTGTTTTACTGCCTCTAGTGGCTGAGGGCTAGAAGAAGAGCTGGAGAAAGATAAGAAAGAGAAAATGGAGACAAAAGAGACTAGGACAGTGAGGAGGAGGGTTGGGCAGCCTGGCAAAGAAGAGAAACCGACCCTTGAAAAGCTGTTTTTTTGCTCTGGCCACGAGATTGGGAGCGGCCAGAGCAGAAAACCGGCTTTTCATCAGCGGTCCCGGCCCCCCCGCAGCCGCTGCTCCTGCTTCTTACAGAGCAGCGGCTGCAATAAAGTTAATTTAAAAGGAAAGACAACCTATGAAGAGCCCTCTGGCCCTAGGAAACTCCTTCTTCAGCGCCCACCTCCTCTGACGTCACTTCCTTTTCAGCCCATGTAGTGCAGAAGGAGTTTCCTAGGAAATTAACTTTATTGCAGCCGCTGCTCAGTAAGAAGCCAGAGCAGCAGATGCAAGGGGGTGAAGCTGCACTGGGGGGAGGGGGGTAAACTGCACTGGGGGGGGGGGGAAGGTGAAACTGAACTGGGGGGTGAAGCTGTACTGGGGAGGGAAGGTGAAGCTGTACTGGGGGGTGAAGCTGCACTGGGGACGGGGGACGGGGAAGGTGAAGCTGTACTAGGGGGAGTGAAGCTGCACTGGGGAGGGAATATGAAGCTGCCCTGGGGAGGTAAGATGAAGCTACACTGGGGGAGGGGGCGGAAGGCTCCACACAGATTTAAATCTATTTTTAACTTAACTTTATTGCAGCAGCTGCCCTATAAGAAGCAGGAGCAGCGGTTGCAAGGGGAAAGAGGTGGCAGAAGTGACTGACAGGTGGAAGGTGAGGGCTGGAAGAGAGCTGAAAGGTGGGGAGGAGGTGGCTGGAAGGGATCTGACAGAGTGGGTAAGGAGGGGGCTCAAAGGGAGCTGACAGCTGGGAATGGTACTGGTAAGTGACTGGGTAATGGGGAGGAGGCTGGAAGGGAGTGGGCACTGGGACTGGAAGGGAGCAGAAACGCGGGGATGGCACTGGAAGGGGGATAGACAGAGTGTAGGGTGACTGGAAGGGAGCTGACACGGGGAAGGCACTGGGAGTGGAGGTGAGCTGATACCTGGGATGGTGTTTGGACTAGAAGGGGCTGGACAGTGAGGAAGGAGGGGGACTAGAAGGGAATGGACACCATTGGCAGTCCTGGGAACACAAGGGGACTGGCATTGGAATGTAATGGGAAGGGAGGTCTGGAAAGGGGGCTGATGAAGGGTTACTAGGACTGGAAATAGGCTGATGGAAGGAAGTGAAGAAAAGAAAAGAAGAGACAAAAAATGGCAGATGGATGGACTATAGACCATAGAAAACGAGCTAAAAGAAGACAGGAAAACGGAAGCCTCAGATCGGAACCAGCATGATCAGAGAATAAAATGGTCAGACAACAAAGGTAGGAAAAATAATTTTATTTTTAATTTAATGATTGGACTTTGTACTACCTTTATATTTTACACAGTATGGGGAACTGCATCTCTTATTTATCTGATATTGAACTGCATGCAGAGTCTGCCTTCTTGGGGTTTCAGTTTAATTTTTGTCTATATATTTCTCTTTTTGTTTTGTGCTCATTTATGGATGAAGACCTGTCTGTATTGTGTGTGTGTGTGTACAACCAATGCTGCGCACTCTGTCAGTATAGAATTTCTGTTTAAGAATGTGTAGAAGTCTTGCTCGTTCAGTTTGCACATTACCCTCTCTGAAATTTTTTTGGGAGAAGGGGTGGAGCAAGGGTGGGGTGGGGGCAGGACAGAGGATCAGGGCAGGGGCAGGAAAGGGCGGGGTTGGGGTGGGCATTAGTGGAGCATGACTAGCCACAGGTGGCGGGTTTTTCTCTTTCAAAAAGTTGGCAACCCTACTCAAGACATCATCAGGAGATCCAATAGGCAGCGCATATTTCAGCCAAAGACAACACTGCTGGGCCTACTGGAAATGTATGTGATGGGAGCAGGCATGTGCATTTCGGGCTTATTTGGATGTCTAAAAATTAAATGGTCACACAAATGATTTCATGCACGTATGCCTACAACATAATGTTTTTGATTAAAACAGAGGGTTTCAGGGCTGTGTACATGCCTAGCTGGGAGGCACAGAGTAAAGAATGAGACTATGGCATTGACTTTGGCATTTTACCATGAACCTGGAAGTTCAGATAGCAGCACTGTGAAGGTCGAGGCTGCACTGTAGTAGCAGTAAGGAAATGGGGCCGGAGGCAACAGATGCATATATCCAGGATATCAGACCATGAGCAGGAAGAGTCACAGCTGGGGCCGGAGAGGTGAGTCGACAGGGCCAGGGCATATTGAGCAGCGGTGGCCTAGGACAGCATGAGTGGGGCAGAGGTTGCGGAGACAGTCAGGGCCTTAAACAAGCTCCCGCTGCTCTAAGAAGGGAAATGGGGACAATGGTGGTCGCAAAGGGCGTCAGGCCACCATGGGAGACTTGAGGCTGTTGGAGCCAGAAGCAAGAGCCTGGGTAAACCCTGTTGTGCAGCTTTGGGCATAGAGCGGCAGCAGTGATGTCAGGAGACCATAAGAACTTAAAAACATAAGATATGCCATACTAGGTCAGGCCAAGGTCCATCAAGGCCAGTATCCTGTTTCCAACAGTGGCCAATCTAGGTCATATGTACTTAGCAGTATCCCCAAAAGACACAGGTTCCACAATGCTTGTATTGGGTCAAGCATCGATATCCTGGGTCCCTTTTTAATAATGGTTTATGGACCTTTCCTCCAGGAACTTGTCCAAACCTTTTTTAAACCCAGCTACACTAACAGCTCTTACTACATCCTCCGGTAACAAATTCCAGAGTTTGATTACACGTTGAGTGAAAAAATATTTTCTCTTATTTGTCTTAAATAGTTTACCCTGTAGCTTCATTACATGTCCCCTAGTCTTTCTAGACCTCCCCTCCCCTCCCTCATCATGTGCTGCTCCCTGAGAGCTACTGCTGTGTATTTTTCAGTGACTATAATGGAAATATAACTCATTTTTCATACTTATTCCTGGAATCAGGCTTTGAAGGAATCAATCCTGATATATTATCAAGGATTAAACAAGAGGAAGAGCCAAATGTCTGGGATCTCCATGAGTAAGGAGAAGGAACAGTTACTGACTTATACCCAGGTGAGTAATAATAAATACTGTACTGGGTAATAGGAAATATTACAGAGTACAGCAGAGTAATGCAGTCTACCTACCTGTACCCTGTGTTCTCACATATGGAGAATATAAGAGTCCTCATAGGTAAGTGATGCTATTCATCGGAGCCCAGGGAAATAAGCATGTTCAAGTCAGGACCGGAAGAATTCCCATAGTGTTTTATAGGAGGCTGTGCCAGACAGAAAACCTCTTGTAGAATAGGTGCAGGACTGTATGTGTATTGTGACATAGTGAGTCCTTCTAGCCCTGTAGAAACTTCCAAAAACCAGGTAAAAAGTGCAGGGCTGCAATATAAACAAAAGCACATGGCTACTGGTTGTCAGGGAAACCAAGCCCAAGAGAAAGAAACAAGCCCCTGCTACCAGTTTAACAGAGAGTTACAAAGTAATTCAGAACACCTGCTAGGAGGCGGAGTCAGGCCCTACACGAGAAAGCTGACTCATAAAGAGGTCCCAGTATAGAGAGAGGAGAGCAGAGGGAGAAGAGAGAGACGAAGACGAGGACAGAGTCAGAGAGAGAGAGGAGAGACAAGCAGAGTCCCCTTGGAGGAAGAAAAGCCAGCTTCCAGTAAGGAGGAGGACTGAGACTCTAGCTGAGGAAAGGTCAGAGGCTCTGAGTGAGAGATACAGCAGGAGCAGACCTGGTCAGTTGAAATACTCTCTGGATTATGAACAGGAGAAAAGGCCAGGAAGGCTGTTGAATTCTACTCTGCACAAGTCAGGTTGGGAACCTACAACAATTAACAAACCCCAGAGAAAACCTTACACAGCCAGATTAAAAGGTAAGCCCAGAGGAGATCACGTGTGTTCATGAGCGGGTGAGGAGCTTACTCATCGCGCTCCCGGGCCGTCTGTGAGAAATTCAGCGAAATAATCGGCAACCCCGGTCCATTATTGTCTGCAGTGTCCCTAACATCTTGGCAAGTCCTGTGCTGACAAGTTCGGGTGGCTTGGACCTTGCGCAGAGCAAATGAGAGCGGCACATAAGCGGGAGAAAACCGCGGGGGCCAGGGACACAAAAATGGCGGCAGCGAGCAAGACGGGCCAAATACCAACTTCCCCGGGAAAGGAGAGCATCGATTCAGGCCCTGAAGAGACGGCGCAGGAGGTAGTCAAACTGCTGGAACCGAAGTTTGACTCGGTTATGAGCAAACTAGACGAGATGGGCGAGCAACTGGGGGAGTACACCAAAAGACTAGATGAGCTGGAGCATCGAGTGACTGTGTTGGAGGAGGGCGAGTTGGCGATGGAAAATGTCACAGCTAAACACCAAAAACAACTAGCTGATCTTATGCTGAAAGTTGATGATCTCGAAAATCGTTCGAGAAGAAACAACTTGAGGTTGGTGGGAGTGCCCGAATCCTGGACGGGGCAACAGCTATTTAAATTGTTTGAAGAGTGGCTGCCGCAGGCCTTGGGCCTTGACGCCCTCCGGGGCAACATCCACGTGGAACGTGCTCACCGCCTTGGATCACTGCGAGAGGGCCAGAGCCGCCCGCGGCCAGTCCTGGCAAAGCTTTTGAATTTTCAGCACAAGGCGCAGCTGCTCCAAGCCTATCGGAAGCATCGGGATCTGCGCCTCGAAAATGCCCCAGTCCTGCTTTTCTCAGACTACTCTGCATCTTTGGCAGCGCGACGCAAGGAATTTGCCCCCATCTGTAGCGAGCTCATCAAGTGCGGAGTAAAATTTGCTCTCATATATCCTGCCACTTTGAAGGTATATTACAAGGGCAGCACCAAAACCTTTGAACAGGCTGCGGCGGCGCGGAAATATGTGGCCGCGCTGACTGATCCGGTGGAGCAGCGTGGGGACAGCACACCGGCGTGAGCTGATTGATCCTGCAGGACCGGTTGTGAGATTCCACGGAGGATGCTGAAATTGGACTTAATTATGTGTTCAATTTTTTGATTTCCCTTTTGAGGCGGGAGGATCTTCTGAGATTGGCGGGGTGCCATTTGATTTGATTTTGGGTGTACATTGCAGACGGCCCGGAGGGGCACTGCTGGTGGTCTAACTCCCCTCGGGGGGTACCCTACGAGTAGGGTTATCTCTTAGAAGTGTGTGGGGAAGTGTGGGGAATGAATGAAGGAGTGTGTGGAAGTTTAGTAGATTGGAAGTCGGGGAAGGGGGGTGAGTGGCTGAATGAGTGTGTGTGGTGGGTTGGCTGTGGAGAACGTCTGCTGGAGGTGGGGGTGGGGATGGGAAGTAGGGGGGGATGAGTGTGTGGAAGGGGGGTAGGAGGGGGAGGTTGGTAGGGAGGGGAGGGAGGGGATGGGTGGGGGGTGTGCACATGGGGTGGGGTGAGGGGACACATTTAGGGGTGGCTCTGTTTGGGGTTTGCAATGTAATGTTCCTGTTTCCGCAATGGCAGGGGGTTTGGTTCCTTTCCATGAGTTCTGTTTTTTACTGTATTGTTTGTGGGATGCCCGGAGGTGAGGCTGGGCGCCTCTGGGGGGTTTGTATTTTGCTACACCTTGCTGTGATCCCTCCCGTACCACTGCTATGCTAAATGCTAAGATTGTCTCCTGGAATGTGGGAGGTATTGGGTCCCCGATTAAACGCACCAAGATCCTACAATTGTTGAAAAGGAAAGGGGCACATATAGCGCTATTGCAGGAAACCCACTTGAGCTCTCTGGAACATACCAAACTTAAACGAGATTGGGTAGGGGCAGTCTATGGAGCGTCCTCAGGCACTAAAAGGGCAGGGGTGGCGCTCCTGGTGAGACGGGGGGTTCCCTTTGAGGTGGTTGAGATGCAGGCTGATCCCCAAGGCCGTTATGTTTTGCTTACAGCTAAGCTATACAATGAGATGATTTGGATAGCGAATGTATACGCACCCAATGTATATGATCATGAGTTCTTTAAGATGTTGCTACGCTTTGTGAAGACGGCGGGGGCGCATAAGATTCTTATGGCTGGTGACTTCAATTGTCCACACGATCCTGTGCTAGATAAATCTAAGGCGGATGTGGCGGCCTCCTGGGCACGCAGAGGTGTGGCTTATCTCTGCCGCATGGGCGACCTGGTGGACGTGTGGCGCTTGCTTCACCCGGGTGTTCGGGAATATACGCACCAATCCAGGGCTCACCACACTTGGTCCCGCATTGACAATATCTTGGTAAACGAGGGAGGGCTTTCGATGGTAATGCAGGCTGAAATCGATCCGATCTTGGTGTCCGATCATGGCATGGTATGGGTGTCTTGGGACTGTAGGGCTATGGGGCAACGCAGCTGGCGATTCCCGGCTTACCTCGCGCAGGACCGCGATTTTCAGGACTTCTTGGAGAAACAGTGGGATGAGTATGTCGCTTTTAATGATACCCCTGACTGCTCCCCGCTCCTGTTTTTGGAAGCTAGCAAGGCCGTTATGCGGGGTGCTATCATCTCATATACCCTTCAGCGACGACGTCACATGGACCGTAGTATATTGGTGCTGGAGCGCCGCGTGCGGGAGCTGCAGCGGCTACTGGGGCGGAGGGCGGATGGAGTACTGCAACGTGAGTTTGCCCGTTCTCAATTAGCTTTGAATGAGTTGCTGCAGCGCCGTGCGGTTGTTTCCATGTCGTATTACCGACATCAGCTTCATCGGTTTGGTAATCGCACCGGTCAACTTCTGGCGAGATTGGTGCGCGACCCGGGAGGATCTCGATTTATCCCGGTACTTCGGGATGACCAGGGCGGCCTACATCATCAGCCTAGGGAGCTTGCACATATCTTTCGGGCTTTCTATGCGAAACTATATAGTGAGGAGGAGAGAGACTATGGATTGGGTTGTACATTTTTGCGCAGCATCTCCTTGCCGCGGGTAACGCCAGAGCAGCTACAGCTATTGAATGCGCCCCTGACGGTGCGGGAAGTCCTGGCTGTGATTGCGCGGGGGAAGTCTCGTAAGGCACCCGGGCCAGATGGCTTTAGCCCTGAGTATTATAAATTATTGCGGTCTCGCCTGGCTCCCTCTATGGTAGTGATGTTTGATGCTATACGGGAGAAGGGGGGTCTCCCTCGGGATATGAGATGTGCGGACATTACAGTGATTCCTAAACCGGGGAAAGATCCGCTGGAACCCGCCTCGTACCGACCTATCTCACTCATCAATTGTGATATGAAAATCTTGGCGTCTGTCTTAGCGGGACGCCTTAATGGTATCATGCCCTCTCTAATTGCTCCTAGGCAGGTAGGGTTTGTGCAGGGAAGGGACGCGAGTCAAAACATTGCCCGGCTGCTGCTTAGTATGGAGTACTGTGTGCGCGAGGAAGAAGCTCTCTTTTTGGTGAGTCTGGATGCGGAAAAGGCGTTTGATAGGGTGGCATGGCAATACCTGTGGGATGTCTTGGACAGGTTTGGGGTGACGGGCAATTTTGTGCAGTGGGTCCGCGCACTTTATCATCGCCCAATGGCACGAGTGGTGTTGGGTGGAACTAGTTCGGATCCCTTTGAGTTGGAGCGGGGAACGCGACAGGGGTGTCCGCTTTCTCCCCTGCTCTTCGTGTTATCGCTGGAGCCGCTGCTGCAGGCTATTCAGAATCACCCGGCCATACGTGGCATCACCTTAGGGGGCGTGGAGATGAAAGTTAGCGCCTTTGCTGATGACATGTTATTGTGCTTGTCGGATCCGCAGCCGTCGTTGGAACAAGTTCTACAGTTAATCCAGGAATATGGTACGTTTTCGGGCCTTCGAATCAATATCTCCAAGTCTGTGGTTTTAGATGTTGGGAAGCGGGGGCGGTCGTTGTGGAGGGGTGCATTTCCGCTGGTATGGGCGGACGGCGCCATTAAGTATTTAGGCATCCAGCTCCCGGATAATCCTCGGAATTTGTACCATGCTAATGTTCCGGGTATGCTGGAGAGGGCCCGTAGAACCTTTGCGAAGTGGCGAGGGCTGGCCCTATCACTTAGGGGCAGAATGGCCTTGTACACTATGGTGGAGATGCCCCGCTGGCTGTACACCTTACGTCTTCTCCCTCTCTGGGTACGGGAGAGGGACTGGCGTTGCTTTGAGAAATCCTTGCGTGGCCACCTCTGGGGAGGTAGGCGCGCGCGTATTCCCCTCCGGGTCTTGATGAGACGGCGGGAGGAGGGAGGTCTGCAGCTTCCGGACCTCCGTAATTATAACCTTCGCTACCTACTTAGACATCTTTGGTCCTTGGTGGATGGGATGGGTGGCTGTGCTCCAGTTCCACAGCTCAATGCCTGTTGTAAACCGTACCATGGTCTCGCGCTTTTGCATTCGCCTGGAGGCCGGACCCCTGCGGGTGAATGGACATATATGATGACTCTCAGGGTGGCGTGGAGGGCGATTTGCTCGCGGCTGGGGTGGGATTGGCAGTGCTCGGCGTTACTCCCTTTGATTGGGAACCCAGCTTTTCCCCCGGGTCTCTTGAGGTCCAGTATTTTCCAGGACTGGGCCCGGAGGGGAATCATCTGTCTCGGTGACCTTTTCACGCCCGACGGGCTGCACCTCGAAGCTTTCAGTGTACTGCAGGGTAAGTACCGACTCGCCCGACAGGATTTCTACGGCTATCTTCAGGCTCGTCACTATGTAGAGGGTTTACGTGGAGCAGGTGCTAACCCCATCTGGTCGGTGATCCCGGTGCGATCGTGGCTGGAGAAACTCGACCTTGGATCGCGGGGGAGAACGGAGCGGTGGGAGCTCCTGCACCCAGCAGGGGATGAGGCCTGTCTCCAGGATTTGGTAGCTCGTTGGGTTAAAGATGGTATGATAGATTTGCAGGTGTCCGACCTACGCGAGGCTTTAGCAGGGATACCGCGAGGCGAATTTTGGATCTATTTGCAGGAGTTGCAGTTTAAGTTTCTTTGGCGCGCGTATACCACAGATGCGTGGGCCTTTCGGGTGGGGCTACGGGACTCCCCTACATGTGGCTGGTGTCTCTCGGACACCGGTACGTTTTTTTCATAAATTTTGGAGCTGCCCTAAGGTCCAACGTTTGTGGACCCAAGTATTAGAGGTCTTTGACCAATGGTTTGGTTTTTCCCTGACGTGGAATGCCGAGGTTTGCTTATTCCATCACTGGGGGCCTGCGAATAAAGCTCTTACACCACCGCAGGGGCTCCTACTGACCAGGGGCTTACTGATAGTGAAAAAAGTTTTGCTGAGCTCTTGGGTTGCTTCGGCTCCCCCAGGAGTTCAAATCTGGGAGACTGCCATGGGAGACTTGCTCTTCATGGAGAAACTAACTGCTAAACAGCGGGGTGGGGGGGCTTGGGACTCCTACCTGGAAATATGGGCGCCACTCCTGGCCCGGTTGCCTGCGAGGGATTGCAGCATGGTGATTAATGTATGACGATGGTGCTGATTGCCTAATGGCTGTTCAATGTATCTTTACTTTGTATTTTGCTGAGACCTAGCTCTTTGCAGCGGTGGAATGTGGAGGAACACTAACCCTGCGGTTGCACTTGATTCTGCCTATGCTCTCTGTTTGAGACACCAAATGGAGTGGGGGGTGGGTAGGGGGGGTGGGGGGGGGGAGTCTGGGATGGGGTGGGTGGGTGGGGGGGAGGGAGGCCTCACTGTGCTTAGGGACCCCTGGGCCGGGGTGGCAATCCTACAGGGCATTGGGGGTGCCCCTCTTTGGAGGATAGGGCTCTGTTTTCACTCTCCCTGGAGTTATTTTATTTGGGGGCCCCCCCCCTTTGCCTCCTCCTAGTATGCTATTCTTCTTTTCTTTTCTCTACATGTTTCTTATGTAACTCCATGTTCAAGGTGGACTTGGTTGGTTTCTGACTGTCTATGTGTTAGTAATGTTCAGCTTCTGATTGTTATTGGTTAGTAATGCCATGGCCTGTGCCCTGGGACCTGTTTTGTTTGGTTTGGTTCATATAGCTGTGGATTTTTCCCCCTCCCACGTTGGTGGGGTTCTGTTATGTGGAAAATTTAATAAAAATGATTTGAACTAAAAGGTAAGCCCAAGGGCTGGAAGTACAATAATCACTGTGAGTTTATTGACCAGGAAGGTTGGGGCTACAGTGAAAAGGACTATAATGAGAGTGCTTGTTTTAAACAGTACTTAAACCCAGAGCTTATCCCAAGGCCTAGTGTGGGAAAGGGCGTGGCTCCAGAGAGAACGTGGCAAACAATTCCTGCCTCAGAGGAGGAGGGCATGGAAATTGAGCCATCCTTTGTAAATACTCCTATGGAAGAAATGGACTGTACGATTTCTATGGCTGAGGAGATAATATCTCTATGTTAAAGTTGTGCTGTGAAGAAAATACAGACTTACTGTGAGAAAGGAACAGAGCTGTAAGAAACAGTACTGTGGTGCTTAATTTTGCGGGAAGCAAATGTTTAACGCTGAATGAAGCTGTTTAAGTTGGATATCTTATTTTGTCCTTTTGTCTGCCAGAAGTGCAAGATATTTGTGTTACCTTTATTCCTTGTGAAATCCACCCCGGGAGGGGATTAAATCCTTTTGCTTTATCCACTTGAGTCACACTACCCTTCATTGAACTATTAAAGGAACTACATTTCCCTACAAGCATTTCTGCAGGAAATAGTGAAACCTCGGTTCAGGAAGGAACTTAACCTCCTTAAACCCTATCTACCTACGGGTATCAACAAGGGGGGAGGATCACAGTATGTTTCTTCACATGCAGTAGGGCAAAGATTTTAGAAAACAGCACATGAGCAAAAATCATAGAAATAGCCCTCAGATATGATATACGTGAGAGCATCTTGTAAAATTACTGCTCCTCCTGTAGATAGGCAGCCAATCCTACAACACCAGTAGTCTCGTCATCTGAGCTCCTCGGACACTCCCTTAGACTGTCTGATCCTCCCTAGATAAGGGGAAAATGCAGCCTTAGTCCTAGTAGTAAAGCCAGGAGATGACCTCTGGAGGTCCTGGTAGCCAAAATCAGGAGCAACTGGGGAGTTCTCCTGCTCCACTATGCATGAGGGATGCCCAGTAAAGCTGGGGATGGGATTGGAGGGTGGAGGGCTTCCAGCAGGTGATTCTTTCCACAGTGGGATTGGATAGGGGGCTTCTTGTAAGGAAGATTGTTTCTAAGGGGGGTGGATGCTGACCAAGGTGGTCAGGGAAATTGCCTCTCAAGAGGGGTCCAGAGGGAATTGGATGTTGGCAGGGGTAATTGGGGGAGGGTGGACTTCCATCAGGCACTTATATGTGCTTTGGGGCAACTGTAAATGCCAGCGTCTATGCTTTTTCCTAGAGATATGGATTCCCTATGTGCAATGGGGAATTTACGTCTAAATTTTAGGCCTGCCCAAACCACCCCCTCTCCCTGCCCTGGCCACGCCCTCTTGACCTCTAAATGTACTAAGCATCCCCAGGTTTACATAGCCCCTGTTGTAAAATGGCATGCACACATGTGTGCCAGTCTCTACATGTAAATGCTGCCATTTACACGGGAGGTGTTTCTAAAATACCCCCCATTATCATGCAATTACCCGCTCGGCATGCAGGCCGTGAGGACCATGGTCCTGATGCTGGGATGTAGCAGAGTTTCCTGAAGCTGCATGATGAGGTTTAGAGAACTTCCCTGTTCAGAGGAGATGGGAAGAGGTTCTCCACTCCAGTATGTGGTTGTAGAACTCGACTCAGTTTGTCTGCGAGGACGTTGTCTTTTCCAGCCAGATACATGTCTCTGAGAGTTATCTCATGTGAGGTGGCCCAGTTCCCCATTCTGACAGTCTCTGGCACAGGGAAGTATAATCCCATTTTATTTATTTTTATTTATTTATTTAACGGTTTTGTATACCACCTTTCAGCGAAATCAAAGCGGTTTACATCGAACATAACAAGAACAGTACATTATTTATTGTATTTATTTAAATGGATTTCTATACCACTTTCTCCTTGAATCAAAACAACTAAAAAGAATTACATAAAACGATGAGAGGTAGGGGGCGTGCAAGGAGATATTGCATTATAATTTGTTTAAGCAGGTAACTTATCATAAATATAAGTAACAGATGGTAGGATGTCTTAACATATTTACATGAGGTGGCTATAGTGGGATACTTAACATTTTTACAGTTAGGTGATAACATATTTAACATATTTACAGCTAGGTAATAAAATATTGTCATGGCATGATGAACATATTCACATGTGGGTGGTTACATGTTTCCGTTCTTAAGTGTGACATATTGCATTTTTAGAGGTAGATGATTATTTACATATTCTTCAGGTATCACATACATTTATATATTCAGATGCATTATGATATTTAGCGGTGGCAACATTGGATTTATTTATAGTAACATATAAGTTTGATCACAGCAGGAAATGTATCTCTTTGTGGGTTGTCTTACTGTCTTGTAGGTGGCTGATGTTTAGGGATCTGTTATACTATGGTGCCGGAGTATAAGGGGTATGTTTACTAAACCGTCTTAATGTTACCGGCGCTAGTTGCAGTGTTAATGTGAAGAATGCCATATAAGGTAGTAGGCGTTCCGGCGGCAAGGTAGCAAGAATCTGTATCGCGTGATAGTGGGCACCGTGGCACGTTAACGCGCGTTAGCCCTAAGTTCATGCCAGCACAGTGTTAGAAACTATAAAGATGTAGCCCACTGGTTACTGCAATGACTGTGGAGGCAGAGGTCATGGGTTTGATCCCACAGTGGTGTTATATAAGAAGACTGTCTGAGTAAGTAGTTCAACAAAGAGCAAGAAGCCACGTCAGATAAAGGAACACAGTCTAGAAACGTGGTAGGAAAGACCAAAGGGTAGATTGTACCAAAAACTTTATTTGGATTGCCAATAAAACCCTTTAGGGCGCTTTATAGGGCGCCTTATGAGGCACCTTAAGGTTACAGCACTGTGAGGGTGTTTTTGCTGGCAGCACTGATTTAAATGAAAAGGAAAAGCCTCAGACAGCCTTATTAAATAACACCACTGTGGGATCAAACCCATGACCTCTGCTTCCACAGTCACTGAAGTAACCAGTGGGCTACATCTCTATAGCGTATAACACACTGCTGGCTGGCTACAGAAAGACTGCAGGTCACCACACAAACTGTCTGCTGTGGTTACCAGGATAGGGTAAACCCACCCGTACCCATGATGCACTGCACATGCAGATCAGCAGCCTACATCTGATCACAAGATGGGGTATGCGCCTCTATAGCACCCCGGCCTGGTAGGGGGAACTGACCGTGTGTGTTACTGGCACAGAGTAGCTACAGACCGTGACATTGTGCGGTTCCTGTGCTCCCCTGAGGGTGAGGTGGGGCGCCCAGCACCAGGTCCGCAGCACCTGACTTTGCTGAGATAGGCTTTGCTGCAGGTCCTCATCAGTGCCAGTGTGTGATAGGTAGTCCTTGCAGACACACCTAGGATACACCTGTGTCCATCTGTATTTCCCAGTCATGACTAGCCCTTGTGGACTATGATACACCCAGAATAGTGCATATCCTGTGTGGCTGCCATGGTCACATGTTATAAGAGAAGGATGGTGTTTGGACCCAAAAGCAGATTATGTAGCACCACCCAACCCGTCCTCTGTGGCTCAGGGTGGGGGACAGGATCTCCCACCAACAGATCCACATTCTACATCTCTGCAAGGGTGGCAGTAGAGAGGACCATCAACCCCAGTCCTGCTTGGGAATAGGCACCCTACAGGGCAGTCAATGCAGATCTGTATGCATCACATAGGGCACTGGCAGACAGGCAGTAGGCCTGGAAAAGCTCAGCTGCCCTTCCCCACCACTATCTGACATTCACCAGCAAAGGGCACAGTCAGTCTCCACCCGCTGCACCCTGCAAGGTGTTCCAGCCATACACATGCTAAATGCAGACAGTCTGCTAGCTCCTGAAGGAACTGTGTGCACCCAAAAATGGGATGTGAGCACACACACCAAGCAGGTATGTCAGTGATTGAGCCGCAGAAAAGGAAACTCGTAGATATCACTTGAGAGAAATACTGTATAGCACTATGGGGGAACATAGCCATGCCATGATCACTGCTCAGTCAGGGTGAGAGTGACTCCCCAGCATGACATGCTGTGGCCACCCTGTCTGTGCAGGTGGTGGTCGGGCACAACAATGTCCCAGTCATTATCCTATGCCCTGTGCACATGCATCCTGCCCAGGCCGCCCTGTCCGGGCCATACCCACAGTACTGTGCTCCTCATTATGCACATTGGCTAGCTAACACTGGAAACAGTGCAAGCATTGGGGGCTCAGTAAGATGTAGGCAGCCACAAAACACTGGAAAGACATACATACACTCCCATACCTATTTCAGCATTGTGCAAATATAGAGGTGGTTGGCAGCCCTGGCCGCCACACCAATCCTGGACACAGTGCAGGCATTGGTATGGTACTCAATACTGTTAGGGTCACTCCCCGGGGTGGTAAACACTGTCAGAAACAATAACTGAAACACACTTCACAGATATCAGAAAGGTTGCTATGATGAATCTCTGTCAACAAATTCTGTTTAACTTAGGATTTGTTATCTGACATTAATCATAGCAACCTTTTGATATATGTGGAACGTGTTTCCAAGTTTAAGATGGCATTGCTAAGGTATGCAGGTGCTAGTATTGGTGGATACTGTTCCGCACAGGGCCCAACAGCCTGACTCTCCATGAGCCGTTGGATAGTGGAGCCTGTGGGTGTGGGTGTTTGTGCCCCTGTTGGCCGCTGCTCTAGGGCAGAGGTTCCCAACTCCGGTCCTGGTGGGCCAAACACGGTTCAGGTTTTCATGCTGTCCCTAATGAATATGCATGAGATACATTTGCATACAATGGGGGCGGTGCATACAAATGCATCTCAAGCATATTTCTTAGGGACAGCATGAAACCTGAATGGTGTCTGGCCCTCCAGGGCTGCAGTTGGGAAACTGTGCTCTAGGGATTGCACATGTTTATGGTGTATGTGCTCTGTAGGGTAAAATATAGGCGTTTATGGCGTGTTTATTTTATCTGCAATAAAGGTTCCTTCTATATTACCACGGCTTAGTACTGGGTAAAATATAGGGACATGGTCTGCATGAGCCACAGCTGGGACTTGAACCCGTGACCTTCTGCCCCTGAACAAACTGGCTGTGTGTACTGCACTAAACTGTTGCCACAGAGGCAGGTCATTCCCTGGGGATACCATTACTGTTCGTCAGACAGATCTTGTCTGTTGCAGTGCACGGCACCCACATAAACAGGGCTTGGCCTTGGTCTGCTGTGGGCAGATGCCACTGCCCCCTCCACCACCAGCACCCATCCGCCACCATGCTGACATGCCTTTGCGCCGCCGGTGCTGGTGGTGTGCAGTCCCTGGCCATCCAGTGTGCCGGTAGGTGTCTGCCTATGGTGCATGATATGGAGTAGGGGTGCAGACATGGACATCAGCACTTCCACCTGGCACCGCCTGCCAATGTTATGTGCCCTTTGGGGTACCTGCTGGGTACTATTCCCTGGGACACTGTGGGACACATACTCATGGCCCTGTTGGACCCTGGTCAGTTGCTGTCTTGCTGCTTTTCAGTTTCTGCTTTCCTATGTGCCAGGTAGGCATCTGCCTACTCCACACTGTGGCCCAGCTGGCCCACTGCATGTGCCGCCTGCAGCCCCCTGTACCCCATTTACACCATCACCATAGTGCCCTTTCGTACGTGGCCACTCTGCTGTTGCTGCACATGTGAAAGCCACATAAGCAAGCTGCCCAATATACACGATAGCAAGCCCTCATCAACTCTATCATGGTTGAAACATTCACTTTGTAGGGGGAATCAGAATTGACCCTTCCAAAAGTGACATCTTCATTTTTATTCTTTATGGGTAGTGTTGCTTACCGTTTATCATTGTTTTTTCTATTGGCCAGCTCAGTGTTTTGTATTTCTATTTTGGTTCTGGTCATTATCTCTCTGGTTTTTGCATGTTTTGTTATTGCACCTGTTGTTTTACTAGGAGCCATGGCTCAGACCTTTTTGAATGCTACTGCAATCTGAGCCTGTGCACAAATAAATTGGCTTGGATCTTTGCCTGACTCCGGGTATTATTTATTGCATGCTTATCAGCTACTACATATTCCTGGTGCGTTGGCCGGGAATGTGCGAGTGGGGGATGGTATGCAAGTGAATATGCCCCGACATCTCGCCTCACAGGTTTGGTCCGGCTAGAGCCGGGCCTGACTGACCGCAAGAGGATCTCTGGCGCCCCCGGTCCTTTTGTATCGGACGAGACTCCTCCTTGCCTCCGTAGGCTGCTGTTTCTGGCCGGCCAACACCTCGAACCCGAGGGGAGTCCAGGATTCAACCCAAGGAGGGATTGGTTGCGCAGCGCATTAGCTATCAGATCTGGTGAGTAATGATTCTTCTGGTTTCTAGTCAGTCAGCGTTGGGTATGGTAAAAAGGAAGTCTGATCAACTTCCAGGGCAGTACTATTAACCTTGCAAGTTGTACGCGAGGCGAAGCTACTGACCCTTTTGGTTTGGTAAACTTTGGTTTAGTCAGTCAGCCCGGGAATTTGGAATTTGGGAAATGCCAGCAAGTTTGGTTGTGTGATGTGTGCTTGAGAGGTCTTGTGTACTACGGACTGAGCGAGAGCAAGGAGGAAGCGTCTGGCGTTTGTCCCCCTTATTGTTCTGTGGGCTGTGCGGACTTCTGACCCGCAGCCATCCTGCCTACCCTTTCTGTTGTTGTTCGTCTTTGATTTCTGTTATTTGTTGAAACCGCGGGTTCCCCTTTTGGTATGACGTAAGAATATTCTGTTGGGTAATTTGTGAACACCGCTTGAGAAATAGTAGGAAAGAAAGGAAGGGAATATGCAGACACTTACAGTCACTGTAAATTCAAGGAGCTGATTCCACTCATTCCAGTTTGCTGTTTCACAGCATGAGGTTAGCTAGTGAAGAAAGACAGGGGGGGGGGGGGGAATGCAAGGAATGTGCAGTGTCTGTTTAACCCTGTGTAGGCTTAATCTCAACACTGTGAGCTGGGTGCATTTGTGCTTATTTCAGAAAAAAATGTATCTGTTTTATTCCATATGTTTTAAATAATGATATTCCTTCTGCTATGGTCATGTATTATATAACGTTTGATAAGAAGAATGTTTAGTCAGGATTGTGGATCCCGATAGCTTTGGGCTTAGCCTGGAAAGGGTTAAGTTCTTATTAACCCCTTTCGAGTTCCTGTACCAGACCAAGTGAGGGCTATAGGTATAATGCATTTATGAGCTTAGCTTTGTTTTGTATTATCTATGTTCCAACCCTCAGTAAATACTGTAATACTGCTTTTGTTTTCCCTTTGTCCTACAAGTAGAGGTTAGGAACCATTCCGAGCTAGTAGTACCAGAACGAGACTTGAAAGTGATAGTGGATAAGAAAATACATCGTGTTTGAATCCTAGTTCCTAAAATACTGCGGCAAGCGCCTAATAGAAGATATATTTTATTGTTAATAAAAATAAATAGGAAAGAAAAAGTGTATATGTATTCTAGATATTCACCCACTTTATGGGAAAAAGCATTTAAAGTAATTTATTTTGCAGAAGACATGCTGGTAACGGCTGGCAGTTAGTTTTCTGCCAAGTAATTTTATTCCAGTTATACGTAACAGCTATGTAGTCGTCATGTTATGAACTATAGTTCTTTCTGTTAGGATTGTTGTTATAACATGTTGCAAAATATTAGTTTTATCTTATAAGGACTTTATCTCAATTATTCTTATTTAGAATGAACACACACATCCGTTATGTTTAGAGCACAGGGAGAGATGCAGCTTGTCCCCGTTCTTGGTTAAATCCTTTAATCAGACATTTTTAATCAGACATTTTTAGAGGCCAGCTCCCTCAGTTCCACAGCCCCCGCCACTGATTTACTGAACTGAAAGCTGCATTATGCCTCCTCCTACACGAAGGAATCATAGGATTTGATTGAACTAATGAACAGTATTATGCAGACCCATCAGCCTTGATGGCCCTAGGTGGGATCCAAATAGGGCAGGCAGCCCTTGCAATATACCCCATACGCTCCAGCAGCCTAGCAGCGAGGGGGGATGTAGCGCGCACAGTTTCAACAGTTTCAGCAAAATGAGACTGCCATGCAGGGAGTGGCAGTCACCGAAGCAGATTTCATGGGTGATATGGACTAGGTCCGACCGGGCTCCACGTTTTTCCTGGGTCTCCAGGAGCCTATGGTCAATTTAAAGATTGGAGACCAGCATATGGACTTTATGGTAGACACAGGGGCTGAGCATTCAGTAGTAGCCAAGCCTGTGGCCCCTGTGTCCTCTCGATCTGTTACAATTGTGGGAGCTACTGGAACTAGAACCACAAGACCTTTCCTGCAGAACCGCGCCTGTGAACTAGGGGGGCAGCAGATAACACACCAGTTCCTGTACATGCCTGAATGCCCAGTTCCCCTTTTGGGCCGAGACATGCTTGCAAAGCTTCAAGCGCAGATATCCTTTGTTGAAGGGGGAAAAATGGAAATGACTATAAACTCAAAAGCTGCTGGCCTGATGGTGTTAACTGTCCCCCGAGAAGAAGAATGGCGGTTCTATTTACCTGCATCCAAAGCAACAAGTTCCTGTGTACTTACCAGCAATGCAGCTCCGCCTGGAGTATGGGCAGAGAGTAATCCACCTGGCCTAGCAAAGAATATAGCTCCTGTACTTGTTACCCTTAAGCCAGGAGCAGAACCAGTACATGTGCATCAGTATCCCCTCCCACGACCAGCAATCAAAGGTATTCATCGTCACCTGAAGAAATTACTGCAGTATGGACTTCTTAGAGAATGCCATTCACCCTGGAACACCCCCCTTCTCCCAATCAAGAAATCTGGAACAGGTGACTACCACCCAGTGCAGGATCTACGTCAAGTAAACAGTTCAGTTGAAACCATACATCCAGTAGTACCAAATCCTTACACCCCCCTGGGACTGATTCCAGCAGAAGCCACTCATTTCACTGTTTTGGACTTAAAAGATGCCTTTTTCTGTATATGCCTGGCAGATGCCAGCCAGCTTTTGCTTGCATTAGAATGGGAAAACCCTACCACAGGAAGATGAGGACAACTCACTTGGACTCGATTACCACAAGGATTCAAGAATTCACCCACTATCCTCAGTGCAGCCCTTAGTCAAGATCTGTCCAGTTACCTTGTACCTCTGGGAAAGAGAATCTTACTCCAATATGTAGATGATTTGCTCATAGCCACCAACAATGAACCTGATTGTGTACAAGCTACTAGTGATCTCTTGCACCTTTTGAATGAAGCTGGATACAAGGTCTCAAGAGCCAGGGCACAATTGTGTCTGACAGAAGTGAAATACCTAGGGTTCCATCTGTCCAAAGGAATCCGGAAATTAGGACTTGAGCGGAAGGGAGCAGTATGCCGCATCCCAACCACCACCACCAGAAAACAGGTGCGAGCTTTCTTGGGAGCTGCAGGCTACTGCCGAATATGGATACCAAATTTTGCGCTCATGGTGAAACCCTTGTACCAAGTCACCCAGGGAGCTGAATGATCCCCCCCTGGAATGGGGCCCAGAACAAGATAAAGCATTCAAATCATTGAAAACAGCATTGATATCATCCCCAGCCTTGGGCCTACCGGATGTGCACAAACCCTTTCGTCTATATGTCCATGAGTCAAGTGGAACTGCATTAGGAGTCTTGACCCAGCCTCTTGGGTCCTGGCAGCGACCTGTGGCCTACCTGTCAAAACAATTGGATCCTGTTGCCAAAGGATGGCCACCTTGCCTGAGAGCTGTAGCAGCCACAGCCCTCTTAGTGAGCGAAGCTGACAAGCTCACCTTAGGACAAAATCTTCAAGTCACTGTACCACACTCTGTTCTAACCCTGATGGAACACAAAGGAAATCATTGGCTCACTAATGCCCGAATGTTGAAATATCAAAGTATGCTATGTGAAAATCCTCGATTACAATTAAGTGTCAGCCAAACTCTAAACCCAGCCACCCTATTGCCCGTCGGTCCAGGCCCTCCTGACCATGATTGCTTGGAAGTAATGGACATTGTGTACTCAAGTTGCCTAGACTCAACTGATATCCCCTTGGACCGCCCAGACAAAACTTTCTTTGTGGATGAAAGCAGTCTTGTCATCATTAATGGACATAGTTGTGTTAAATATGCAATGGTGACCCTTGATCTGGTAGTTAAGTCCTCAGCCCTGGCCCCAGGTATTTCAGCTCAGAAAGCTGAACTGATAGCTCTTACTAGAGCACTAACTATAGGAAAAGGGCTCTGTCTAAATGTGTACCCAGATTCCAAGTATGCCCTTACATGCATCTGGGGTCCTGTACAAATAATGAGGGTGGTTAACCTCAGGAAGCAAGTCCGTTAAGTATGGTCCCGAGATATGCATACTACCTACAGCTTTCAAACTTTCGGGAACGCAGAATGTATGAATAGAACCCTGAAATCTCAAGTTGTCCAAACTGCCCAGAGGTTTACCTGAAGTGGCCCCAGGTTCTTCCTATAGCCTTTCATAGGATATACTTAGCCCCTGCTAAGTCTTTAGGAGTTTCCCCTTTTGAGATTCTGAGATTCTGTAGCCTATTGTATAGAGAGTAAAAGGAGATGTGTGACAGATAGGATCTGAAATTACTAGATAAGCACTATTGGTTTTAAGTTCTGTTTTGCAGGATCTTCATGTGTGGGTACAAGATCAGCCCATCCAAACCCCTGCATCCTTTCAAGCCTGGAGCCTCGGTGTGGGTGACAGAGTGGAAGAAGACACTGCTGGCGCCGTATTGGAAAGGGCCATATGTCGTCTTGTTATCAACCCCAACAGCAGTTAAAGTGGTAGAAATCAGCTCCTGGAATCACCACAGTCGTGTAAAACCAGCAGCAGTTCCTGAGAGTTGCCCCTGGACATGGATCGCTAATCCTGCATCGCCGTTGCGACTCACGCTGTGAGGAAAAGATCCGTCATCGTAAGAACTTTACCAACCTGCTCCTGGACGTCAAGGGAACAGACGTCCTCCAGTTTTGCATTCCAGCAGCCGCTTCTGAACTTGGTCGTGGACTTCCATAAATGATCCTGAAACTCCATTGCGGCTCACTCTACAATGGCTACCACCATCCTGAGAAACTGTGTTCTACTGAGGGACTATGTTGGAGACTGAGACATCCTACAAGACTGTGATACTTTGACGTCTACAGCCCTACTCCTGCCACAAAGCTGGTAGTCGGTCGACGTCCAGCAGAAGCGTGAGGACCTACAATCAACTCTACGTCTGCTACCTGTTGTGGAAGCCGACAGTTCCACCATTTTTCCAGAGACTATGCTCTTTATGGATTCTTATTATTGCTTCGTTCTGGCGGCAGCCTTGGGGTGCTTTGAATTGACTCTTGCCCTACCTCCCTGTGCAGCCTGCAAACCTAGTATTTGCACAACAGGGAATACCCGGACTTGTCTCAACCCCCGCCAGAATCTTTCCTCTCCTGTTATGGGAACTGCGATGAAACAATTAGAATGGAGCCCTTTTGATTGCTACTCGCCAGCTCTCAGAACCCAGAGTTTTTGGACTTTAGTACGTGTTGCTAATTTTCATACATGTGCTACCTACCTCTACTACATGTACTGCTACCGACCTCTAATACAGGTGCTGCTATTAATAGGAATGGTTCTTATTTTTGTGGGTCATGAGAACAGGCCTATTGCTATGATGAACAGTATATGTGTCATTTGTTCCTCCTATTTCTCCTGCCCTCCGCTTATACACTAGGCATGCTATATGATTTGACAAAGACACTTGTATCAAATGTATTATTGATTGTGGCTGTTTGATTATGTATCCCATGTTTCCTCCCCTTATGCTTACGTATATTAAACTTAACGTAAGGCAGCTACACGAATCCTAGCAACGTAGGGCTACTACCCTATACCACAAAATGATCCCTCCACCCTAGTATGGCATACTATATGTGTGATTTGATTCTCACCCTTTCTCACTTGCAGGTGAGAATAATCAAAGGGAGGAATGTGATAGGCACTGGCCTAGGATAGCCGGTAAAGTGTGGAGGCCATTGTATATTAGGCCTGAGTTCCCAACCCCCACTTCAGAATATTATAACTGAACAGAGCAGAAACGCCAGTAGAAGTTAGAAAAACTGCCTTTGCTCTGCTTCTGATAAGAACGGCTCTTAATATTATGCTTTCACACAGTTTCTCTGCTAAGTGACCTTGGTAGAATGTAGCAAAATGTACTGCAGCAAAAAGTAAGGCAGAGTGTGTTATGTCTAGATGCTGACCCGTGGCTAGTGAGACCCAAGCAGGGGGAGCGAGTCCTGGGCCCAGTCAGAGATGTCTATTGGATGAGAGTAAGTGGGCCACCATGGCCAATGAGGAGTTTTGCCTGTATTAGACTGGAAAAGACAGGTATAAAAGCTGTTGTTTTACTAGGAGCCATGGCTCAGACCTTTTTGAATGCTACTGCAATCTGAGCCTGTGCACAAATAAATTGGCTTGGATCTTTGCCTGACTCCGGGTATTATTTATTGCATGCTTATCAGCTACTACAATTTCACAGCGTTAGTGTGCCTTGGGCCTCTCCCCGCCCACTCTCCGCCCATTGACCCCCTTATCTCCGCCCTCTGGGGAGCCTTACTCCACCCTCTGTGCAACTTAATGCCGCCGGAGACGTTGTCACATGGTAATGTGCCATTATCACGTGATAATGTCGCCGCTGCGACGTTAGCGCTCTTTAGTAAACATACCCCTAAGTGTGAAATAATTCTTTGATTGGCTCTGAAGTACCAAAGTGCTCTGTGCAAAGATGGGTTTTGAGGTTTTTTTTGAAGGTTGCTAGGTCAGTGATGGCTCTCAGTCTGTCTGGCAGGGCATTCCATAATGACGGGGCTGAGAAGCTGAATGCTCTGTTAGTTGTTACTTTTGTGAGTTTTCTAAAAGAGTTGGGAACGAGTAGCGTGTTCTGGCTCCATTCCCTCCTTGGTCTGTTCTTTGAGGGGTTGCTTAGTAGCTCAGATAGATATGATGGTGCAATCTCTCTTATCAGTTTAAATGTAGTCATGATTATTTTATATTTGATTCTGCTTTCTAAGGGTAACCAGTGGAGTTTGAATAGAATTGGAGTAATGTGCTCAGAGCACTTGCTTTGGTGAGTATTCTGGCAGCAACATGTTGTGCTACCTTGAGCTGGTGTAATGCTTGTCTTGGGAGTCCTTGAAGGACAGTGTTACTGAAGTCAATGTGAGGTAGTATTAGTGCTGGGGGACTGTTGTAAAATCCTGTTGTGATAGTAGGGGTCTTAGATTGTTAAGGTATCTTAGTCTGTTATATATTAACATATACGGTCGGTGTTCCTGATGACTCCAAGGTATCTGATTTTGTTCTTTATAGAAATATTTGTATTTTTGATTTTTATTTCTGTTGGGGGAGTGAAGTTTTGATTCCTTGTTATGAATAATGCTTCAGTTTTTTTGAGGTTGATTTTGAGGTTGTGATTATATAGCCATTAGGACATTCTGGTGAAGCAGGATTTGATGCCAGAGAAGTCAAGGGATTCTGTATCCATTGGGAGGTAAATCATTACAACGTCCGCATATTTTATGTTGCATTCTTGTATAATGTCACACTCTAAAAAGTAATATCATTCACATTTACCACTGCAAAGTATCAGAAACAAAGTTAACGAGGTCTCAGTTAGAAAAAAGCACTGCCACCAAGGCTTACGACAAATTGCAGCAAAGTGCTATGTTACATCAACGACCTCAAAAATGGTATCACTCATAGGTACCTAGTCTGCATCATTTCCCTATTCAGAAAAAATAAACGCACAACCTTTAACTTGCAAGACTAGATATCACTATGTTGCTCTTTTCTCCCAACGTACATCCCCGGTACCATCGGGACGTTTCACACGAACAGTTTCCTCAGGGGACCAAGGCGTGATTGTGTCTGATGATCTTAAAGTAGCTAAACAGGTAGAAAAGGCTACGGCAAAAGCTAGAAGGATGCTTAAATACATAGCGAGAGGAATGGCCAGCAGAAGAAAGGAGGTGATAGTGCCTCTGTATAAGTCTTTGGTGTGATCTCATTTGGAGTATTGTGTGCAATTCTGGAGACCGCACCTTCAAAAGGATTTAAACAGGCTGGGGTCAGTAAAGAGGGTGGCTACTAAAATGGTTAGTGTTTTTTTTTAATATGTCTAGTTTGTTTTTGAAATACAATGCAATTTGGCAGATTAGCATCTGCCTTTATGAGCTGTGATACGTTGTGCCTTGTTTGTCTGACGCTAGCATCATGGCAGAAGATCTTTCTCAAGCAAGGCAGAAATGTCTCCTGCCTCTCCCAGTCTGCCTTGAATTTACCCCTACATGAGCTCCAGCGTGTGGGAGGCTAGTCACTGAAGTTTGTAATGCTCTAACTTTGCCCTGGTCTGGTCTTCCCTGGGTGTTAATTTCTTGTAGGGAGTCAGCCGCATCTAGCTTTGGAGTGAGGAGGGCAGGCGCTGTGGGACTAAGTTTGCTGGCATAATGATCTGCTAGCCGTTGGGCTGTTATGGATCCGCTGGGATTGCTGTCATGTGGAGCCTTGGTGAGCGATTTGACTAGTGCAAAAAGCTCCCTGGGCCTGTTGAGGGCCTTATTGAGTGTGTTTGTATGGTGTGTTTTCTTTGCCTGGTTGACTTCATTCTTATATGTTGATAGGAGGCTGAGGTAATCCTTCCTCCTTTCCTCGGTTTTGAGCTTTCTCCATTTTCTTTCTTGCTTTCTCAGGTCCTTCTTCAGTTCCCGTAGGGTTGAGGTGTACCATGGTTCTGACTTGGTTTTGGTTGGGTTCCTTGGGTAGCTCCAGGTGGGTTTTGAGGTGGCCTCGATTCTTACGTTCCAGAGGTTTGCCAGATGCTCGAGGTCCGAGAGATCCGAGCATATGTGGTCTGATACGGATTCAAGCAGAGCTTCTTTGTTGAATTTTTGGAAGCAACTTCGTTGGTGTGTTGTTTGTTCAGATTGCGACTGATCAGGTCCTGTAGGGAGAAGTAAGGAGAATTCAATTTGATGATGCTCTGACCATGGTACTTGCGTTATTCGCGGTTTAGATTTCAATAGCTTGGGATGCTTAGTGGGTAGAAACACCATGTTTAGTGTATTGCCTTTGATGTGGGTTGCGTCATGGATGATTTGCTCGTAACCCAGTTGCTCCATAGCTTCATGGAAGATGTTTGATTGCGCTGCGGAGGTAGAGGCTAGATTTAGGTCACCCAGGATGATCTGGTTCTTTTTGAGAGCAGTACGAGATGACTTCCAGAGCTGTTGCCAGGGAGTCATGTGGGGATGTTGGTGGCCTGTAGATAAGACATATGGATATGGTTCTGTTTTCAATTTTGAGTATGTCAATGCCGTTGAGCACGCTTTGTGGTGTGCTTGTTAGAGATAAGGCTGATTTGGCAATAATTAGAACTCCTCCTCCCCTTTTCTTGGAACGGGGACAGTTATAAGTTGTGTATCCAGGTTTGCTTATTTGATTGATGATTACTGGGTCTTTTTCGGTTATCCATGTTTCGGTGATGCATAGGATATCAGGCTTTATATCCGTGATGAGGTTATGTATTATGTGGGTTTTATTTCTTATTGACCTGGCATTGATTAGTATAATGGAGATTGTGGACTGTGTTGGGTAGACAGTCTGCGAGTTCTTGCTTTGCTTGGTGGTTCTTGCTTCATTCGGAGGACGCTCATTTTTTATATAACTGCTTAGTAGCATTAGTAGTAGATTACAGTGCTCCAGGCTAAGGTAACATCAAGGTCAGGAAATCTCAGGCAGCATGCCTTCCCTTTCCAGAGGCCCCAACAAAATAGCTTCAGAGACCTGCGGAGTAGAAGCTGCCACTGCTCTATGAACAAAAGTGTCTATAGGAGCAGTCACTCGAGTAAGGGCAACTTCTGACGGGAGTAGCCACACTGATTCTCAGTTGTAAGTCAGGGAATGTTGGGTCTCATCTCAGATTTACTGCTAGTACTCATCTGAGTACTTCTGATGTTCCGAGAGTGCAATATGTGCAAATAACACAGATCAAGCTAGTTGAGAGATTCTTGTTAATAGGACTGATGGCGCCTAATAGAACTAGAGATGTTTATATAGCTTTCTGCCACATTGTCTCAGACTGTATTTCTTGCGACTTGAGAATTTTATGTCCCTCTATACATTGTACAAAACTGTCACTTGCTACTGACTTTTCTCTCAGAAATGCCGTTTTTGTATTTTTCTCCTTTACCACAATGCCTGACTTTCTGACAAGGATTTTTCACTACTTTCCTCCTGCTCCTTTGGGCTACTAGCTCAGTCAGGACTGGCTCCCTTGTGTTTCTTGCCATGGGATGGGATCTTGTGTGGTTATCTTTCCAAGACAGTCGTGATCTTATGAGGAAACAACCGAAAGCTCACCAACGCGGCCACAAACCACTTTAGATTTACATTCACCTCTCCTTAACAATTTCTATGTCTGGTTCTGGTAGGGAAATGGCTCCTGAAGTAACACTTTCCATTTCTCACTGTATTCGATTTGATTTCTTTATAAACCACCAAATGATAAAGAGCATCACAGTGGTGCACAGTAGCAATAGTCACATTTGTACTTTTGCTACTTGCTTTTTCTCATTTGCTGATCTGGTTCTTTAAAGAGTATTTGCTCTTGGTTTGCAAATTCTGTTGCTTCTCTCCACAAATGTGCTGCTGATTTCTCACTCATTCCCTCTATTCATTGGAATGTTTGTCCACGTTTAAGGATGGAGACTGCTTGTGGACATTTACTTTCATACTTTAGTATTTGTTGCATATCTGGGACTGCGGATATGGTTAAGTATATCAGGAGTCCACTAACTGTAGCTCTGGATGTATACTCTGTTTCCATAAAGCCCATTCCTCTGTTAGCTTGTGGAATGTAGTATTGGCTTTTCACTGGTTCTTATACATCACCTTAAGGGCAGGGAGGAGTTTTCTTGTTTGTATATCCGAGTTTTAAATATTTTTATGAGACCAGTCAGCTTGCAGGTCCCATGCTCCCCTACATCAGTGGTTCTCAACCAAGTCCTTGGGGCACACCTAGGCCAGTTGGATTTTCAGAATTCCCACAATGAATATGCATGAGATAGATTTGCATACAATGAAGGTACTATATGCAGATCTATCTCATGCATATTCATTGTGGGAATCCTGAAAACCTGACTGGCCTAGGTGTGCGTCGAGGGCTACTGCCCTGCAAGCGGGTAGGGGAGTATGGGGCCTGCAAGCTGATTAATGGCTTGTCTCTTATTCTGTGCTGTTTAAACAATTTTCTTTATAACTTTCAGTCTCCTGTAATATTCTTTGTTGACCTTTTCTCTCAGTAATTTGTGCTGGATTGGTTCATCTTCTTCTGCGCCATGTATTTATAAACACCTTCCTGGCCAGGTTCTTTTATATTACAGTGCTCTGACACAGAAAATAGTTTCAATTTCTCTTCTAAGGAAAAGGCACATCTAACCAGGCCAAAAGTATTATGAACTTTATCTGAGAAACTCTGTCTTGGAGTTATTCCATCACAGGGTGATCACAGAACCTCTACAGCTTCAGACGGCAGGTGTGGTCTCTCTTTTCTCAGTATTTCTCTTTCCATATCAACCCTCACCTGTTTTAAGGTGTATCACTTACATATTTCTTTTCTTTCATTTTTCCAATTATAGATCTCAAACATATGTCTGTTGCTTTTTGCAGTTTTCCTTTTCATGATAGCCCCCTTCCTTTCGGTTTCTATTGTGCTTTCTTAGTTCACCCTTTCAATTTAAATGAAAGGCTTGCAGCATAGTAACAGTACATTATTCTTTTTTCAATTTCAGCTTTCTCCTTAATTGTAATTAGCTCTCTCGATCATTTATTGCTAGTGCTAGTTGTAAAGTTTGCAAAGCTTCCAGTGGATGAAGCGAACCACCTTACTGTGCTTTTCAGTAGAGATTTTCTCTCATCAGAACATTGCAGCCAGCAACAAGATGAGTAACTGTTTCCTGCAATTTCGTACAGAATTTTCCTATGTCAGTTTTCATTTTTTTTTATGCTCACTATGAACCATCTTGTCCAAAATCCACTGTCCTATGCTGCTAGTATCAATTCATTCCTCCTTAACAACTTGTGTATCCTGGGATAATGCTTTGTATTTCCCACTCTATTTATTCATTTCCTACTTATTGTTTCTAGTTTGCTAATCTAATTCTTGGGAGAGATTTTTCTCTTGTTTGGCAAATTCTGTACCTTCTTTCTGCATGTGTATTGGTAGATTTTCATCCATTCCTTCTACTGGAGTGAAGGAGTAGCCTAATGGTTAGAGCACTGGCTTGGGGACCAAGGTTTGATTCCCACTAGCACACCTTGTGGCCTTAGGCAAGTCACTTAACCTTCCATTGCCTCAGAAAAATTCAAGTTATCAATGTTCCTGTTTAATGTACATTACCAAGTTTTTAAGTTACAATGTAAACAGCTTTGATTGAAATGATAAAGCAGTATAAAAAACCTGTTAAAATAAATACTCATTGAAATGATTTTCTAGGTTTGATACTCAAGGTGGATTATGGATGTTTAATTTCATATTTCAACATTTTTTTCGTGTTGGGATCTGTTGATACTGGAGGCCTATGATGTTAGTTCTATATGTATAATCAATTTCTACAAGTCCCATCCGTCCTTCGGCTCAAGGACTGGGTAGTCTTAGTATACTCTGGTTCCTAGAAATTACCTTGTGGGAATGGAGATGTTTTCCTGTTTGTATATCCAATTTTTAAATACCTTTAAGAGGACAGTCTACAATTGCAAAGCTATATGACAGTATGGGAACTGCCAGCTATGTAATGGCTTGTATCTTATTTCATGATGTTAAAGCACTTTTCAATAAGTCTTTTTTCTTTTTTTTTTAATTAAGCATTTCACTTATTACAAAATGAAACAAAATACAATGAAAATGAGACACTAATACATTAATAAATCAAAACAGAAAAAAGTATCTCAATAAGTCCACATTTAGGGGAGTCAGAAACTGAAAGCAAAAACATGCAAAAATAATTCAAAACTGCAGGCCCAAAGCAGAGAGAAAAAAAATTAATCCCTATTTTGTTGTATCGGGTTGCCAAAACAAGGTATTATTCCTAACTGGTACAAAATGAATTTAACAGAGTTTCAAGCTGAGAAATATCAAAAAAGACATAGCTGTTCCCCCTCAGTGTCACTAGGCACTTACATTGGAACTTAAGAAAAAATGTACCACCTAATTGCAGAACCCGAGGCTTCAAAGCCAAAAAGGCTTTGCGTCGCAGCTGGGTAGGCCTAGATACATCAGGGAACATGCTAATCTTTTGGCCACAAAATAATTCATTTTTCCTGGAGAAATACAGCTTCAATATCTCATTTTTAACAACTTCTGAGCTGAAGGAAACCAAAGGTGTTGCTTGAGTGGGAGTCTCATCCCATGAGGAATCCAAAAACTCTGATAAATCGAGGCTATCCACAGGTGTTGCAACTTCTTGTCCCTCACCACCATCAACGGGTACTTTAATTTCCCTAGGTAAGTAATAAATACTATTCACAGACAAAGTATCAGAATCTTGGTAGGCTAAAACATCCCTGAGCTACTTTTGACACAAGATAAGCGGGATAGACATCTAGTAACAGGGAAATTTAGACACCGGAGATTCTTAGCTCTAGAGGCATTTTCTAATAATTCAACTTGGCAGTGCAAAGACAAACTATCTTTAACAAAAGAAGCAACAGCCCTTTGCACCGTAGTGCCCTGACTTTCCAATTTCTGAATTCGAGATACCTTTTACTCTAATTGAGTTTCTTGACAAGCTAACTTTGCAACAGTCTCTTTAGTACATTCAGCAAAGTGGATTATAAATCTGGATAAAGAAGCTTCCAAGTGAGGCACAACCTGCCAGATATCTTTTAGTGTAATTTCAGTTCCTTGCTCTGTAGGAGCCGTCAAACTTGAAACCCCTGAGGAACCCCCAATCACCTTAAGCTACACAATCTGAGGCAAGGGAACAATCTTATCCAAGTCCCACTGAAGCCTGGGTGAGGGAGAGAAGGAGTTACGGGGAACTCTCCAGAGCCAGCGGTGTCCCTTCCAGTCCAGGAGAGGAGTCCGCCATGCCCAGAGATACACTGCCATCCCTAGGAGTAGGGATAATATCCCCCGAAAGCATGGAAGAGTTTACAGAGGAGTCCGAGCTAACTGTAAAAGGCAAAGAATGATCTTCCAGATCTTTTACAGGCACCAGCAAATGTATGTCCATTGGATCAAGTGTTTTAGATGATTTAGCAGGATTATTACTACTCTTACACACAAGGCTGTTCGCACTGGCTCCTCCTCTTATCTTGCCGATCAGATACACTTCCGTCCCCCCCACCGCTTGCTTCGCGCCATTCACACAAATCGTATGTTTCTCCCCTCCCCTTCTCAGGCCCATCTTGTCTCTACTCGTTCCTCTGCTTTCTATTTCTTGGCCCCAAGCCTTTGGAACTCGCTCCCCCCCTCGCTCCGTGCGGAAGAATCCTACCAATCCTTTAAATCTCAACTCAAGACCCACCTCTTCAGTCTAGCGTTTGACCTTCCGTCCTTGGTTTCTCCTTCCCCCTCCGCTACTCCCTCTCCCCCCGTCCCATGATGTTATAACATTATACTGTAACCATTGCTCTATTATCTCTTTTTTCTTTCCTTTCCTATCATTTTACTGGCGTTCCTTTTCCTTTTCTCGCAGCCTTATTTTTTTTTTTTTTTTATTTATTTATGAAATTTTCCATAATCCATAAAAGAAAAACAATTACAAGCCGTAGTGATCTACAACTAAGAAAACAATACCAAAAGAGAATACATAGATTAAATTACAAAATATTTAAGTCCACATCACGGAGGTACTTGAACATATTAAATATAAATGAAAACAAATTCGGCCCTGAATGGTCTCATAATTAGATAAACTCCTTTGACTTATCAATGAACTAAGAAACCATAAACCATAAAGAAAAAAAAAATATAAACTAGGTCTTACTGTCAAGAAAGGTAACTAATTCATCTATTTTAAGAAATATATATCTCTTCCCTTGATAGACAATGTGACATTTACAAGGAAACTTTAAATAGAACGAGGCGCCTAGGGCCAAAGCCCGAGGGCGTTGCTCTAAGAAAAGCTTACGTCTCTTCTGGGTGTCCCTAGAGACATCAGGAAACATTTGGATCACAGATCCACAAAATTTTTCATCCTTTGTTTTAAAATATGCTCGTAGGACTCTATCTTTGTCTAATTCTGAAACAAACTTTACCAAAAGAGTGGCCCTTGACGATATGATATCATTATCAGATTCAATAAATTCTGAGATGTCCAAAGGAGATGAGACCAGCTGCCCCAACTGAGTGGCTGCCTCCCCTGCCTCACCTCCCCAGTCATCTCCAACAATCTTACCCTGAGGTACATAATATATCTTGGAGATCAAAATCGATTCAGAATCGGCAAACTGCAGAATCTCTTTAAAATATTTACGCAGTAAATTCAACGGGGACAAAAAATGAGTCCTTGGAAAGTTTAACAGCCGCAAATTATGCGATCTCATAACATTTTCCAAGAATTCATCCTGCCGATGCAACAATGCAGCATCTATAGCAAGTTGTTCCAGGGAAGATTTCTGCAATATAGATAATGAGTCATGAGCTTCTACCCGTCTTTCCAAAGACAACATCCGTTCCTCACAATCTGATAATTTTGAGACCGTTTCTTTTGAAAATTCAGAAATCTTCTGCAAGGAAACACTCAAAGCAGAATCCATACGAGAGACTATCAACCAGATATCCTTTAGGGAAACTTCCGAAGGCGGTAAACCAGCTTCTGGTCTCAAGGGGAAAGTTAACGCCACAGGCATAGGAGAAGGCAACTTCAGATCCGAATCAACACGAAGAAAAGATGGTGGCAGTAAGACGTCGGCGTTCCCCAGGGATAAGCATTTATGTTCATCAATGGGAGGAGTTAAACCCGAGTCGCGTAGAGAAGAGATAGAAGAAGCAGAACTCACAGTTGATGTATTCATCGAACCGGCCGTCGATGACAGCACAGGTGTGGATACCACCACTTCCTGCACTCGCACGTGAGCATCCATCGGGCCGGTGATTTTTACTGCCTTCGTTTGGGCAGCCGGTGGAAGTTTCTTCTTCCTCTTACCCATAACAAGGGGGGGAGCGCCTTCTCACGCCTACCTACGCCGAAGGGGCGCCAAAGGGGCGTGTCCTGCCCCTTTGGGCACGCCCCCACAGGGACGCCCGCGACCGCGTCCCGCGGTAGGGCAATGGTCTGTTATTTCCTGCTTGTTCTTTGACTGGACGCTCCTGGATGGTTGCTGGCTGCAAAGGCTGTGCTGATTGGTTCCTGCTCTGCTCCTGGGGCTTTAAAATCGCAGCCTTATTTTTAATTTGTTTTTAAGTTTATTGTAAACCGCTCAGGTGCCTCTGGTGTTGGGCGGTATAACAAGTTTTAATAAACATAAACATACTCATAGCAGGTGCTCTCTTTTTTTGTTTGCCCATAACGCTGTCCGGTGCTTCAATGTGCTCCTCCATGCTCCAAAGGGGCAGGACACGCCCCTTCAGATGTGTCCACATCCATATCCTGCAGAAGAAGGCCGCGCATTAAAAGCCTCCTGATAACCTCACACGCTGAGGGGATGGTCCGGGCAGAAGCAAAGCAGTACTCCTGCTTCTGCCTGCCTAACAATTCAGTAGCGTGGAAATCCAGGCACAACAGATGGTAGGCACAGATCCAAACTCCCAAATGAGTGTTCTTCGGGGCCGCGTTTTAAAGGCCTCCTAATGATCTCACACGCTGAGGTGATGGTTTGGGCAGTGGCAAAGCGGTACTCCTGCTTCTGCCTGCCTAACAATTCAGCAGCATGGAACTCCAGGCACAACAGATGGTAGGCACAGATCTAAACTCCCCTTTCAATAACAGTTTTAATCTCCTGTAATATTCTTTGCTGATGGTTTCTTTCAATAAGTTTTGCTTAAATGTTGCTTCTTCCTCTATCTTCCAGATATTTATATAGATCTTCTGTGATGTCACGATCATCATTCAGGGAGATGGTTTCCATTTTGCTCAATTTTCCTCTAAGGAAGGTTGCCTTAACACATTTGTCAAGGCCAAAAGTCATATTGATGTCATCTGAGAAGCTTTTCACTGCACAAAGTTGTTCTGCTAGTTGTTGATCACTGGAGCTGTAACTGTTTAAATCTTTAGGACTAAATCCATATCTCAAAGCTTTAATGAGAGTCTCAGTGGATTATGCACCATACAAAACAAAAGTCTCCCTGAGATATTCTTCACTGGATACTTGAGATGGTCTGATTTGCCACATTTTCAAGGTAAACGTGATGTATTCAGTCAGTATGGGGTTTATTTTGTACATTTCAAGGCAGCATTATTGAAGTGTATGGGCTGTTAGTAAAAGCTTTCTTATAGTCGATCCATGCTATGCTGAGGTTTCTGCTCTTCTTGGCACTGGCCATGATGGCTTTATTCAGCCTTAACTGATCTTTAGTTCAATAATCTCCTTTTGTATTGCCCTTCTGCTCTATTGCCATGATATTATTAGAATCAATGTGTTCATATATTCTGTCAGCTTCTGTTGTAGTGAAGCGTTTATAGATTGTAGGCAGACAGTTATCGTCCTGTAATATTTAGGGATGTGACTTGGAGCTCCATTTGATAGCAGAAGTGTTCTTCCTTTTATTAGCCACTGCAGTGTTAATTCTGACTGCTTAACTAACTGTTTTTTTACAATTTACCAGTTCTTGTGGGGTGATGTTAACTGGGTTAAAAATAGGGCACTACATTTTAACTCTTTAGTTGTTATTTCAGGCCATGCCTTTGGTTTGATGTGTACCTTTTCCAAATTCTCGCAAATGCAGGGTAGCCATTCTGCTTCTCAACTGTGCTCTACAGGGTCCTCATATAATCCTCTCCATAACGTTTCCATTTCAGCTTTGATCCGTGATATTTTCACCATACTGCCACTCTTCCCCAATGCCCTGTAGAACTATTTTGGGTTCTGTCCAAATAGTTTATTTTGACATCTCTCTATTTTTGTTTTCTTCCTACCTCTATAATTTTTGTGCCTCTGCTGTATTTTCACTTTATTATTGGAGCATATGATTATAAGGTCTTCTGTTAATGCAGCATGTTTCATTTTGATATTATGGATCTTCCTAATTATCTTTGATGAATGTAATCCTTTTAGACACTTGTTTATCAGGGACACCTCTGCACGCAATGATTTTATTTTCCCTTCAATGTGCTTTTTCAAAGAGTCATCGTTATTCTCTGCTGACCTCAAGTTTTCATTGGTAGAACTCTTCCAATAATGATTTTTGCTGCACAATATAGTATTTCATTTATTTCTATGATGTCAATAAATGGTCCCTTCATATAGACTATGGCCTTATTCATCTTACTTTTAACTTCTGAGGTTAGATTCAGCTTAATCTAGCTTTCCCTTGCCTGGAACCCAGCATACATGCCATGTGCTCAATCATTAATTTTTCCATCTCCACTTCCTTTCCTGCCTTTCTTCCTCCTCTTCAGTTGATTAATTGTACTGTTCTCCCAGTACTCCATTACAAATTTCTCTCTTTCTTCATCAGATTTTTCCTGTTGGCCCTTTCTGAGGTTCTCCTTTCTTTCTTTGCATATGTCTATCCTATGATGCTTTTATCCAGGTCTCTACTTTCTTTTTCTATTTCTTTTTCTACAGAAGCCCTCAGTTGTTCTAAGATTTTATCATTCATGAACTTCTTTACTTTGATCTTTAAAATAAAGGATCTGAAATTTGCATCAGCTGCTTTTTGCAGCTTTTACAATAACAGCATACCTCTTTATTTTGTTTTTGATGGGCTCTATATACACCATCTTGGTTTAAATATAGGGTTTGTGGCATAAAGATTAAAAAAATGCAATGTGTGCTGTTAAGTCAATGCTGACTCCTGCTGGCCTAGCAGCCTCTGGGGTTTTTTTTTTGGCAAGATATGGCCAGAAGTAGACTGCCAGGCCTTTCTTCCAAGGCAATGGAGAGGAAAGTGACTTACCAAGGTACAAGTGGCGCCAGTGGGGATCAAACCCTGGTTTCTTAGTCATCAGGCCACTGCTCTAATCTCTAGGCTACTCCTCCACTCTGGCATAAAGGTAACAGTACATTCATCTCTTATCTGCAGGGCTCCACATAATTGTAGTTAAACCACAGAAGTTAATGAACAAGTTAAGAAGATTATTTTCTGCTACACTGGGTCCATGAACAAGTTCACCATGGCCTTTATCTGTGCCAGGGATGTTATCTCCCTCTGCAGTGTCTGCACTATCAATACCACCATCACAAATCTTAGTGCATAAGATACAGAAAGGAACCTTTTTGTCCTGGAGATGTGTAGCCAGTATGTATTTTATTTCTTTTTTCCTACCATCCATTGGCTGTAGTGCAACCTTGCTGAAATTTGTCATAGATGTAATACAACAGGGTCACCAGGTATGATGTATTTGGTGCCTATTCAGCCTTGATGGATAAATGAAGCTTTTATTATATTCAGTACATGGAAACGGCTTAACTGCCATGTGGATCCTTTGGTGACATTTTCGAGTTGAAACCCGTGTGAAGCTTTTATTACACTCAGTACATGTAAATGGTCTGTCTCCCGTGTGAGTCATTTGGTGAATTTTCAGAGTTGAAAGGTGGATGAAGCTTTTATTACATTCAGTACATGTAAATGGTTTGTTTCCCGTGTGGATCCTTTGGTGATGTTTTAGCGTTGAAAGCTGAGTGAAGCTTTTATTACACTCAGCACATGTAAATGGTTTGTCTCCCGTGTGGATGCTTTGGTGACTTTTTAGATTTGAAAGGCGAGCAAAGTTTTTATTACACTCAGTACACGTAAATGTTTTATCTCCCGTGTGGATCCTTTGGTGATGTGTTAGCGTTGAAAGCTGAGTGAAGCTTTTATTTCACTCAGTACATGTAAATGGTTTGTCTCCCGTGTGGATCCTTTGGTGACGTTTTAGCGCTGAAATATGAGTGAAGCTTTTATTACATTCAGAACATGTAAATGGTTTATCTCCTGTGTGGATCCTTTGGTGACGTTTTAGCGCTGAAATATAAGTGAAGCTTTTATTACACTCAGTACACATAAATGGTTTATCTGCCGTGTGGATCCTTTGGTGACGTTTTAGCCTTGAAATATGACTGAAGCTTTTATTACACTCAGTACATGTAAAGGGTTTGTCTCTCGTGTGGATCATTTGGTGACTTTTTAGATTTGAAAGGAGAGCAAAGCTTTTATTACACTCTGTACACGTAAATGGTTTATCTCTTGTGTGGATCCTTTGGTGACTTTTTAGATTTGAAAGGTGAGGAAAGCTTTTATTACACTCAGTACATGTAAATGGTTTGTCTCCCGTGTGGATCATTTGGTGAATTTTTAGATTTGAAAGGCAAGCAAAGCTTTTATTACACTCAGTACACGTAAATGGTTTATCTCCCGTGTGGATCCTTTGGTGACGTTTTAGCCTTGAAATATGACTGAAGCTTTTATTACACTCAGTACATGTAAATGGTTTGTCTCTCGTGTGGATCATTTGGTGACGTTTTAGCTTTGAAAGCTGAGTGAAGCTTTTATTACACTCTGTACACCTATATGGTTTGTCTCCTATGTGGATCCTTTGGTGACGTTTTAGAATTGAAAGTTGAGGGAAGCCTTTATTGCACTCAGTACATGTAAATGGTTTGTCTTCCGTGTGGATCATTTGGTGAGTTTTTAGATTTGAACGGCAAGCAAAGCTTTTATTACATTCAGTACACGTAAATGGTTTATCTCCCGTGTGGATCCTTTGGTGTTGTGTTAGTGTTGAAATAAGAGTGAAGCTTTTATTACACTCAGTACATGTAAATAGTTTATCTCCCGTATGGATTCTTTGGTGAATTTTAAGAGTTGAAAGGTGAGCGAAGCTTTTATTACATTCAGTACATGTGAATGGTTTATCTCCCGTGTGGATCCTTTGGTGACGTTTTAGCGCTGAAATATGAGTGAAGCTTTTATTACACTCAGTACATGTAAATGGTTTGTCTCCCGTGTGGATCCTTTGGTGAATTTTTAGATTTGAAAGGCAAGCAAAGCTTTTATTACACTCAGTACACGTAACTGGTTTATCTCCCGTGTGGATCGTTTGGTGACGTTTTAGCGTTGAAAGCTGAGTGAAGTTTTTATTACATTCAGTACATGTAAATAGTTTATCTCCCGTATGGATTCTTTGGTGAATTTTCAGAGTTGAAAGGTGAGCGAAGCTTTTATTACATTCAGTACATGTAAATGTTTTATCTCCCGTGTGGATCCTTTGGTGATGTTTTAGCGTTGAAAGCTGAGTGAAGCTTTTATTACACTCAGTACATGTAAATGGTTTGTCTCCCGTGTGGATCCTTTGGTGAATTTTTAGATTTGAAAGGCAAGCAAAGCTTTTATTACACTCAGTACACGTAAATGGTTTATCTCTTGTGTGGATCCTTTGGTGACTTTTTAGATTTGAAAGGTGAGGAAAGCTTTTATTACACTCAGTACACGTAAATGGTTTGTCTCCTGTGTGCCCCATTTGGTAATTTTGTAGAGCTGAAAGTTGAATGAAGGTATTATTACACTCAGTACATGTGATTGGTTTCCTGCCTGTGTGACATGTGAAGCTCTTATTACACTTAATACAAGTAAAATTGATGCTCTCATTATACAAGGTACCTGTAAATTCTCTCTGGCCTTTCTTTCCTTTCCCTTGTCCCTGGTTGAGTTTAGAATTCACTTGATCATTGTTATTATTCTGGAAGAATGTCTCTCTTCTCAGTTGTCTCTGGTGCTCAAGGATGTTAGTTTGCTCCCTGTCACTACTCTCACAGACAGTGATTCCATCTGGTAAGTCTCTTGCAGAGTCTCTCTGCTCTTTCGCCAGTGCCTGGTGGCAATTTGTTGTGTTTTTCCTCTCAGTCCCCTGGGAAATATTCTCCCAGACATTTCCTGATTGTTTTGGGATTTGTTCCATTTCTACCTGATGTTCTTTTTGGTTCTCCTCTCTCTTTCTTGTCCGAGTGATTTCATGATCTGCTGGATATAAATAGAAAGCATTAATCGTGTGTTAGAGGACAGTGATGGTTTCTGCGATATTACCTGTATATAATAACAGGAAGAACAGGTTATGGTGCACTAGTATACTCCATGTGTGTCCTAAGAATTGCTGAGTGTCTTATTTGCAAACCATTTCTTAGAAGCTTTTATCGCCACAGACAGCGGGTTTGTGAGAAGTATAATGAGGACAGGCTAGGAAGATAAAGTTTCAACATGAAATAAATGATTGCTTCATGGAGAAACTGGTTCAGGAACAGACACAAGGGGAACATAGGGTCTGGTGTGAAAGGTAACGTTGTTGGTGCTCTTGGCAATAGTGATCATAACATGATCAAATTTGATTTCATAAACAGAGACGACAGCAAGGAAATCCACTACATTGGCCTTTAGCTATCAAAAAGGGAGGCTATGATAAAATGAAGAAAATGGTTAAGAAAAAACTAAAAGGAGCAACTGCAAGGGTCAAGAGTTTACAACAGCCCTGGGTGATATTTAAAACTACTATCATGGAAGCCCAGACCAGATGTATTCCACGCTTTAAGAAAGGTGAAAGGATGGCCAAACGACAGCTAGCGTGGCTTAAAGATGAAGTCCAAGAGGCTGTTATAGCTAAAATAAGAATCTTTCAGAAAATGGAAAAAATAGCAAAATGACAAACTGGAAACAACATAAGCAGTGGTCAGTTAGATGCAAGGCATTGAAAGGAAAGCAAAGAAAGAATTTGAAAAGAAACTTTCGGTGGAAGCAAAAACTCATAATAAAATCTTTTTCAAGTACATTCATAGCAAAAAAGCAGTCAGAGAGTCAGTTGAACTGTGATGGGATCTATAGTGTTGCCTGTCCACCTTCAGAGGAATTATCAATAGGCCCCCTTTAAGAAAGCCTGCAGCCTGGAGTTAGAGGCTGAGAAAGCATAACTCACAAGGAGAGATTATAGCCCAGCAGTCTGCAGGAGGGAGAGAAGTCCATGGAGCCAGGAATCCCTTCAAGACACGCCATACAAAGGTAGGAACTTTAACTGGGCTGGAGGAAGGGCAGGGAGACCAACTTTGTGAAGGTATAACAAACTGGGTCTGAATAAAAACATGTTTTGTTTCCTAGAAATGCTGTCTGTTTGGTATTTGAACAGAAAACCCCTTCCCACTGCACGCCACACTACCGCATGGACCATTCTGTGATAGAGGGTTAAAAGGGGCATGGAGGACAAGGACACTGTGGAGAGACTGGATGAATTCTTTGCTTCGGTCTTTACTGAAGATGATATAAGGACACTAGCCATACCAGAAATGATCTTCACCATTCCCACTGATGTACCATAGCCCCCAGTTGTTGTGTTGTCTATACTGATTAGATTGTAAGTGCTGATGAGCAGGGACTGTGCTGTGTACAACTTGTAGCCCTATAGAAATGATAAGTAGTCGTAGTAGCAGAATTTGAAACAAATCTTGATAAACCTGGAAGATGTAATAAAGAGTAATAGATCACGTGGACCGGATGTTATACATCCCACGGTGCTGAAAGAGCTAAAAAATGAAACCGTAGACCTACTATTAATAATCTATGAACTTTCAGTAAAATTGGCTAACGTAACATCAATTTTTACAAAGGGTTTCTGGGGTGATCCCAGAATCTACAGAGTGGTGAGCCTGACATCTGTGTCGGGCAAAATGTCAGAAAGCATTCTAAGAACAAAATTACTGAACATACAGAGAGTCATGATCGAGTGGGACAAAGTCAACAGGGATTTAGTCCAGGAACATTTTGTCTCAATAATCTATATCTTTTTGAAAGTGAGAATAAACAGATACACTGCATCAATCAGCTCACCTTTATGTATCTGGATTTTCAGAAAACATTTGACAAGGACCCTCATGAGAAATTCTTGAAGAAATTTAAAAATCATGGGATAGGAGTCAGTATACTATTTATTTATTATTCATTAGTATTAACCACTATTGTGGACTGGGAACTGGTTAAACTACTACTACTACTGAGCATGTTTATAGCGCTACCAGTCGTACGCAGCGCTGTACAGACATGTAAGAGACAGTCCCTGCTCATCAGAGCTTACAATCTAGTCAAAACAAAACACACAAGGTGTAAGCAGGGGGAAAACAGGGGGAAGGAAAAGGAGATCAGGTGAGTCAAGATCCAAAAGCAGCAGCGAAGAGGTGAGCTTTCAACCTGGATTTGAAGAGGGTTAGAGAAGGTGCCGGGCGTACAGACACAGGTAGTTTGTTCCAGGCGTAAGGTGCAGCAAGGTGAAAGGAGCGAAGTCTGGAGTTAGCAGTAGGAGAGAAGGGCACAGATAGATGCAGTTGGCTAGAAGAACGGAGTTCCCGAGGGGGTTGTAAGGAGAGATAAGAGAAGAAAGGTAGTGAGGAGCTGCAGAGTGAATGCATTTATAGGTCAGGAGACGTTTGAACTGGATGCAGAAATGGATAGGGAGCCAGTGAAGTGACTTGAGAAGAGGAGTAATATGGGCATGACGAGGCTGGCGTAAGATTACCCGTGCAGCGGAGTGTTGAACAGATTGAAGGGGAGAGAGATGATTCAAAGGGAGACCAGCAAGGAGTAGGTTACAGTAGTCAAAACGGGAGGTGATTAAAAAGTGGATAAGCGTTTTAGTAGTGTGTTCAGAAAGGAAAGGGTGGATTTTGCTAATATTATAGAGAAAGAAATGGCAGGTCTTACCTACGAGATGGATATGTGTGGAGAAAGAGAGAGGAGTCAAAGACAACCCCCAGATTGCAGGCCGAGGAAACAGGAAGGAGTACAGAGCTGTCCACAGAGACTGAGAAAGGAGGAAGAGGAGGGGAGGTTTTAGGGGGAAAGATGAGAAGTTCAGTCTTGGTCATGTTCAATTTCAGGCGGCGGTGAGACATCCAGGCAGCAAGGTCAGAAAGGCAGGCAGAGATCCGGGTCTGGATTGCCGGAGAGAGTTCAGGCGTAGAGAGGTAGATCTGGGAGTCATCACCATACAAATGGTACTGAAAGCCATGGAAAGAGATAAGCACACCAAGGGACTGGGTATAGAGAGAGAAAAGGAGCGGACCCAAGGAAGATCCTTGGGGTACACCAACTGGGAGCGGGGGAGCGGAGGAGGAGGAGCCACCAGAACACACGCTGAAGGAGCGATGGGAGAGATAGAAGGAGAACCAGGATAGTACAGAGCCCTTGAAACCAAGTGAGAACACGGTATCGAGGAGAAGGTTGTGGTCAACAGTGTCGGAAGCAGCAGAGAGGTCAAGGAGGATGAGGACAGAGTACAGGCCCTTGGATTTTGCCAGGAACAAGTCACTGGAGACTTTGACAAGAGCCGTTTCAGTAGTGTAAAGAATGAAAACCAGACTGTAAGTGATCCAGGAGGGCATGAGAGGAGAGGAAGTTGAGGCAGCGGCGGTGAACCACACGTTCAAGTAGTTTAGAAATGAAGGGAAGGAGAGAGATGGGTCGATAAGTAGAAGGACTGGTGGGATCAAGTGAGGGTTTCTTGAGGAGAGGTGTGACCACAGCATGCTTGAAGTCTGAGGGGACCGTAGCAGTGGAGAGCGAAAGGTTGAGAATATGAGAGATGGAAGGGACAACGGTGGAGGAGATGGGGCTTAGGAGATGGGTGATGATAGGATCAGAGGAGCAGGTGGCCAGGCATGAGGTTCTGCATCCAGAATGCTCTGATGCTTGCTGGTTAGCGTCAGGACGTGCAGCAGCGGCACACGTGGATATTCAGCGGTACTGAGTGTTAGTGCCGCAGATTATCCCGGTCAAGTGGATTAATGCTGTTAGCAGGCTTGCTATCCGTGTTAATCCCTTTAAATATCAGGCCTTTAGGGAAGAAGAATCCAAAATACTGTTATGTAATGCAAGGTATCATCACCTAGGAAAAGGATCTAGTCATAAGCATGGATAATACTTTGAAAACCTCCGTTCAGTGTGAAGCAGCGGCCAAGAAAGCAAACAGAATGCTAGGAGTCATAAGGAAAGGAATGGAGAATAAAACAAAGGATATTATAATGCCTCTGTATCGTTCCATGGTGTGACCGCATCTTGAATATTGTGTACAATTCTGGTCACCATAGCTAACAAAGAATGTACTGGAATTAGAAACTGTACAGAAAAGAGCAACCAAAATGATAAAGAGATGGAAGGATACCCCTTTGAGGTTAGGGATCTTCAGTTTGGAAAAAAGACTGCTGATATGTGATAGGGGTCTATAAAATAATGAGTGGAGTGGAATGGAATGGGTAAACATAGATCAGTTGTTACTCTTTGAAAAAGTAGAAAGACTAGGGAACACACAATGAAGCTACAATACAGCACATAATTGGAGAAAATATTTTTTTCACTAAAGATGTAATCAAACACTAGGACTTATTGCCAGATTTTATGAAAAGCTGTTAGTGTAACTGAGTTTAAAAGAAGTATGGACTCTGGGAAATCCAGTGCTTACCCTGGGATAGCAGCATGGAATCTGTGTATTTTTTTGGGAACCTGACAGGCACCTCTGACCTGGAATGGCTACTGTTGCAAACAGGATACTGGGCTTGATGGACCTTTGGTCTGATCCATTATGGCATATCTTTGTTCTTATGTTCAGGATGGGGTCAGTGCAGAGAGTGGCTAATAAAATGGGTCAGGGGTCTATGTCATAATGCATATGGAGAGAGAGAAAGATCTTAAGATGTATATGTGACCCCTACTGTGATTTCTCCTATGGTCATGCTTAGGTCTCTTTAAGATCCTGACATCTTCCACTTCCATCACTTGGGGCCTGGCTGCTGTGACTATTTCAGCTGGAGCTTGCTCCAGAGCACAGCAGGTAGATCCTCCTCAAGCTCAAGCAGTTTGAGAGAAATAGGAATTAAACCTGAAGGGGCGGTCATTTCTTTATCTGCTTAAAGAAGCTGCAGGAGTGAAAGAGCCCGGATCCAAGAGAAGAGAGCAGCTCCAGAGATCCTTAGAGTTGCAGAAACTAAAAGCAGGCTGTATGTGAAGAGCAATCACCCTTCTCCCTGCCTGAGTGCAGCTCTGCAAAGACCAGCTGCAGGATAGTGGGATTCACTGAATGCTAAAAGCTGTCTGCACATCCCGAACTGGGAGAATAATCTAATTCTTAAAGACTGGGAAAGAAACTCTACTGTACTCGGTTAGCATTGTATACTTAGTTACATCTAAAAGCGCAAATTTGTTTTATCTACAGTGGAACTAGTCACTGTCTTTGGATTCTGCTATTAAAATTCAGCATGTTGCATATGTATGTGTTCTGAGTCTTCTGGACACTGAGGGCCAAGAGAATTACAAGTCTAAAAGCAGTTCTGTCACAGGTCAGTATTGCTGTGCTATATTGCGAGATTTAGCAGACATCTAAGGACCTGAATGTCTCAGACCTGCACAGATAAAGACGAGTCAGATTTGGAAATTAAGGTTACAATTCCACTCTTCATCTCAGCAGCTTTACCCCAGTCCCTCTATTACTAGACTCACCTGAGCAGCTGCTTTTCCCAGTGGCTCTTTGCTCTGATCTGGGCTCATTCCTAATGTATGGATCTTCTCCTCGTTCAATGCGGAATATAATCAAAGGGGTAAGAGTCGGAGAGCCAATTCCTGGAGTAAACACACTGCATTAGATTTCCCAAAATCATGCCAGATGTGGAACCCCCCCCCCCCCCAATTCAAGACTTAAACTAAATTTTTACCATAAAGAATTGTACCAATGTCAATGAACACAAATATCAAACACTCAGTAAAAAAAGGATAGTAGTTCATGCTCTTCCAGTGCTAGTTCATTTTTCAGAAAAGTCACATAGACCCTTTTTAATCATCTTTTTAATTTAGCTCCCACTATGAACATCTAAACTGGGTGTCGAAAAGGTAGGATCAGGCACTTTACTCAAGTCACCCATCCATTATCGCTCAATCCATCATCTCCTGGTGCTCATTACCTCCCTCTCCGCTGAACCCCATCCCCACTTTTGCCCACTGACCTTAATATGTGTACTGCTGAGAGGATGCAAAGTGATCACTTCCTCACCAAATCACACCAGCAGACAATCCTACCCATCTTTATAATGATGTCTCGAATCCCTTACCCAGTGACATCAAGATCTGATAATTCTCCTTCATCACCTCCCTGTAAAGATCCTTCTGCCCTTCATCTAAATACTCCCACTCCTCCTGGGAGAAAGAGATGGCAATGTCGTCAAATGTCACCTGCATCTGAAACACAAACCAGAAACACACTCAGCACCTTCTGCATCACATTCATCAGGAGACTTCCCTATGCGGGGGCTCGGCAGGGCAGGGAATAGTTTTGTGTGTATATAATTCAGTCACATATCACACAGTCCCACTGGCAAGGATACAAACTGGCAAGAAATAAAGTGGTAATATCCTGTCAGGTTAGAGCTGTATCATACAGTACAAAACTAAAAACCTGCTCATTCAAATAGCATTCCGCTTACTGAGGATAGGGGAAAAAAACATTTCTCCAGGATCAAGCAGGAAGTCAGTCCTCACATATGGTTCAGGATATGGCCACTGCATTGGCTATCTCTGCGGACCCCGAGGAGGAGCCTCGAGCCGAGGCCCTCCAGTATGACTCTCCTCTGAAGGAGGCCTTTACTGTGCCAATTCCTCCGATGCTGGAGCGGCTCCTCTTCCGGATGTGGGAGGCACCGGCCTTGGCGCCGGTTTTCAGCAAGTGGGTAGATTCCATCTATCGACTCCGTAAGAGCCCTGGTTTTCAGAAGGCGCAGCTACCACACCATTCCATGGTGGTGGAATCGGCCATGCATCGACTGAAAAGTCAGAAGATGCACTCCGCGGTGCCTCCTGGCAGGGAGGCCCGGAACCTGGATGGTTTTGGCAGGAAGTGCTTCCAGGGCTCGATGCTTGCTTGCCGTGTCCAGTCTTACCAGCTGTACATGGGCATGTACTTACGAGATCTGGCGAAGGAACTTGCCGGATTCTCTGCTGGTCTCTCCGGGGAGCCCTTGCAGAGGTTCAAGTCCTTGTCCTCGGGGATCCGGGAATGCTCTAAGTTTATGTCCTGTGCCGCCTACGATGGCTTCGAGGCTTTGGCTCGTGTTGCGGCTGCCGGCATCGCAGCTCGACGCCAGGCGTGGCTGCAGTCATCGGACCTCGAACCTTGGGTTCAGGACAAGTTGGTCGATGTACCTTGCCGAGGTGAAAACCTTTTTGGCAAGCCCATGGCTGAGAAGGTCGCACAGCTCGAGACTGAGCAACTCACAAGTTCAAGGCTGTCTAGAAAGACTTCTGCCCCTTCTCAGAAAAAGAAGGGCTCGGGTAAAAAGTCCTTTTACCCGAGGAAGGGCACTGCCTACAAACAGTACCCACATTATCAGGCCTCCCCAGCTGTCCCTCAGCGTCAGCAGGCCAAGGGGCAGGGTAATGGGCCCCGTAGGTAGAGAACTCCCAAACCTCCGGCCCCTGCTCCCACTCAGCAGGGTGGGGGTTTTTGACTCCTTATGCATAGCCTCTCCGTCCCTGCTCTCCCAACCCTGCACAGGAGGTCGACTTTCCCTGTTTGCCCATAGGTGGGCTCCCATCACTGGGGACAACTGGGTCTTAAGCATAGTCCAAAAGGGCTATATGCTTCATTTTCAACAGCTGCCCCCTCCCTACTTTCCAGGGGAGCCTCCAAGACCTCCCCTCCACACAGATCTTCTCCTTCAGGAGCTTCAGGGTCTGTTGCGGGACCAGGCGGTGGAGCCTGTGCCTCCCCACCTCCAAGGTCAAGGGTTCTACTCCAGGTACTTCCTGGTACCAAAATGAACCGGCGACTTCAGGCCTATTCTCGACCTCCGCAACCTCAACAAGTTCCTAGAAAAGGAAAAGTTCAAGATGCTTACTCTTGGAACCCTTCTGCCTTACCTCCAGCAGGGAGATTGGCTATGCTCCTTAGATCTAAAGGATGCGTACACTCACATCCTCATTCATCCAGACCACAGAAAGTACATCAGGTTCATTGTGGGAGGAAACCATTATCAGTACAGGGTGCTGCCTTTCGGCCTCACCTCCGCCCCCAGGGTCTTTACCAAATGCCTAGCAGTGGTGGCGGCCTACCTGAGAAGTCAGGGCATCTTTGTCTTCCCTTATCTGGACGACTGGCTCATCAGGGGTCAGACGTGCCAGGAGGCAAGGCAAGCCACCCTCAGGACTATTGCTCTTCTTCAACACTTGGGGTTTGTCATAAACTTCGCAAAGTTCACTTTGCTCCTCTCCCAGAACTTGGAGTTCATAGGGGCGAGGCTGGACTCTCTACTGGCAAAGGCTTTCTTGCCAGTAGACAGAGCTCAAAGACTGATAGCCTTGGCCAGCCAGTTTCTCAACAAGCCACTGGTCTCCGCCAGACTCTGCTTGCGCCTTCTAGGCCACATTGCTTCCACAGTACATGTGACTCCCAATGCTCGGCTCCATATGAGGCCTGCACAGTGGTGCCTCAGGACACAGTGGACTCAGGCCACAGGCCGCCTCAGCAACAGGGTAAGGGTGTCCAGACCATTCCTGAACTCCCTACTCTGGTGGCTGCACCCCCCCAATCTACTACAAGGGGTGCCTTTTCAGGTTCCTGTCTTCACGGTGGTATGAACCACGGATGCCTCCCTGCAGGGCTGGGGAGCACATTGTCTAGGCAAGTGCACCCAAGGCCTCTGGACTTCTTGGGAAGCCTCGCAACAGATCAATCTGCTGCAGCTTCGAGCTATTCGTTTGGCTCTCAAGGCTTTCTCACAGATCCTGGCTGGTCAGTCTGTCCTGATTCAAAACGACAACCAGGTAGCCATGTTTTATGTGAACAAGCAGGGTGGCACGGGCTCCAAGCTCCTTTGTCAGGAGGCACAGCACCTTTGCCTGTTTGCTCTCAAACATCACATGTTTCTCAAGGCTGTTTACCTGCCGGGCCAGGAAAACTACCTGGCGGACAGGTTCAGCAGGATTCTCCAGCCCCACGAATGGCAAGAGTAAATTAGACTTACCTGCTAATTGTTGTTCCTTAAGGAACTCTAGTCCAGTCCTGGAAAGATAGAGTTGTCAACCTCCACTAGCAGCTTTGGAGACTGAAAGATGTCATCGTCGTGATGTCACTGGTACAAATAGGCTCGCTCCGCCCCCTTTCACCAGCACCTATTGACAAAGCAGACTCAGCAGAGCAACAAATAAGTAGCTATTTCAAAAACGTATACAAAACAATTATGTAATTATGTACAGATAGAAATACTTCTCTAAGAAAAAGATAGAGCCAGGGCGCGCTCTAAAACGGACGTGGAACGGAAGGGCGGTAGCCCGGTTCCTCTGCGCCCCAGCCGCCTGCCGCCAACACCACAGAGATCCCCTCTGAGAGTGCTTCCCATCTCTGCTACCCCCAGAGCGCCCTGAAAAGCATTTGGTTGTTTTCTCATTTTATACTTTAACATTTACTTTCTTTGTTCCCCCGCCGTACGGGTACAGCAGCTGTCAATCTCACTCTCCCCCGCCTGTGGACACTTCAGGCTGGCGAATACCCACTGAACGGGAGGGATCCGGGACTGGACTAGAGTTCCTTAAGGAACAACAATTAGCAGGTAAGTCTAATTTACTCTTCCTTAGCGTCCCTCTAGTCCAGTCCCGGAAAGATAGAGGATGTAACAAAGCAGTAAATCTCAACGGGAGGGGCCCGAGAGCCCAGCCTGAAGGACGGCTGAACCAAAACAACTATCCCCGCGCGCCTGCACATCCAAGCGATAATGCCGAGCAAAGGAATGCAACGAGGACCAGGTCGCCGCCCTACAAATATCGGCCGCCGGCACTAGGCTGACTTCCGCCCACGAGGCTGCCTGCGCTCTCGTGGAATGCGCCCGCAACCCTACCGGCACCGCTCTGCCTCTCAAAATGTAGGCCGAAGCAATCGCCTCCTTCAGCCACCGAGAAATGGAAGACTTCGCCGCCGCTTCTCCCTTTCGCGGGCCTCCGAACGCGACAAAAAGCCTGTCCGACTTCCGAAACGACGCCGTACGACCAAGATACCTCTTGAGCACTCTCCGCACATCCAACCGGTGCAAACGTCCACCTGCCTGAGCTCCCTGCTCCACCAAAAACACCGGGAGCGACACCACTTGATTAACATGAAAAGCGGACACCACCTTTGGCAAAAAGGCGGGTACTGTACGCAAGACCACCTTGTCCGCAGAGAAAGTCAAAAAAGGCTCCCGGCAAGAGAGCGCTTGCAACTCGGAAATCCTCCTGGCGGAACATATCGCCACGAGAAACACCGTCTTGAGCGTCAAATCCTTGAGCGAAGCCCGTCCTAATGGCTCGAAGGGTTCCCCAACCAAGGCGTTCAGGACCAAATTAAGATCCCACGGAGGAAGAACAGTCCGCCTCGGCGGTCTGAGCAACAACACCGCCCGCAAGAACCGACGAATATCGCCATGCGCTGCGATTACCTGCCCTTGAATCTTTCCACGAAAACAGGAGAGAGCCGCGAGGAAAGAACATCGGACACCGAAGCTCGTAAAGGATTGAGAGAGAGATCAGAACACCAGTTCTCAAAGCCACGCCAAACTCGGATATAAGCCAGGGAAGTCGACCTCCGACGCGACCGCAGGAGAGTGTCTATAACCGCCGCCGAGTATCCACGGGCCATCAACCGCGCCCGCTCAAGAGCCAAGCCGTAAGCGAGAACCGACCCACCTGAGGCATGCGCAAGGGACCCTGAAGCAACAGGTCCTCCCGAAGAGGTAACCTTCACGGAACGTCGGCCAACAGACGAACCAAATCCGCATACCACGGTCTCCTCGGCCAATCGGGCGCTATCAGGACCACCTGGCCCTTGTGTCGCTCGATGCGCTGAACCACCTTGCCAATCAGCGCCCAGGGAGGGAACACATACAGTAGGCCCCCCACCGGCCACGGCTGCGCCAAGGCATCCAGGCCCTCCGCCATCCACTCTTTCCGCCTGCTGAAGAATCTCTCCACCTTTGCCGACCGCAAGGTGGCCATGAGATCCATCACCAGAAGCCCCCAACGGCGCACAATCATCGCGAAAATGTCCGGGTGCAGAGCCCACTCCCCCGGATCCACGCGGCACCGACTCAGATAATCCGCCTCGACGTTGGCGACTCCGGCGACGTGCTGAGCCGACAGGGCCAGTAAATTCCTTTCCGCCCAAGCCAGCAGCACACTCGCCTCTTCCTCTAGGGCCGCACTGCCCGTGCCGCCCTGCCGATTTATATACGCCACCGTGGTCGCGTTGTCCGACAGCACGCGCACCGCCGCCTGCTGCAGTTTCTGCTGAAAAGCCAGAAGAGCCTGAAACACTGCGCGCATTTCCAGACGGTTTATGGACCATAGACGTTCCTCCTTTGACCCCGTTCCTTGCGCAAACGAGCCTTCGAGGTGAGCCCCCCATCCCGCGAGACTCGCATCCGTCGTGAGCAACCGCCAGCACGGAGGCTCCAGGGGGATGCCCTGCGTCAGGCTGTCGGGATGCAACCACCAAAGTAGGCTGCCCTTCACCGCCGCCGGACAGGGCAGAGACTGCGACAACGCATCTCTCTGATGAGACCAGCGCCTGAGGAGAGCACTCTGCAACGGTCGCATGTGAGCTCTGGCCCACAACACTAAGTCTATTGTAGCCGCCATGGTCCCCAGTAACTGTAGGTACTGCCAAGCCGTCGGCGCTCGAAGCCCCAGAAACCGCCGCACCAGGTCGCGCAAGGCCTGCGCCCTTGAGCTGGGAAGAAAGACCCGACCTTGTTGAGTCTCGAAGCGCGCCCCCAGGTAATCTAGGCTCTGCGAGGGGGACAGCTGACTCTTTGCCTCGTTCACTACCCAACCGAGGCTCTCCAAGAACTCCACCACTCGAGTGGTGGCCTCCACGCTTTCCTCCCTGGACTTTGCCCGAATCAACCAGTCGTCCAGGTACAGGTGCACCAGGATCCCTTCTCTGCACAGCACGGCCGCTACAACCACCATAATCTTTGTGAATGTCCGAGGAGCCGTCGCCAGACCAAAAGGCAACGCCCAGAACTGAAAGTGTCCCATCGGTACAGCAAAGCGCAGAAAACGTTGATGCTCCCTCCGCACGGGAATGTGAAGATAAGCCTCCGTCAGATCCAAGGACGTAAGAAATTCGCCCTCGCGAACGGCCGCAATGACGGAGCGCAAGGTCTCCATGCGGAAGTGGGACACTCGGAGACAACGATTCACCCTCTTGAGATCGAGAATTGGCCGAAACGTATCTCCCTTTTTGGGGACCATGAAATAAATGGAGTATCGTCCTGCGCCGCACTGGTCGATCGGAACGGGTACGACTGCCCCGAGCCGTTGGAGACGTCTCAAGGTGTCCGCGACCGCTCGGCGCTTCCGAGGCGCCTTGCAGGGGGAACGAACAAAGGAATCTCGCACTGGACGCTGAAACTCTAGAGCATAGCCGTCCTGAATGACTTCTAAGACCCACCGGTCTGATGTAATCTGGACCCAGGCAGGGTAGAACTCCCGCAACCTGCCTCCCACTGGCACCTCCACTACCTGGGCCCGCCTCATCTCATTGTGATTTCTTGTTCGCACCGGAAGACTGGTAGGGACCAAAACCCCTGCCTGCCCCCCGAAACCCTCGAAAGGACTGACTCCGCGCTGGAAACCTGCTCCGCTGCGATTGTTGAAAGCGAGATGTGCGAAACTTGCGAAAATCCCTCGAGAGGCCTCTAGATGCCGATCCTCCTCGAGTCTGTTTCGGTCTATCCTCAGGGAGACGCCCCCCTTTGGACTCCCCGAGGTCCTTAACCAACTTCTCAAGATCCTCTCCAAAGAGGAGCTTGCCCCGGAAGGGAAGCTTACTGAGCCGAGCCTTAGACGAACTATCCGCCGACCAGTTTCGGAGCCACAAAGAACGGCGAGCCGCGACTACAGAAGCCATACATTTAGCTAGGCCACGAATTAGATCATAATGAACATCGGACAGGTACGCAGTGCCAGACTCCAGCCGAGACGTATCCGCCATCTGGTCGTCTGAGAGGGAGCCCTGAAGACGTTGAGACCAGCGTAAACAGCCTCTCGCCACCCACGCCCCTGCTATGGAGGCCTGCAGGGAAAGGGCACTCATGTCGAACACCTGCTTCAGCAAGGTATCCAACCTCCTATCCTGGCCATCCTTCAATGCCGCCGCTCCTTCCACCGGAATGGTGGTCTTCTTCGTGACAGCAGCCACCGCGGCATCAACCCTTGGAGACCGAAATATCAACTTATCCTGTTCCGAGAGCGGGTACAAGCGGTCCAAAGCCCTGGTTCCGCGCAACGCCGACTCCGGCGTGTCCCATTCCTTCTGAATCATATTCCGAAAGAATCTATGGATAGGGAACACCCGCTGCGAGGTGCGCACAGCCTGCAACAGCGGATCCTCCAACGCCTCTTCTGAGGGTGCGGACCCCACAGGCATATTTAAAACTTTGAGTGTCTCGGAAATTAAGGCAGGGAGCTCCTCTCGCCGAAAAACACGGACCACCCTGCTCTGTTGCTCCTCCTCCAACAACTCACCATCTTCCAAGTCGTCATCCGAGACCTCATCATCAAGGTCCTCCTCTAGAAGGGCAGGCGACTGCGGTTCCAAATCATCCCGTCGCCTCTTGGGTAGCGTCATCTCCCCGTCCTGCAGACCGGCAGCTCGACTCCTTTTCCTGCTAGAAGGACCGGGAGACTGAACCCCCCTGTCCGTCTGCAGCAAGGCAAACGCCTTCTGCATCAAGGAGAGGAATTCGGAAGGGAGACCTGGAATCCCAGACCCCTGGGATCCTTCTGGCACCAAGGGAACACTGGAAGCGGAGGATGGACCCGCTACCGGTTCCGAAGCAGGCAAGGAAGGAGGGTCAGAACCCCTGCCATCCTGAGATGCGGTCTCGTGGTCCTGAGAACCTTCCCCCAAGGACTTCTCCATGCCCATGGCCTCTAAAGAGCATGTTTTACAAACGCCAGTGTCCAGAAGCTCCCCACGCCGCACCCCACAGACCAAGCAGCGTGGTTTGGCAGGCATGGTAAGTAACAGCGCTTCAATGCCAGTAACAGAGCCTTGCACAGCCACAAGACAAGCTCCAATTTAAACGCGTTTTTTTTTTTTTTTTTTTTTAACTTTTTGGCAGTGATCAATCAAGCAAGATGTAACTAGCTGCCCCCTAACCACCTTTTTTCAAAACGAAGCTGTTAAACCCTAAAAAAATGACTTTGAAAATGAAAAATTCAAAATTCAAAATGGCCGCCGCCACTTTTTTGGCGCGAAAAATCACGCGGCTAGGCCTCCCTGACTCCTAAGGAGCTGCCAAAACACCTCAACTAACCCCCAAATACCTCCCCCAGGTAAACCCCAAAGTCCAGAGTACTCACCAGACCACGGGAGAGAGAGAAGGGCAGCGCTGGACCCCTCAGAAGCACAGCTTTCAAAGCAGCATCAGCTCCTGGAGAGACTCAAAATCCTGTGGTAATAACCACTGCCTGCTGCTGGGAGTCTCTATATAGCCTTCTACCTGCTCCTCACCCTTCCAAGTGGGTTCGGGGGCAGGGAGGCAAAAGCAGGCACACTCCTGTGCTACTGCAATGCTTGTTTCAATGCTGAGGCAGGGAGGGGAGGGGGGGGGAGGGGGTTAGGGAGCAGAGAAAGGAGAAAACAGTCTCAGCAGAACAGATCTCTATAGCAGCAGCAGGCACCCAAAGAGCCAGAAAATCTAAATTTAAAAACAAAAGATGAACTAAAGAAAAAGATTAAGCTCTGCTTATTTGTCCCTCTGAGCCCAGTCCTGGGCTCAGAACCTCCAAGCTGCTTGGAGACTGAAAGTACTGGTGAAAGGGGGCGGAGCGAGCCTATTTGTACCAGTGACATCACGACGATGACATCTTTCAGTCTCCAAAGCTGCTAGTGGAGGTTGACAACTCTATCTTTCCGGGACTGGACTAGAGGGACGCTAAGGAACTCCATCCCTTGGTGGTTCAGAAAATCTTCCTGAGGTGGGGACTTCCCTCCATAGATCTGTTTGCCAGTCCTCTGAACAAACAGCTTCCAAGGTTCTGCTCCAGAGTACCGCATCCTCTGCGGATAGCAGCAGATGCTTTTCTGATTTCATGGTCCCAGGGCCTCCTGTATGCGTTTCCTCCCACACCTCTGGTGGCCCGAACCTTATTCAAGATTCTACAGGACAAGGCCTCGGTCCTGCTGGTAGCTCCCAGATGGCCGAGACAACCTTGGTTTCCACTTCTGCTTCAACTGGCGGTGGACACCCCACTGCCTCTGGGCTTGCAGCCCGACCTTCTCTCTCAGGATCAAGGGTCTCTACTGCATCCCAATCTCAGATCTCTGAATCTAATGGCATGGAGGCTGCAAGGGTAGTTTTGGCTCCATGGGGCCTACCTCCAGAGGTTGAGGAGGTCGTCCTCGCCTCTAGAAAGCAATCCACTAGGAAAACCTATGCCCTAAAATGGAAGAGGTTTTCTCTGTGGTGTAACCTATGTACAGAAAATCCTTTCTCCTGTACTGTACCAGTGTATCTGCTGCATTTATCCAATCAGGGACTTAAGTCTAATTCTGTTCGGGTCCACCTCTCTGCTCTAGCAGCTCACCACTCTCTGGTGGATGGACACTCTCCCTCGGTTCACCCTTTGGTGTTCCGGTTCCTCAGGGGTTTGCTCCTTCTCAAACCTCCTATCCGTCCTCCAGCTCGTGAGTAGGAGCTGAATGTGGTCTTGCAGCGGCTGACTCGCCCACCTTTTGAGCCGACGGCTACTTGCCCTCTTCGCTTCCTCTCCTGGAAGACTCTCTTCCTGGTAGCCCTTACCTCGGCCAGGCGAGTGAGTGAGCTTCAGGCCTTGGTCTGTGATAGGCCTTATACTCGCTTGTATAAGAACAGGATAGTCCTTAGGACTCATCCTAAATTCCTTCCTAAGGCTGTCTCCTCTTTCCACCTCAACCAGGAGGTGGTTCTTCCGACATTTTTCCCTAGGCCTCATGCAAGCCCGGCTGAAGCAGTTCTGCATACCCTGGACTGTAGGAGGGCCTTGTCCTTCTACCTTGACCGTACGCAGGGGCATAGAAGGGCTACTCAGCTCTTCGTATCTTTTGACCCTAATAATTTGGGGTTAGCTGTGTCCAAGCGTACCTTGTCCATCTGGGTGGCTGACTGTATCACCTGGGCTTACAGGGCAGCTGACCTTCCTTTGCAGGGTCGGGTCACCGCCCATCGTGTCAGGGCAATGGCTGCCTCAGTAGCTCATCTCTGCTCTGTTCCATTGCAAGACATCTGCCGGGCTGCAACTTGGTCGTTAAGCCAGACTTTTGCGGCCCATTACTGTCTGGAGAGGGAGTCCCGTAGGGACAGTGCTTTTGGCCAGGCAGTACTCTGGAATCTCTTTGAGGTTTAGGCAACTCCTGCCCTCTGTTGGGCTACCGGTGGAGGTTCTTTCAGTGAAAAGCCTTTCTTTGATGCTGGGACTAGAGGGAGTTCTCTTGTTCAGCCTGGGCTCCTGGTAGCCCAGAGCTAGGGAGTCACCCATACGCGAGGACTGACTTCCTGCTTGGTCCTGGAGAAAGAGTAGTTACTCACCTGTAACGGGTGTTCTCCAGGAGCAGCAGGAATCAGTCCTCATAACCCTCCCTCCTCCCCTTGGAGTTGCAGTTGTACATAGTTTATTTTTGTATTTTTTAGTGCTGTCACTAGCTATGTCATTTGACTGGCAAAGATGGCACCTTTAGGCGGGAAGGGGACTGCGCATCCGTGCCTGCATTCCCAAAGGCTTTCATAGAAAGCTGGGGAAATGCTCTGCGCGGGCCTCCACCGGCATCGATGTCACCCATATGTGAGGACTGATTCCTGCTGCTCCTGGAGAACACCCGTTACAGGTGAGTAACTACTCTATATTTTTTATCGGGCTATATAAGCAGTCCAAGATATCAAGATCGAAGCATATTCAACATGACAAGCCATTTTACTGAGATATTTAAAGTTAAAGTGTTAATTATAAAAAAATAGTAAAATGGCCTTGAGTTTTTGAATATGCCTTGATCCTGGTATCTTGGCCTGTTAATGAAGCCTGACAACAAATATAAATATGTATTTCCCCCCTTTCCTCAGTAACTGGAATCCTATTTGAATGCCAAGAGCAAGGATACAGCAACTATAAACCAGTTATAGAGTATATGAGATGCAAAATCTCCCTTTGTGGGACTCCCAATCTCTCTCCTTCCTCTCAGGAGAGTCTCAAAGGGCCCTTCAAGTCTGCTAGAGCTCTTGACTCTGCAGTATTCCAATAAAGAAAGCTGCAGCAGTGTTTGCAGAGAGAGGGCAGGAAGTTGGGGGCAATCTCCTACCTGAGCAGACGCTCCTGCAGGCATTTTCCTCTTTGATTTTGATGTTTGTGGGATTAGAAATGAACAAAGGAGTGGGGGGTGGGGACTCTTTCAATGGCTGCAGGCGGAGGAAGTAATGGTTAGTCTCTTGCAGTACTCGTGGTCTGTTTGGCCCAGGAGGGGAGGAGAACTGAACCTGGTCACAGGCTGATGACATCACAATGAGGGGTTGGAGCTTTGCACTGAGTCCCAGGAGCCTGCTGAGAGACACACACTGAGCCTTTTCTTTCTGGTTCCACCTCTTTAGTGCTGATTGGTCAGTATATTCCTAGGGGAGGAGAGGAGGAGTTTCCAGCCCCTCGAACACTGATTGGTCAAAAGAAACTTTCCTGAATTTGGTGTGAGGAGGAGGTTGAACTCCCTTTTTCCTCTCAGAGGCCGATATACAAGCAGGGAGTAAGGGCTGGAGCTGGTGCAATGGGGTAGGGCAGGGGAACGGCTGCAGGACTTTCTGCTCAGAGCTGGGAGACTGTCAGAAGGTATGCAGCAGGGGAGGCAGTGACAAGCAATGTCACCCAGCTTCTGATATACCTATGCTGCATGGCTCAAGTAGAGGAAGAAATGAGCTCTGCACAGCTTAATTCAGTCCTTGACCTTTTCTTCCCTGCAGCCTCTGAGGCTCTTCTTACTGGCTGACTATTTCCATGACAAAATCCACAAGATCACCCTCCAATTCCCCACAAATTCAGCTATTTCCCCTCCCCTCCTCTCCTCTCCACTCCCAACTCCCAACCCCCCCCCCCCCCTCCCTACCCTCTCTTCCTTTCCTGTCATCTCTGAAGAGGAAACTGCACACCTTCTTTCTTCCTCCAAACTCACCACCTGCTCCTCTGATCCTATCACCACCCGTCTCCTAAGCCCCATCTCCTCCACCGTTGTCCCTTCCATCTCTCATATTCTCAACCTTTCGCTCTCCACTGCAACTGTCCCTGCAGACTTCAAGCATGCTGTGGTCACATTTCTCCTCAAAAACCCTCTCCTGATCCCAACTGTCCTTCTAATTATCGACCCATCTCTCTCCTCCCCCTCATTTCTAAACTACTTGAAAGTGGGATTCACGGCCGCTGCCTCGACTTCCTCTCCTCTCCTCTCATGCCCTCCTGGAACCCTTAAAGTCTGGCTTTCGTCCTTTACACTCTACGGAAACGGCTCTTGTCAAAGTCTCCAGTGACTTGTTCCTGGCAAAATCCAAGGGCCTGTACTCTGTCGTTATCCTCCTTGACCTCTCTGCTGCTTTTGACACCGTTGACCACAACCTTCTCCTCGATACCCTGTCCTCACTTGGCTTTAAGGGCTCTGTACTGTCCTGGTTCTCCTATCTCTCCCATCGCTCCTTCAGCGTGTGTTCTGGTGGCTCCTCCTCCTCCGCTACTTCGCTCCCCGTTGGTGTAACCCAAGGATCTGCCTTGAGTCCGCTCCTTTTCTCTCTCTATACCCAGTCCCTTGGTGCGCTTATCTCTTCCCACGGCTTTCAGTACCGTTTGTATGCTGATGACTCCCAGATCTACCTCTCTACGCCTGAACTCTCTCCGGCAATCCAGACCTGGATCTCTGCCTGCCTTTCTGATACTGCTGCCTGGATGTCTCACCGCCGCCTGAAATTGAACATGGCCAAGACTGAACTTCTTATCTTTCCCCCTAAAACCCCCCCTTCTCTTCCTCCTTTCTCAGTCTCTGTGGACAGCTCTGTACTCCTTCCTGTTTCCTGGGGGTTGTCTTTGACTGCTGTCTCTCTCTTTCTCCACGCATATCCATCTCGTAGCTAAGACCTGCCATTTCTTTCTCTATAATATTAGCAAAATCCACCCTTTCCTTTCTGAACACAGTACTAAAATGCTTATCCACTCTTTAATCACCTCCCGTCTTGACTACTGTAACCTACTCCTTGCTGGTCTCCCTTTGAATCATCTCGCTCCCCTTCAATCTGTTCAACACTGCTGTGCGCCTAATCTTCCGCCAGCCTCTTCATGCCCATATTACTCCTCAAGTCACTTCACTGGCTCCCTATTCATTTCCGCATCCAGTTCAAACTTCTCCTTCTGACCTATAAATGCATTCACTCGGCGGCTCCTCAGTACCTTTCGTCTCTTATCTCTCCTTACAACCCCCTCAGGAACTCCGCTCTTCTAGCCAACTGCATCTATCTGTGCTCTTCTCTCTGACTGCTAACTCCAGACTTCGCTCATTTCACCTTATGCCTGGAACAAACTACCTGTGTCTGTACGCCAGGCACCTTCTCTAACTCTCTTCAAATCCAGGTTGAAAGCTCACCTCTTCGCTGCTGCTTTTGGATCCTGATTCACCTGATCTCCTTTTGCTTCCCCCTGTTTTACCTCTGTTTACACCTTCTGTGTTTCGTCTTGACTAGATTGTAAGCTCTGATGAGCAGGGACTGTCTCTTACATGTCTGTACAGTGCTGTGTACGACTGGAAGCGCTATGAAAATGCTCAGTAGTAGTAGTAGCTGCTAGGTATTTATGACCTAGATTGGCCACTGTTGGAAACAGGATACTGGGATTGCTGGACCTTGGTCTGACCCAGTATGGCATATCTTATGTTCTTATGTTCTCTCTACTCTCAGGTGTCTCTGGGGCTCAGGGATGTCTGTGAGCTCCCTGTCACGTCTCTCACACTCAGTGACTCCATCTGGTGAGTCTCCTGTTGGGTCTCTCTTGAAGGACTGGAAAGGGGGGCTGTTACTTCTGGAGAGAAATCTGAAATTGTGAGTATATACTTCTGGGAATTTTTCTGAAAGGAATTTTTTTTCTTTTAAAGCTAATTAATCTGTGAACCCACTATTTTTTTTGTTAAATCAGTCAGGGCCTAGTAGCAACAGTTTAAGATTCAATTTAAAAACACAGAAGAGAACTTTCTGGTTACCTTTCATACCCAGTAGATAGCTGTAGTTTAAATTTCATAGTCACTCAGGGCCTAGCATCAGCAAAGTACTTTTAGTTTCAAATTAAAACACAGAAGAGAGCTTTCTGGTTAAATTTAGAATCCAGCAGAGAGCTTGTAGTTTAAATTTCATAATAGGTTAGAGCCTAGTAGCAGCAAAGAGCTATAATTTAAATCAAATCAGAATATAGTTTTCCTCAGCAGCACAGGACAAGGTACTGTGTAGCAGCCCTTTTTTAATAAGTGTTATATCCCTCCCTCCCTCCCCACACCCACCCTCCCCTGGGAAAATCACAGCTTTATAGGTACTTGCACAACTTAAAAGACAGGAGGTGCTCTCAGGTGAAGCTCATTACCCAAATCAGTCATACACCAAGGACCTGAGATTAATTAAGCTTCAGGTGAACAAGGTATATTAAACTTCTTAGGTACAGTTTTAGTGGTATAAATATCCATTGCACCCTTTAGTACATATAGAACTTAAAGATCTAAACACAAACTTAAAACTAAGATGCAGACAGCAGTCCAGCAGCGGGATATGGGCTTTCCAGTCTTTTGCATTGAGTGTCACATGTATGATTTTCTCCCAGCTGGTGAGAGGTCTTACGTGTGCACTAGGTGCAAGGAGCTCTCTGCTCTCAGGGAACGAGTCCGTTCTCTAGAGGCTAGAGTAGCAGACTTGGAAAACATAAGACAGACAGAGAGGTACATAGACGAGACCTACAGGGATATAGTCCTGAAGTCCCATCTCCAGTCTGGCAGCATCCCTGTTGCCATAGAGGAGAGAGGTCACGTGACAGGAGAGCATCACCCTGGTGTGGCAGGAAGTGATCCTGTAACTAGGACCTGTCCTCCAGGTGATGTAAACCCCTCTCGCACCGAGGAGGTTTCTCCAGGGCCAAGTGCCCATGCGGGAAGGGTTAGGACAGCAGTTATAGTTGGTGATTCGATCATTAGGCATGTAGATAGCTGGGTGGCTGGTGGACGTGAGGATCGCCTGGTAACATGCCTGCCTGGTGCGAAGGTAGCGGACCTCACACACCACCTAGATAAGGTCTTAGATAGTGCTGGGGAGGAGTCTGCTGTCTTGGTACATGTTGGTACCAATGACATAGGAAAATGTGGTAGGGAGGTTCTGGAAGCTAAATTTAGGCTTTTAGGTAGGAAGTTGAAATCCAGAACTTCCAGGGTAGCGTTCTCCGAAATGCTTCCCGTTCCACGCGCAGGACCCAATAGGCAGGCAGAGCTCCGGAGTCTCAATGCGTGGATGAGACAATGGTGCAGAGATGAGGGGTTCGGATTTGTTAGGAACTGGGGAACATTCTGGGGAAAGGAGGGGCTCTTCCGAAGGGATGGGCTTCACCTTAACCGGGATGGAACCAGGCTGCTGGCATTAACCTTTAAAAAGGAGATAGAGCAGCTTTTAAACTAGATAATAGGGAAAGCCGACAGTCGCCCAAGAGCGCATGGTTCGGAAGAATGTATCCTTGAAGGATACTACAAAAAGCAGAGAGGTTCCAAAAAAGAGTAAAGTAGCCCAAATGCCCTCGAGTATGGAGCAGACAGAACTTAAAGATCCCAAATTACCCATGTCTACCAATAGCCAAATTAATATGAATAAAATACAGTCTCTAAAATGCTTGTATGCAAATGCTAGAAGTCTACAAAACAAGATGGGAGAGTTAGAATATATAGCACTAAACGAGAGGTTAGATATGATTGGAATATCAGAGACATGGTGGAAGGAGGACAACCAGTGGGACACTGTGATACCTGGGTACAAACTATATCGAAATGATAGAGCTGATCAAATTGGTGGAGGGGTTGCGCTCTATGTTAGAGAGGGCATTGAGTCAGAAAGGATTAAAGTTTTGCAAGAAACAAAATTTGCTGTAGAATCTCTATGGATTGAAATTCCATGTAAAAAGGGGAAGGCGATGGCAGTGGGGGTGTACTATCGTCCGCCTGGCCAGAATGAACAAATGGATGATGAAATGCTCAAAGAAATCAAGGAAGCTAGCAAAAGTTACAGTGCAGTAATAATAATGGGTGATTTCAATTACCCCGGCATCGACTGGGTCAGTGTCACAACAGGACTTGCTAGGGAGATAAAGTTCCTAGATGAAATAAATGACTGCTTCTTGGAGCAGCTGGTTCATGAACCGACCAGAGGGGAAGCAATATTAGACCTAGTCCTTAGTGGAACACCAGATGTAGTGCAAGAGATAAGGGTGTTGGGGCCACTTGGCAATAGTGATCATAGCATGATCGCCTTTGATTTAATTAGTGGAGGAGGGATAGTAAGGAAATCCACAGTACTACCCTTTAACTTTCGAAAGGGAGACTATGATAGAATGAGGAAAACAGTTAAGAAAAAACTAAAAGGAGCAGTTGCAAAGGTTAAAGACGTACATCAAGCTTGGGTGTTGTTGAAAAATACTATCTTGGAAGCCCAGACCAGCTGTATTCCACGCTTTAAGAAAAGTGGAAGGAAGTCCAAAACATTGCCAGCATGGTTTAAAGCTGAGGTCAGAGAGGCTGTTGTTGCCAAAAAAGCATCTTTCAAGAAATGGAAAAAAAGAGCCAAATGATGAAACCTGGAAACAGCACAAGCACTGGCAAGTCAAATGCAAGGCATTGATAAGGCAGGCAAAGAGAGAATTTGAGAAGAAGCTTGCTGCGGAAGCAAAAACGCGAAATAAAGACCTTTTCAAGTACATTCGTAGCAAAAAACCCGTGAGAGAGTCAGTTGGTCCATTAGATGATAAAGGGGTTAAAGGAGCACTAAGAGGCGACAAGGCGATAGCGGAGAGACTGAATGAATTCTTTGCTTCGGTCTTTACTGAGGAAGATGTAGGGATGTTACCCACGACTGAAGTGGTATTTAAAGGTGTGGAAGAATTGAAGGAAATATCGATACATCGGGAAGATGTCTTACAACTATTAGATAAACTGAAGAGTAGCAAATCACCTGGGCCGGATGGTATACATCCAAGGGTGTTGAAAGAACTGAAATTTGAGATTGCAGACCTGCTATCAGTAATCTGTGAACTATCATTAAAATCATCTCTAATACCTGAGGATTGGAGGATCGCCAATGTAACACCAATGTTTAAAAAGGGTTCGAGGGGTGATCCGGGAAACTACAGACCGGTGAGCCTGACATCAGTACCGGGAAAAATGGTAGAAACCATCATAAAGAATAGAATTACTCAGCATATAGATAGTCATGACCTAATGGGAGACAGCCAACATGGCTTTAGACAAGGAAGATCTTGTCTTACTAATCTGTTATGTTTTTTTGAAGGAGTGAATAAACAGGTGGACAAAGGTGAGTCGGTTGATATTGTGTATCTGGACTTTCAGAAAGCCTTTGACAAGGTCCCTCATGAGAGACTTTTGGCAAAACTAAAGAGTCATGGGATAGGAGGCAGTGTACTACTGTGGATCAGGAACTGGTTAAAAGATAGAAAGCAGAGGGTAGGGCTAAATGGCCAATTTTCCCAATGGAGAAAGGTGAATAGTGGTGTACCCCAGGGATCTGTGCTGGGTCCGCTGCTTTTTGACATATTCATAAATGACCTGGAAAGTGGAATAACGAGTGAGGTTATCAAATTTGCTGATGACACAAAACTATTTAAAGTTGTTAAAACCCAGGAGGATTGTGGAAAATTGCAAGAGGATCTTGATAAATTGGAAGACTGGGCATCAAAATGGCAGATGAAATTTAATGTGGAGAAGTGCAAGGTTATGCACCTAGGGAAGAACAACCCAAACTATGGTTACACGATGCAAGGTTCCACATTAGGAACCACCACCCAAGAAAAAGATTTAGGCGTCCTTGTGGATACCATGTTAAAACCCTCGGCCCAGTGTGCAGCGGCGGCCAAGAGAGCAAATAGAATGCTAGGTATGATAAGGAAAGGAATGGAAAATAAAACAAAAGATATTATAATGCCTCTATATCGTTCCATGGTGAGACCGCACCTTGAATATTGTGTGCAATTCTGGTCGCCATATCTTAAAAAGGATATAGCAATTTTAGAAAAGGTTCAGAGAAGAGCCACCAAAATGGTAAAGGGGATGGAAGGCTACTCCTATGAAGAAAGGCTAAAAAGGTTGGGGCTCTTTAACCTGGAAAAGAGACGGCTGAGGGGAGATATGATAGAAGTCTATAAATTAATGAACGGAGTGGAACGGGTAAACGTAGATCGATTGTTTACCTTATCAGAATATAGAAAGACTAGGGGACATGCAATGAAGCTACAGGGTAAACTATTTAAGACTAATAAAAGAAAATATTTTTTCACTCAACGTGTAATCAAACTCTGGAATTTGTTACCGGAGGATGTAGTAAAGGCTGTTAGTGTAGCTGGGTTTAAAAAAGGTTTGGACAAGTTCCTGGAGGAAAGGTCCATAAACCATTATTAAGAAGGGACCCAGGATATCAATGCTTGAACCAATACAAGCATTGTGGAACCTGTGTCCCTTGGGGAAACTGCTAGGTACGTATGACCTAGATTGGCCACTGTTGGAAACAGAATACTGGGCTTGATGGACCTTGGTCTGACCCAGTATGGCATATCTTATGTTCTTATGTTCTTATGTTCCAGCTGCTGATTTCTTGTGTTGCTCCTCTTGGTCCCCCAGTAAATATTTTCAGGGACATTTCTTGAATTTCTTGGGATTTGTCCTCTTTCTACAAGATGTTCTTTTTGATTTTCCTTTCTCTTCTCTTCTCTTCCTGGATGGTCTCAATAACTGCTGGATATAAACAAAAGATATTAACCATGTATTAGTGAATATGGAAAGCTAATAAGGACGAGAACAGAATTTTCTGGGTTCACACAATGACCACATGGTATCTGATATTTAGATATTCTATGGAGTTGCTGCGAGGTTCCCATACTTTTCATGTGAAGAGTTAAATAGGACAGTTCAAATCACTAAGAGGATATCACAGCCATGTTATGGAATGCGCCTTCCTCAGTGATAATACCTTAAAAATAGAAAAGGTAAAAATATATAAAACACATACTGAACATACATAAAAATATCAAATATCATGCATTGTTGAAGTCAGTATTATATTGAGTTTTCTTATGCTTTTTGCTTAACATGTGGGTTCAATAGATGGTTCTCAGAACTCGATTTGAGAACACTTTCTAGCTGATTTCTACATTGCATATTGATTTGCAACCTCGTTGCAGGAAAACTGTAATATAAACAACTGTATTCACACACAAATTGCACTTATTCATCTTGGGTATGATGTTTGCTTATAACAACTCGTGATAATATTGGACTGTGAAAAGTGCATACTGAAGCCTGCAGTAACTGATAATGCGGACCCAACACAGAGCAAATCGAAGTCCATGTTGTGAATTGTGTGTTGAGGTGGTAAAGGGGCGGATTAGGGACAGAGAGTGGCCAGGGTGAGCACTGCACAGTTAGTGTGGGAATGAACACTGTGTGTTGACTGTGACTTAAATTTGCACAATTTTGTAACCTCTCCTCAATAGGCAGAATTAAATGTACCTGCAACAATTCTGCATGCTGCTGGCGGTGCATTAGGGAACTGTTCTGTGCAGTAATTGTGCATGCTGCCGCGGTGCGGCTGTGCAGTAATTCTGCATACTGCTGCAGTGCACTAGGGAACCATTCTGTACTGTAATTGCTGGGAAGATGCTGAAACGCCCCCGGCAGTTAGCGCACAGCAGTTGCAACTACCATGCTTTAGCTTCAGTAAAGCAGCCCCCGGGGGGGGGGGGTTTGCAAGCCCTGCTGCAGCAGCATGTGATTGCCAGTTAACGTGCATTTTGGTGGCCAGTAGAAGTAGTTGGCATGCCCATGCGGTTAGCGTTCCCTGTGGCCAATTACTGCATGCTAAATGTGGTTAGCCAGGTAGCAGCATTCATTAAAAGGGACCCTAAGTAAGTGTTTTGCAGATAAACTATGGATGAGAAAATCTTTAATGCAACAAAGCAATACTTTGGAACAACTCTTAAAAGCGATGACCTTTCTTAACCCTTAAGTGCATCCGCTTCCACTCTTGGGACCAGTGCCATACTTTTGTAAAGGACTCCAGCTTGTGTTAAGAACATAAGATATGCCATACTGGGTCAGACCAAGGTCCATCAAGCCCAGTATTCTGTTTCCAACAGTGGCCAATCTAGGTCATACGTACCTAGCAGTTTCCCCAAGGGACACAGGTTCCACAATGCTTGTATTGGTTCAAGCATTGATATCCTGGGTCCCTTCTTAATAATGGTTTATGGACCTTTCCTCCAGGAACTTGTCCAAACCTTTTTTAAACCCAGCTACACTAACAGCCTTTACTACATCCTCCGGTAACAAATTCCAGAGTTGATTACACGTTGAAGTGAAAAAATATTTTCTTTTATTAGTCTTAAATAGTTTACCCTGTAGCTTCATTGCATGTCCCCTAGTCTTTCTATATTCTGATAAGGTAAACAATCGATCTACGTTTACCCGTTCCACTCCGTTCATTAATTTATAGACTTTCTATCATATCTCCCCTCAGCCGTCTCTTTTCCAGGTTTAAAGAGCCCCAACCTTTTTAGCCTTTCTTCATAGGAGTAGCCTTCCATCCCCTTTACCATTTTTGGTGGCTCTTCTCTGAACCTTATCTAAAATCGCTAAATCCATTTTAATAAACGGCGACCATAAAAGCAAACAATATTCAAGGTTCGGTCTCACAATGGAACGATATAGAGGCATAATAAAATATATTGTTTTATTTTCCATTCCTTTCCTTATCATACCTAGCATTCTATTTGCTCTCTTGGCCGCCACTGCACACTGGGCCGAGGGTTTTTAACATGGTATCCACAATGACGCCTAAATCTTTTTCCTGGGTGGTGGTTCCTAATGTGGAACCTTGCATCGTGTAACCATAGTTTGGGTTGTTCTTCCCTAGGTGCATAACCTTGCACTTCTCCACATTAAATTTCATCTGCCATTTTGATGCCCAGTCTTCGAATTTATCAAGATCCTCTTGCAATTTTCCACAATCCTCCTGGGTTTTTAACAACTTTAAATAGTTTTGTGTCATCTGCAAATTTGATAACCTCACTCATTATTCCACTTTCCAGGTCATTTATGAATATGTAAAAAAGCAGCGGACCCCGCACAGATCCCTGGGGTACACCACTATTCACCTTTCCTCCATTGGGAAAATTGGCCATTTAGCCCTACCCTCTGCTTTCTATCTTTTTAAACCAGTTCCTGATCCACAATAGTACACTGCCTCCTATCCCATGACTCTTTAGTTTTGCCAAAAGTCTCTCATGAGGGACCTTGTCAAAGGCTTTCTGAAAGTCCAGATACACAATATCAACCGACTCACCTTTGTCCAACTGTTATTCACTCCTTCAAAAAAACATAACAGAATTAGTAAGACAAGATCTTCCTTGTCTAAAGTCATGTTGGCTGTCTCCCATTAGGTCGTGACTATCTACATGCTGAGTAATTTTATTCTTTATGATGGTTTCTACCATTTTTCCCGGTACTGATGTCAGGCTCACCGGTCTGTAGTTTCCCGGATCACCCCTCTAACCCTTTTTAAAAATTGGTGTTACATTGGCGATCCTCCAATCCTCAGGTATTAGAGATGATTTTAATGATAGTTTCACCAGATTACTGATAGCAGGTCTGCAATCTCAAATTTCAGTTCTTTCAACACCCTTAGCTAAACAGGTAGAAAAGGCGACAGTGAAAGCCAGAAGGATGCTTGGTTGCATAGGGAGATGAATGTCTAGCAGAATAAATGAGGTGATACTGCCTCTGTATAAGTCTTTGGTGCGACCTCACTTGGAGTATTGTGTACAATTTTGGAGACCACACCTTTAAAAGGATATAAACAGATTGGAGTCGGTGCAGAGGGTAGCTACTAAAATGGTTAGTGGTCTTCGTTATATGAGACAGACTTAAGGACCTACTATGTATACTTTAGAGGAAAGGCGGGACAGAGGTGATTGATTGAGACGTTTAAAATGACTTTCATGGCATACATGCACAGGAGGAGAGCCTCTTTTCGACTGAAAGCAAGCTCTACTACAAGGGTACAATAGGATGAGGGTGAAAGGAGATAAAACTTCAAGAGTAATAATGCGGAAATAATTTCTTTA